>JAJHZJ010000252.1:5227241-5697241 GCA_023548195.1 Bettongia penicillata ogilbyi | reverse complement strand
CATCACAATACTTACTATCAAGGCAGAGATCTTTGTGCCCCTTTCCCTTCTCAGTCACGAAAAACTTACCCAACCAAGGAATAGCAGCATCTCTTACCCATTCACTGTCACGGCATTAAATTGTAAGAATCTGAAATATTTCTCTATTCAACTGAAACACAGGACAATTCAGTATACTTTTTCTTGTTACTGTGGAGACTTGGTCTCTATAAAAGCATGGCAGTCACTTACAAGCACAATCTCAAACCTGATAAGCACCAAAAACTTTTACCCCCTCTATGTCTAACCTGGGCTGGTTCTCTCAACCTTAGGCAGGCTAGTGGTCCCCCACTCCCTAGGGCTCACCATGTTGGTATGGACAGTACACATACTGACTTAGGACTTGGCCAATGGCATCTTAGAATTTCTGAGCTCAACCATCCAGCCTTAGCCTCCCCTCATGGTAGAGATTATAGACATTCATAACCATATCCAGTCAATTGAGTACACATTTAAGGAAGCACACTTCTCCCTAACATGGTGCTGCTGATTTCTAGAGTTACACTGTGCCTATTATTAAAGAGGTCATGTGCTAATGAAATAGCTCCTAGGAAATAATGTGCCTGTGTTGGCTTAAAATGAACTACTATGCATAAATACATTTATTATCTCCATAACTAAAGTGTCCTTCACCACAATTGCACTATTAAAGGTCTTTCACATACATGTTGTAAGGCTATCATTTGAGATAGGCAGGACAGGCTTTATTGATCATTCACTGGACAAAGAACACTGGATCTGGAGCTCTGGGTTTCATTTCTGGTTCTGATACTAGCTATACCATCTGATGCAGTAAAAAGAAAAAAAAGGCTAGAATCAGATTTTGATAATGGAACTCAAGTCCTGACTCGATCTTTAGTTAGCTCTATGGTCTTGGACAAATTATCTACTTTCCAGGCCTCAATTTACTCATCTGTAAAAGAAAGGAATTGAGACAGGTCAATGATACTGAAATCAGTTAGAAATGGGAGTCACTAATCTATACTTTATGATGGGCCACATATTGTCTTAGTTTTGAAAATGGAATACTATTATATTTTTATTTTGTTAAATATTTATCAACTACATCTTAATGTGGTTTGGGTCATATTTAAGAGTATTGTGGGCCACATGTAGGCTTCAGGTCACATGTTTGACACTTCTAGGTTATATTGAGGCTTCTTAATCAGTTTTTGTGTCTCATGGACCGCTGTGGCAATCTGGTAAAGTCTATAAACCCCTTTTCAAGTGACATCAGGAAGTAATTATAAAGCCCTCCCTATGTACCTCCACAGGTTTTAAAGCCCACATAGATCTCGGTGTGCCAGAATGATAGAGTTAAAGATAGCATGACTGTTTATCAGAGATAGAAGCAATTTCTTTCTGGGATTCTAAAATCTTCACCTAAGTCCCCTAAAGGCTTCCATCTCACCTAAAACCACTAAATATTAAAATTCCATTCACTTATGTGCTCCAAAAACACCTTATCCTATTTTTTTCTCATTTTATTCTTTTTTTTTTATTGTTGAAAGAAGCCTTTTCCCTTTTATTCTAGACCCCAAGCTTCCTTAATTATCTGGCTGTAATTTTTTTTTCTTTTTTGCTCTCACCTTTTCCTTCTTTTATTCTCATCCCATCTGCAATCTAAGCAGTCCCAGGTACTCTAGAAAATCACCTTCCCCTCTACCAACAATACCTCTGTCATTGGATCAGATTGGGTTTCTGGTCATCATAAGTTAGGTTTTTATGTTAAGGATCTCTAAGAAACAGATAGAGAAAAAGCCAAAAGAGGACTGATTCAAAAAATGCAATAAGGTCTTCTCACAATTCCCACATTTGAATAGTCTTCTCAAAAGACAGAAATTGGACCAGATCCATAATTGAATGGAAAGGGAACTGAGTTAGATACTGAATTGAGTCACGAGATGGAATCGGTGTGGGTCACTCAATGCCCCCACCACTTAGGTCTAAAAACAAGGATATGTCTTGGCCTGTTCTCCCCTGTGCTACCAATGGACTGAAATGTGTATGGGCCCTGCCCTAGTTGTATCTGGATCTCCATGCACGGGCTTTGTCCAGATCCAAAATACTTCTTCTTCCTGTGAAGTTTTTGCTTATTTGTTAATCATATGTCCAACTGGCCTCAATGACTGTGGGAGGTGGGTCATAGGAAGCCATTTGGTGATCTCCATCACCCTCACAGTGAAAACTAAACCTTTCCCCAGCTCAACTCCACAGGAAACTCCAGTCAGTTTCTCAGACAGCCAGCATAGACTATTTATCTATTATTTTTGTTTATCTTGCTTCTCAAGCAAGCTCCTCAGAGGCCTAAATATCCAAATCCCCCATGGGGTGACTAATTTGTTTTTGAGTCAATCACTTTCTTAACTTGCTGATTCACTGAAAAAGGTTTTATTTCATAAAAAGATCAAGATAGATTCATTTTTACAATAGTTTTAACATCTCATTAACTAACACCTTATGAATATATTCTGGCATACCATAGACTATATCAATTTAGGTAAGGGGAGGGGGAGAACCCATATTCATTTTCCTTTACATTGATTTTTGATTTTTATGAACTCCTTTAACAACTGATAAACACATGTAGGTGTTCTGCTATGATAGAACCCAATAAAAAATATTAGAAAGAACTCTATCAGTAATTTTGGATTAAACTGCCCATCAAATGATGTAGTAAACAACTTAGTAATGCTCATCACTAAAAGTATAAAAACCCAGCCATCCATTCTATGGCACTACTAAGACTGGCTCCTGCTTTCTCTATACTTGAAACCCATGCAATCTGTCTTGGCCTAAGGGCAATATAGATGGACAAATGCATGCCAGATGATCTTGCCAAGGAGACACAGACCTCTAGATGGGCAGAGAAGGAAACTTGTTGTGAGTCTGGCATGAAGGCCACTTGTCTGAGTCTAGAAGACACAGATTGGTAGTTTTTTCTTGGAGAGTGTTGTTTGCATGCTTTGATTAATAAAGATTGATTGGATGCATTGAGAAGTATAAGTGTAATTAGCATATCTGTCCATTAGTTAACTAAGTTAAGGGTAAATTAGCTATCAATATGCATCATAGGTTCCATGAGGCTGGGAATTGTCAGTGAAAGTCTGGAGAGTCTGAACGGTAAAGGAGACATGGTTGCCCTAAACATCCTCCAAGTGAGGTTCTGGGAGGAACCAGCCTATCAGAAGGAAAGGCCACTGGAGAAGAGGGTACTCTCCTTTTTTTAATATATATTTCATATTTTCCTTTTCTCTATTTTTTCAAATTTATTTTCTGTTCCAAAGTTTCCCCATCCATCTTCTCCCTTCTGTTGAGAAAGCAAGAAAAATAAACTCATTGCCAATTTGTATAGATATACAAAAACAAATTTCATTAGCCATATTCCAAAGGGGAAAAAAAAATAAAGAGAAGATAACATGGTTCAATCTGAACTTTTGAGTTTATCAGCTCTTTTTCTAGAGGTGAGTAGTCTAATGAGTCCTTCAGAATGGTGGTTGGCCATTGTGTTGATCAGTTACCAGTTTAAGAAGGGACTCTCCAGGAAGTGAAGCCCAGGGTGTCATGACCTTCCCAGGTAAAGAAGTGTCTATGGCTTAGTTGTCGCTGATGAGACTGAAGCTATTATCTATTTTTTTAATTTATTTTTTGTTTAAGTTTGTCTTTTCTCAAGGATGTTGATATTGGAGAAACTCTTAAACTTATTATATCAGTCTCTTTTTCATCGTACAGAAATCCTTATTTCTAGGAGAAGGGAGAGGGAATTAGAACAGAGAATCTCTACAGAATCAGAAGGTAAGCTCTAGTTTCAAAAGAAAAACTTCAATTTCTTTTTTTTTTTTTTAAAAGGGGGGTTGAAGTAGAATTTATTATGCTTCAACTGATGCAAAAAAAAAAAAAAAAGCAGGGGTAGCAACCATGACCCTACACAAAGTTAAAACTAAAATAGATTTAGTTAAAGGAAATAAACAGGCCAATTACATTTTGATAAAAGGTACCATAGACAATGAAGCAACATCAACACTAAACCTATATGCTCCTAATACTATAACATCTAAATTGTTTTTTTTTATATTTTATTTTTTTTTAATATTTTACAATCATTTCCTTAAAGTTAAGATTTTATCCCCCCCACCCTTCCCCCAATACCCCCCTCCCTTCCCATGACAGCATACAATTCTGTTTAGGTTCTACATATACTTTCCTATTGAGCACATTTTCACTATATTCATGCTACGTAGTCGAACTAAAATAAATGGAAGAAATCATATAACAAATCAACACATAATACACTGAAACCCACCCACACACAAACATGATCTGCTACATTCTGCAAATGTTCAATTTCTTCTAAAAGGAAAAAAAATAAAACAAAATCTAACGTAGAACAATCAGACAGTCCATGTTGAATACACTAAGTCGAAAAGGTTTTTTAAATCTTTCATCCACCCTTGTTGTGATGTAGTTTCATAATCCAGTAGTTAACATTCAAGGAAATAAGGAAATCTCCTTATCTGCTAAGACCTGACCTTGATGTCTCTGGAGGCTGGTCACTTGAGAAAGGAAGAAAGCTTCATAATTAGCTCCAAGGTAACAATATAGGTTAAACTAGCTAGAAGCAAAATCCTAAAGCACAAATATTAGGCCCAATTATTAAACTGCTTACTAACCAATCTTTTTTAATCATTTTTTAAATTGCCCATATTAGCATTGGTACAGAAGAAAGCAGGTCAGATTTAGAATCAGAACACTTGAGTTCAGATCCCACTTCTGTCATTATTTATATAAATGTGCACTTAATCTCCACTGAACTCAGTTTCCTAATCTGTAGAATGAGGGAGTCTGACTAGATGACTTCAAAGGTGCCTTCTAGCTCTAAGTCTATGATTTGAACTGAGTTGAGTAATTGTGTGTGTGTGTGTGTGTGTGTGTGTGTGTGCGTGCGTGTGTGTGTGTGTGTGTAGTGGATAGAAATCTATCAGTGCCATGAAGGCCTGCCTATGACATAATTTCCTGTGTGATCAATCATTTAATCTTTCAGTGCCCCAGATAACCCTGTAAAACTTGTCCATCTGCATTGATGGAGGGAATTTTCTCACTGAGAGTTCCCTTATCAGAAAAAATCACAGCTCTAGATCAAATAAAAAATTGATGACATGAACAGTAAATGATATTTCAGTTTGGATTCATATGCAACAGTAACCCTGAGGCCCTTGCCCTTCCAGCTTGATTTTTTTTCTTTTTCTAATTAAAGGGACCATCCCTTGACTCACTTCTTAAAGAAGGCTATTCACTGAATGGGCATTACCTCACCCTAAGTAAGCACCTGAAAAGACCTTACCCTAAAAAGGCCAGGGTCTCCCATTGCATCCTGCCATCTCCAGTCATCCTGATGAATATCTGGCCACTGGACCCAGATGGCTGTGGAGGAGAAAATGAGTCTGGTGACCTTGCACAGCCCTCCCTCTCTCAAATCAAAGTTAGCTGCAAGTTATGTCATCATTTTCCTGATGTCATGGTCCTCTTCGAAAATGAAGAACAAATACATATGCTACCTCTCTTTGGGGGAGTTCAACACTTAATAACTACTTCCCTTTTATAAGAAACATCTGTTTCCTAAACCAACGATATATGACCAATAGCTGTTGTACTAATAGTTTAGGTGCATTGTCAGGGGAGGACCTGCTTCTTTCCCATCCTTACTGAGGAGAGACTGAAAAAAGTATCTCACTACATGCACTGTAGGAGCTATCTTTGACTATGTGAAAAGACAAGTACTACACATATGTGTATATATACACATATATACACACACGCACGAACAAAGCCAGACTAAAGATGACAATGTAAACTCCATAGCTACTCTTGATACAATGCCCAAGTTTGTCAGATTTAATTTTTTTAATTCTACACATGCAGAAAACCAGGCAATGAATGCATCACTGAAAAGCACCATTTGCAGGAAAATTGTGCATAATGTAAAACAGACAAAAATTTGTACACTATTCTTTAAGTGGTTAAAGTTTAATATTGAGATGACTTGATAAGAGGTCAGAAGGCAATTTGGAAACATCAGGGCCTAATGGGAAGCACCTAGAATGTGGTATCAGCATTCAGGAGCCTATCACCTCTTGTCTGGTCTATTGCAATAGACTCTTATGGTATTTGGTCTCCCTGTGTCAAGCCTATTTCCACTCCAGTCTATCCCACACAGTTACTACACAGTAACTATCCTAAAGTACAGGTCTGACAATGTTAATCCACTTCCTGACTCAATACTCTAATGACTCTCTATTACCTTTGACCTGAGACATTTCAAGATCTCTACAATCCGGTCCCTTCCTATCTCTCCAGTCTTCTCATATACTGCTTCCCCTCACACATGATTGTCTAACTCACTTACTGTTTCTCACACATGACACTAAATGTCTCATCTATTTTTCCCCTGGTCATCTTTCATGCTTGAGATATTCTTTCTCCTCATTTCTCCCTCTTGGAAGCTCTGGTTTCTTTCAAGATTCACATTTCTTGATCACTATCAAGTTGCTAGTGGCTTCCATTCAATGTATGTATATATGTCACAAACCAGGCTCTTAATAAATGTCTATTGATTAATTTTATGTGTACACTTATATGTATGCATCTCTATATACACACAAGGCAACTAAGTGGCCCAGTGGATAGAGTACTGGACCTGGAGTCAGGAAGCCTCATCTTTCTAAGTTCAAATCCAGTCTCAGACACTTAGTAGCTGTGTGATCTTGGCTAAGTTTGTTTGCCTCAGTTTCCCCATCTGTAAAATAAAGCAAAGGAGAAGGAAAAAAGGAGAAGAAAATGGCAAACCACTCCAGTATCTTTGCCCAGAAAACCACAAGAAAATGGGGCTGACAGAAAGTTGGACATGACTGAAAAATAACTAAACTAAAAAATACACACACATGTATTATTTATAGATACATGAGAGACAGGATGGCATAATGCAAAGAGAGTCAGCCTCAAAGCCAAGCAGACCTGACTTCAAGTCCTCTTTCTGACAATTACTGTTTGTATGATGCTAGGCAAGTGGCTTAACCTATTAATAGTATTCTAGTCAACTATTCTTTGAGAAGAAGGTGGTGACCTGCATTGGTAGAAGACTTCTTGATCTGAACGGCCCCTCTATTAAGGTGGGGGTGACCTGCACTGGTAGAGGAGATCTGGATCTGAATGGCCCCTCTATTAAGGTGGGGGTGACCTGCAATGGTAGAGGACTTCTTGATCTGAACGGCCCCTCTATTAAGGTGGGGGTGGCCTGCACTGGTAGAGGAGATCTTGATCTGAGAGGTGCCTCTATTAAGGTGGGGGTGACCTGCAATGGTAGAGGACTTCTTGATCTGAGAGGTGCCTCTATTAAGGTGGGGGTGACCTGCACTGGTAGAGGAGAGCTTGATCTGAATGGCCCCTCTGTTAAGGTGGGGGTGACCTGCATTGGTAGAGGACTTCTTGATCTGAACGGCCCCTCTGTTAAGGTGGGGGTGACCTGCATTGGTAGAGGAGATCTTGATCTGAACGGCCCATCTATTAAGGTGGGGTGACTTGCACTGGTAGAGGAGATCTTGATCTGAATGGCCCATCTATTAAGGTGGGGGTGATCTGCATTGGTAGAGGACTTCTTGATCTGAGAAGTCCCTCTATTAAGGTGGGGGTGACCTGCATTGGTAGAGGACTTCTTGATCTGAGAGGTCCCTCTATTAAGGTGGGGGTGACCTGCACTGGTAGAGGAGATCTTGATCTGAACGGCCCCTCTAATAAGGTGGGGGTGACCTGCATTGGTAGAAGACTTCTTGATCTGAACGGCCCCTCTATTAAGGTGGGGGTGACCTGCACTGGTAGAGGAGATCTGGATCTGAATGGCCCCTCTATTAAGGTGGGGGTGACCTGCAATGGTAGAGGACTTCTTGATCTGAACGGCCCCTCTATTAAGGTGGGGGTGACCTGCACTGGTAGAGGAGATCTGGATCTGAATGGCCCCTCTATTAAGGTGGGGGTGACCTGCAATGGTAGAGGACTTCTTGATCTGAACGGCCCCTCTATTAAGGTGGGGGTGGCCTGCACTGGTAGAGGAGATCTTGATCTGAGAGGTGCCTCTATTAAGGTGGGGGTGACCTGCAATGGTAGAGGACTTCTTGATCTGAGAGGTGCCTCTATTAAGGTGGGGGTGACCTGCAATGGTAGAGGACTTCTTGATCTGAACGGCCCCTCTATTAAGGTGGGAGTGACCTGCACTGGTAGAGGACTTCTTGATCTGAACGGCCCCTCTGTTAAGGTGGGGGTGACCTGCATTGGTAGAGGAGATCTTGATCTGAACGGCCCATCTATTAAGGTGGGGTGACTTGCACTGGTAGAGGAGATCTTGATCTGAATGGCCCATCTATTAAGGTGGGGGTGATCTGCATTGGTAGAGGACTTCTTGATCTGAGAAGTCCCTCTATTAAGGTGGGGGTGACCTGCATTGGTAGAGGACTTCTTGATCTGAGAGGTCCCTCTATTAAGGTGGGGGTGACCTGCACTGGTAGAGGAGATCTTGATCTGAACGGCCCCTCTATTAAGGTGGGGGTGACCTGCATTGGTAGAGGACTTCTTGATCTGAACGGCCCCTCTATTAAGGTGGGGGTGATCTGCACTGGTAGAGGAGATCTTGATCTGAGAGGTCCCTCTATTAAGGTGGGGGTGACCTGCATAGGTAGAGGACTTCTTGATCTGAGAGGTCCCTCTATTAAGGTGGGGGTGACCTGCACTGGTAGAGGAGATCTTGATCTGAACGGCCCCCTATTAAGGTGGGGGTGACCTGCATTGGTAGAGGGGCTCCTGATCTAGGAGTCCCCTCTATCAAGTGAAATCTCATTTTCAGTTCTTTTTCTTATGTGTTGTCTCTCCCATCAGAATGTAAGCTCTTTGAGAATAGGAAAACTTTGTTGTGATGCCTGAAATACAGTAAATACTTCATAAGTTTTTGTTGATTGAGATTGGGTTCGAGTGATATACCCATCATTTAATACTGGCTGCTTTCTCCATACAAAATAAAAACAAAACCAATCTGTGGTTGACCTAGACATGAGTATTTTATTGTTGACATTTTGGTTATTATCTGAGGGTGTGACTAAGGGAAAGTTCTGTTTGTTTTAAATACACAGAACTTTGGCAACTGGTTAGAGAAATCTCTTTGCAAACCCAGGACAGGTAAGTTATGTTTAGTTGAGTTTATATTTTATTAGTAGTTTTATAAACTTCCCAAAGGGCAGAGAGAGAATTCCACGTGAACCCAGCCAGTCTACTGATTGCTGTGCCTGGCATAGTCGATTTTGACCAGGAATGGGCTAACTTAAAGCTGTGGTAACTGGGACATGTCTACATATAGTTTAGTCTGAATACAACCTAACTGAGAGTAAATTTTTATTCTACCGAATGTAGCAATTCCTTAGACTATTGTTCCGTAATTTCAGCCACTCTTCATGGACCCATCTGGGGTTTTCTTGACAAAGATATTGGAATAATTTGCTATTTCCTTCCCCAGCTCATTTTATAGATGAGGAAAGTGAGGTAAGTAATTTGCCCAAGGTCACACAATTAGAAAGTGTCTGATGCTGGATTTGAACTAAGGTAGATGAATCTTCTTGACTCCAGCACACAATTCACTACACCATCTACCTGCCCAATAGTTCATAGGAGACACTTCTACTGAGCACTGAATTCAATTGCAAAACCAAGTGTTGGTCCCATTGCTTCAGTCTTTGTATTGTAACAGGCTGTGAAATAGTTGATCTTGAGTTGATACAGATAATCCAGAAAATTACTCAAGATAGTTTTGCAAAACAGCTTTGTATGTTGGAATCAAAGAAGAATAGTGAAGAGAAAACAGTAGCTACAGACTCCTCTACCAAGCTGATTGAAGATTTCTACATTTATCATTGCTGCTGTCCCTTCTCTGTATGTTTCCATTTAATTTCTCTCTCATGAAAATGCAGTGACTTTCAGAAACTTTTCTTATTCTATCAGAAAATAATTGGTGGAGGATAGGTAAGGGAAATCAACAAAACAGGAGTTGACAGTTGAACTAAGTACTGAATGAAGACCACAGTCAAAGATTAAAGAAGACAGGTCATGAGTAGCTTCTTCTGATAAAGAAACAAATATAACAGCTAAAAACTGGGGAGGTTACACCACTGTTGGTGAAACACACACACACACATACACACACACAGAATTGTGAGGCAATGTACAGCTGTTCTCTGGTCTGTTTCACACAAATATGTTTTAAATTTTTCTCAGAAGGGAGAAAAGGAAAGGGGGTGACATGGAGGGCAACACGTGACTTTAAATAAGCAGTTTGTGCCAAAGACTTTTTTGGTAAAGAAATTTTGGCAAAATTCACAGTTGTTTTATTTTAATCCATTTTAAGATGAATCAAGGCTGGAAGCAAGGAAATGACTGTGGGGGCAATACATGATTTACAAGATAGCTGTCAGAGTATCTCCTGATGGGAAAAAGAGGCAATCGCTGGAACTGCAATGTTTCGGAGGAACAGGTAGTAGAGGCCTTTAGCAGTACCCTTCATGATGCTTATGGTGAAATGGATTAAAATAGTCAGGATCTGTCTTCCATAAAAGCAACTATTTATCCTCCTTCTTTTCTCTGTTAATTCATTTCCTACTTTTCATATTCATTCCCTGCTCTATCACACAACTCTCATTTGCCACTACCTGAAAGTACTTAGTAGAAGAATCAGCAGAGAAGCTCATGGTCTAAGACCTCAGACAGCCTCAGAATAATCCCTATTTGTTGTTCTACCTGTTTCCCTATCCCTTCATCTGACTCTGTTACCTCCATTGACCCCCTTTCTTAACTGGATTCCTGACCCAGTGTTTACTAATTTCTTTTCCTGGAAACTTGATTTCTGCCACAGAAACCGTCTCCTTACCTTGATGTTTGAAGTTAGTTTTACCGTGTAAGCTCTACCGGACCAACTGACTCTGACCCACATCTTGGTCTTGACTTTGGGTCCTAGAACATGCCCCAACTCTGGACTGCTAATTTTTTTCTAGATTCAGTAATCCCCTTAAATATTGGTTTACAGGTTTTCTCTGAGCTTGGGTAATTCTAGAATAGGCCCTGACTTTCCACTAGTCGTCTTAATTCCAGATTTTTGCCTACTCACTGATACCCTGAGGTTTCCTGAGTTTAGAATGGACAAAATCTATGAAAAGAACAATCCCATTATTATCTAGCTATTCAACTAAGCTTGGCAGTGAAGACTTGTTTCATTTAGAATTATCACTCTGAGTGACTTTTCAGGTTGTTAGAAGTGAGCCCATCTAACAAGCTCCCAACTGTAAGAAATTTGCTCACTTTTAACAAAGAAAAATATCTGTTGTGAAATCAGGAAAGCTTTTAGTAATCTTTATGTCCATTCCCCCTGAATGGACAGGTAGCCTCCCCAAAAAGGTTATAGGACTACTACAACATGTTCAGAAAAATGGAGCTTCTTATACTGTTTTCTGAACTTTGACACCATCCGTTGGCCATGTGACTTCATGCTCTCCTCTCTGATAGGCTTTTTCTCACATGTCTCATCTAACCTACACATTAGTTTTTGACCTCTAACTTGATCATGCTAGGTCATAGGACTCTAAGGAAACAGAACTTCCTTGTTTTCCAGAAACTCCCCTTTTTTCTCTTCAATACAATTTCTGTTTCCACACCTAAATCCAATCAATATCTCCTCACTTTCTTTCCCCTGTGAACTCTTCCTTTCATACATTTCCCCTTTATGTGAATATGGGAAGGAAGCAAAGTTGACCAACACATTGACAAATTACAAGGGGGCAGTCCCCTTTCACAAGTACAAATACAGAGATTCAAAATAAAAAATTAAATCAATGAGTTTAGAATTTCCATCTCATACAACCATCCGGGGAGAAACATCATCTGATGCAAATTTTCTAGTCTGGATGCTTGTTCAACCTATCTTCAGCATAGCATCTCAGCATCTTCTTCCCTTTATCTTCTTGTAGAAATCCTGATGTCCACTTTCCTACAAAACTTATCTTGATACAATTTTAGGTTACCATTCCTATCGCTCTTACAAAATGAAAATTGGAACTTTGGCCAACTGTCATGTTTAAGAAATTTACATTAGAATCCAGTTTTTACCTTTTATATTAAGGAGCCAGTAACAGGCTCCAGTACTTACATAAATACCATAAATAATCATTTTTAACACAGTACATATCACCTCATAAAACAATTTCAGAGAGAGATGCACATACACTAGCTCTTCCCCCACAGCCCATAAATACCTGTAAAGAAAGACTCAACAAATTCTAGAGCAGCAGAAGTCACAGAACAATGGAGGAGAGGAGATTTCTAGCCCAGGGTGACCTGAGAGCCCGATGGAAAAGGTCTGTTGTACCAAATGTGGAGCAGAACCCAGCCCAGCCTTGGCTGTGTGGCACCGGGAAGAGCAGCACCAAGCAAGCTCCAGGGACAGAATCCACAGCAGCAACACAGATCCCTCAACTCATAGACACCAAAGGTTAGTAAGAGGGTTTTTTCAGCTGGTTGAGAAGGGAGCAGGGTGTCCCCATAGCTCCAGTCTCAGGCGGTGACAGCAGAGGCAGCAGCAGGTGGGGGATCCCAGGGCAAGCATCAGCTCACATCCATTGTTGAAGGCCTCATCGTAAAGCCACTGGGAGAATTGAGCATCTGATCCATACCTCAGTCCTATGTGGCAGCTCTGCCCCCACCTAAAGCTCCTAGAGGAACTGAGCAGTTGATTTGAATGTCAGCCCTGAGTGGCAGCCCTGCCCCTGCCTAAAGCCCCTGAGGGAACTGAGCAGCTGATCTGAATCTCAGCCCCCAGTGTTGGCTTGGCAGAACTGGAGGTGAGGGGGTTGTGGAGAGGAAACTCTACTACTCATAGATTATGGGCCCAAAAGTTTCTTGTTGCTCCCAGACCAGTGTACAGGCTTGATTGTGCCACCTTGGAGGAACTGAGATCTTACAGATCCCCAGAATATACCCTACTCTTGACAAAGGACCCAAAAGTCAAGTAACTGGTTGGGAAAATGCCCAAAAAAGGGAGAAAAAAATAAGATTATAGAAGGTTACTTTCTTGGTGAACAGATATCTTCTCCCATTCTTTTGGATGAGGAAGAACAATGATTACCATCAGAGAAAGACATAAAAGTTAAGACTTCTGTATCCCAAATATCCAAAATAAATATTCAATGGTCTCAGGCCATGGAAGAGCTCAAAAAAGGATTTTGAAAATCAAGTTAGAGAGGTGGAGAAAAAATTGAGAAGAGAAATGAGAGAGATGCAAGAAAAGCAAGTCATCAACTTGCTAAAGGAGACCCAAAAAATGCTGAAGAAAATAACACCTTTAAAAATAGGCTAACTCAATTGGCAAAAGAGGTTCAAAAAACCAATGAGGAGAAGAATGCTTTAAAAAGCAGAATTAACCAAATGGAAAAGGAGGTTCAAAATCTCACTGAAGAAAATAGTTCTTTAAAAGTTACAATGGAACAGATGGAGACCAATGAGAAATCACAGAAACCAAAAAAATCACAAAACAAAACCAATAAAAAAATGGAAGATAATGTGAAATATCTCATTGAAACAAACAACTGACCTGGAAAATAGATCCAGGAGAGACAATGTAAAAATTATGGGACTATCTGAAAGCCATAATCAAAAAAGAGCCTAGATATCATCTTTCATGAAATTATCAAGGAAAACTGCCCTGATATTCTAGAACCAGAGGGCAAAATAAATATTGAAATAATCCACTGATCACCTCCTGAAAGAGATCTGAACAGAGAAACTCCTAGGAACATTGTAGCCATGTGCAGTCTAAAAGAATGAGTTACACATATGGTGAGTTCAAACACTAACTTCAATTTTTGTTCACGAAATGAATTCAAATCAAAATAGAAACATTTAACTTTTCCATCAATGCAAAATACTACCAAAGGTTACCTGCCTCTAAGAAACTTAGACTGAAATTCTTTTCCACAAATTGATTATGTTTCTGATTATGTCTCAGTAACCTGATTCAGTCAATTGTTTTTACCCAACTGGCCTTTGTAACATGTAAAGACTTTACTCCAAGTTGGGACCTTTGTCCCTTATTATAAAAGAGTTTAAGTTCCGTTTTCCAAAAGAGCCCTGGAAAACCTCACCTTGAAAGCTCCTTGGATTTTTCTACTTGATCTGGCTCTCTAGAGGCCTATAAACTTTTCCCTATCATTATGCCCAAAGACCACCCCGGAACCTCCTACACCACCTGGAGCCAGCCCCAGACTCCTTCCTCAGTCCCTCTGTAAGTCAAGTCCATGAAGGTGCTCAGACTCCACCAAACCTGCTTACATTAGCAACACAAATGATCAGATTTCCTAAAAGTGTACTTAATATTGAGAAATTTTAACAACTTTGAGTTTTTTTAGCTGAAAAAAGGCTTGGGTTGAATTCATTTGAAAAGGACCCAGCATGTCACTATTTTGGGGTCCCAAACACCTCTAACTTCAACAATTCCATACCATTGCAGTTAACTTTAAATCCCAGTCTTGCACTATGGAACAATGATTCAGCATCACATTTATACTTTGACTTCCTTTCCTTTACCTAAGGATATCTGGTACTGATCTGAATCTCAGCCCCCAGTGTTGGCTTGGCAGAACTGGAGGTGAGAGGGTTGTAGAAAGGAAACTCTACTAAGTTTAGAAAGAATGTTCTATTTCAGGGATTTTATCTTTCACAAGACCATACCAGAATACCCATTTACCCAATTAATTGAAAACAACAAGATTCCACTATGTGCATTGTGCTTACATCTTAAAGTATCTGCTCTGATTATGGAAACATGCCATGAAGATGAAAAGAAAGGACCTAATTAGATATCATCTCCACGTTATAGCCAGACTCAGAAATATTCAAGTGGGAAAACATTGTTTTTCAGAGGAACACAATGGGGAAACTGAGCCAGAAAGATTCTATTCCAGGCTGAGGACAGGATTGTCCCCTGAGGCAAACTTCTGCCTATAAGTTACATTTTTCTCTAAGTAGTAGAATGGAGTTTGTAATGGTCTCAGCAGCTTATACATTAGATGGCAGATTTCACTAATCAAAAATTTTATCAGGACTTACATTTGTAGGTAGCAGGGAAGGAACCAGAAGAAAGAACCAGAAGACAAGGAACCAGAAGGCTAGAAGGTAAGTGAGAAATGAGGTTGACAGGGGGGCAATCTGTTGGAGAAGATGAGAAGGAATGAGGTTACTTGGGAAAGTAGAGGGGTTTACCTCAGCAGAGAACATGGGTACCTCTCTGTGTGAGGTAGGAGTAAAAAAAAGGTACTGAAGGCTCCTGAGTGACATGAAATGTTGTTGTGTTTATCCTTCATTCTCGAAGAGGACCAAGACATTGAGATTATGGCCTGACTTGCACTTGACTTTGATTTGAGTGAGGGAGGGCTGTGCAAGGTCACCTGTCTCATTTTTTCTTCCAGAGTCAGTGGCCTGATAGCCATCAGGATGACTGGAGATGGCGCAAGATGCAATGTAGGGCGTTGGCCTTTTTAGGCTAAGGTCTTATCAGATTCTTATTTTGAATGAGATACACTCATTCAATGGACAGGCCTCTTTAAGAAGTTACTCAGTGATGGCCCTTTTTAATAAAAGAAAAAAAAAATACCAAAATTCAAACTATGAGGGGAAGAGTCTCAAGGTTCCCGGGTAAAAGAGAAACTATTTCTATTAGGTCCTTACCCACCTAGCAAACAGTGAATAACATGAAATGAAGAAGAAGGGAGAAGAGGGATCTCTTGATAGCCTTAATTTTTTCAATAGAATATTCAATAGAATAGACAAGGCTCTCAGATGAGAGTATGGAAAAGGGAGAGCCATGCAAGTTTTGAGGAGGGATGAAAAGATTTGAAAGAATTGCTGTGGAGAGAGTGGGATAGTGAGTTGATAAGAGAAGTTTAGAAAGATTGTCTAGCAGCAGTGAGAGCCCAGTTGAGGATGCATAACATAGATTTGTAATAGACCTAGTCAAATCAACTTTGTGATTTTTCTCCATCTTTGTTCAATATCATGCAAGTAGGAATGAAAGCATTGAATAGCGGGAGTCATGGAAGGTTGAGACTTGGCGGGACACAATGGGCAAAATAATAAGAAGCCTATGGACTCAAGAGAAGATAATGTTGAGTAGAACTGGTTTACCAAGGGGTCAAGAAAAAGAGGAGAAAGTAGTTAGTACAGGAAAGATGGCCTGACACAAAACCACTACAATCACGAAACAACAAAAGAAGCAGAACCAACTTCTTTATGATTGTGGGACATATGGTCCAAACTATATATTATATAAATAGAGGTATTCATAAAGAGAATGTAGCCTTGGCCTTTCAAACTTAAAATCTATTATACTAGCATTGGGAAAAAGAGATAGAAATAAGGAACTAGGTCATTCTTTACCTTCTAAAATGATAAGTGTGAGCTCCTCATCAGTTATTTATATTTATATATATAGGACATATATATATATATAATATATATAATATATATAAATATATATAAATATATATAAATATATATTTATATATATAGGGCCATGTATGGAGGTAATGATGAAGACTGAAAATGTGGAATGCATTGCTCAGACAAGTTACCATCACATTCCAATCATTCTGTCAAAGACGTCTGAGGAAAATACCTTTACATCCAAAAAGGAAATTCCTATATTTAGGAATATAGGAAATAGAAATACATATATTTCCTTATTATGGGCATTGGTGTGCCCAGATCCACTATATCTCTGTAGTATCAGCATTGACTGAAATCAATTCCATACTAGTCAAAATATTACCCAGATTCTACAAATTACAAGCTGGGACTCTATGCCTTCACTCTTTACCATTCATGCATCCTGGGCATTAATCTACCAGAGGATAAAGTCAAGTGGTGGTAATTAATATCACAAGATTACTGGCCAGAAGTGGATCCCACTAAACTTTGCTCTGATGATTCTCTAGTGCTAGCAGAGTAGATAGATAAAGACAAAAGCAAAAAGAGAACAAGCATATTCTCACTGAATGAGTGTGGTGTGGGATATGACCAAGAAGTAATTGACAGAATACACTTCACCAACTCCTAACCAACTCCTAACCTAGAATACTCAAGGAAAATGTGTTTATATGTAATGGAAGATCTACGAAACCATCAACAGAGTCCTCTAGCCCATATGCATGTTCTATAGTAAGTTAATCTATCAATCAAACATTTAAGTATTTAGTATGTTCGAGGCAGTCCCTGCCTTCAAGGAATTTATATTCTAATGGAATTTACTGGTGATGTGAATGAAGACTGAGAAGATATTAATCTGTATAGACTATAGTGTTCTTGAATAGGAGCCAAAAATTTAAAATGCTTTTAATATGTATTAAATAGCCAGTGAATCTCAGTGTTGGAGTTCTGAAGTGGCTACTACCCAGTTTCTTTGTTGGGGAAAACAAGAAGATGATTGCTTTCATCTGCCTAACTGAATTTTTACCATTCTTAACTTGTACCCTCAAAACTTCTGGAGGGCACCTGATAATTTCCAATGCCTGACAAAGAAGGTAGTTGGAGATTTGAACTACTTAAAGTGTTGGTGTATTTTGAAAACTTCTTTGTTGTTGGAACAAGAAGGTTTAAGAAAAGGGACATGAGTTAAGAAGTAAAGTAGTGATATTTAAGAACTCAGGTTCTCTACAAGGTGCCTTACCATCGAGACACTGCTAGAAATTGGAACTGTGTAAGGGTGTGTGTTACCATGAAAAATTTACATGATGACCTTGGATATGTGGATCAAGGAAGAACCCTGAAACCAGGAAAAAAAAGATTTTACTGGCCCAAGAGGGCAGCAAGCAGTCTGAGATAAGCTCACTGCATGCAAATGAAGTACTACCAAGTCATGTTGCATATTTGGAGACCATAAGCACTAGCAAACTCTTGGAACTTGTCTGCATTAACTTTCTGTCTGTGGAAGGAGACAGTAAGAACATAATCTTTATCTGGGTGCTAACTGACTATTTTTCCCAAGTATACAAACACACACACACACACACACACAAAAACACGCAACCACGAAACAGAAAGCTTTCATGATTGCTTAAGCATGTGGATTCCCTGCCAGGATGCAGTCTTTTAAGGCAAAGACTTTTTGACAGAATTCCACTCAAGATGTTATCTTTGTCCAGCATCCCCTCAATATGTTAACTTAAACATTTCAATTACACATTACCAAAAATTTACTGAACTTCTTCTTAAAATGACTGTCATTTTTATTCATACTTCAGTTGCTACTAAATGATCTCTCTTTCTCTTTGTCTCTCTCTCTCTTATTTTTGCCCTCTAAATTCTTAAACTGGCTACATATAAATGAGTGGAGTGCTAAATTCTCCACATAATCTTCCATTTCACTATTTCTACTTATTTATGTTTTTCCATTTTTTAAAAAAGTTCTTTCTCTTCCCTTAAGGCCATCAAACTGTTCATATATGAATGAAGCATCATCTTGCAATGTTTAGAAGATATTTAAATCTTTATATTTATATTTTTTCTTTCTAAAACTGCTCAAATCTCACCTGAAAACTAGATTTCTTTGTATACATATTTTAACAACCATATTCCTTTTCAGGAATCAAAACATTTATTTGTGACAGAAGCAGTAACTTAAACCTTCTACCAATTGACAAATCATTTTCTTTACATAAAAATGCTTTTTCTGTCCCTTTTAACATCAAACCGCTACACATGAATGGGCAGCACCTTAAAAAGGTAACTATACAAAAAGGGAAGACTGTAACCCCAAAAGGGCTGGCCCAGAACTAAGCTCCCATTATCTGTCAAATCCTGAATTAGGGAGGAGTACCGACCCCACAGACAAAACTTTTCCTGCCTAAAATTTTGGCTGTGGAGATTCTTAGATTACAGAGACAACCCACAGAGAAGTGTCAGACAAGCCCACAACACTCCCAAGTATGGCTCAAACCAGACTAAATCTAATTGGGAAATACTGAATAAAAGTAAAAATACAAAAAAACCACAAATATTACCTTTTAAAATTAAGTCAATATATAGCCTGCAGGAATTCTTATTACAGATCTGTGGCTTTGTCTCTATTTGAGTGCACACTAACATAGAACAAGGATCTTCAACAACTTCTCGTTTAGGACCACAGCTCTATAGCTTTGATGACGATTATCGTTAACTCATACCAGATATAGGCTTGGACGAAACAGAAAGTCACTAAAGAGGGCTACATCTGTTTAATGTGCTTAGACTGATTTACATTACAGGAGACACTGAAGAAGTGGTTGTATATGTAATCAGATGACAATACTAATATAATACTGATAAAATATGTTCCATAAATGTAATTGCATGTTCATTGATTGGTTATTATATCTTTGGATGCTTCCATTTTATCACTTGGTTGTTAATGTATTTGTGCCATGCATTGTGGTAGCTACAGCTGTCTATTAGGCAAGAGTTATTTTGCTGTTTTTTAAAAAACTGCATTAGCATTAATACTTACACGTTTTATTTTTATGTAGGCATTCTGATATTATTAAAGATTTCCTTTTTTTATGATTATTTGCTGGTGTACTACGGATATACATATACTATCATGGGATGTGCATGTAATATATCTGGCATTAGTTCAGACATCTAGCCACTGATGGGATGCTTTGTGTTGTACTATATGTATTATTAATGTACATTTGAAATAAATGGGTCTATGAGATGATTACCTTTGCAGTTGTAATAAACATTTTTATTATTTTAAATGATGTTTCTTTTCACACTTATGACATATTTGCAGACATCAAGGATACCTCTGGATATCGCAAGGTTCTGGATTCACCTATCTGAGCCCCAGTTTCCTCATTTATAAAATGAGGGAGTAGGACTAGATAATGTCCAGTCCTAAATCTATACTCCAACGATGCTATGGACAGGAGGATTGAAGATATAGGAGCTGGAAGGTGATGGGAATTTTTCTCTACAAGTTTTCTACCTTTTGGTGGATTGGGAAGAATAATGAAATTCCCAAGAAGAAAAGATCAGATAATTGATCCTGAGGAATTTTTTTTTAAGAAAAATAGCAAAGGCCACAGTCAAGACAAAGTCCTAGCCACTGAGATTTACTTGCTGAATTCACGTGCTTTCCCACTTAGTTGAGCTGTGGGCTTAGAAGCTATGTTCCTATGATCATCTTGAGAAAAAGATAATCCCCCACCCCCAACTTCAACTGATGGGAAGATCAGATGGACATTTTAGATCTGTTTACTCTTAAAGTGTTATTATTGTCTGGTGAAATTCCATTCAAATAAAACTATATGAATCAATGTAATCCTCTTGACTGGATGCAGATGACTGCGAATAGTATGAGACTTAATGGGAAAAAAGTTAAAATTATTAAAGATTTGTAAATCAGATTTGAACCTGCTGAAACAACTTGACTGGAAGTTGGGGTATATGGATTGTTTGAGCCCTTTTTAGGGCTGCTCATCCACCTTTGGTGTCCACCTCTCACTCAACTCTCACCTGTGGCTCCAAGAAGCTATAGCATGCATAGCAACCATACCCTGGCAGAGGGGTTACACCAGGTGGAGACACCTGGCCTCAAATCCATTGATGAGTTAGTAGAGTGTCTACCCCAAGCATAAGAAGACTTCCCCTGGTAGAATGGGTGGATGAGAACAATGTGTTCCAACAACCACGAAGACAGCTAGAGCAGGCATTGTGGAATGCTTAGAGCTTGGTCAGATATCAAAGATGCCAAGGGCATCCACTCCATCCTGGGCCATCACCAGTCACTGGACCTCAATGACTCTGAAAGAGAGTGAGGCTGATGACTTTGTGCAACTCTGCCTCACTTCAATCCAATTTACAAGCAAGTCAAGACAACACCTTGTGATGTCACTGATCCCCTTTAAAACTGAAAGATGAACAACAAATAATGAAAGGGCCATAGATGAATAGAAAGACTTCTCATTAGGACCAGATTTCCCTGAAATCAACCAGTAAAATTACTGAGGTGGTCAGGCAAGTGAAGGGAGTAACTTCATTTTTCCCTTTCCCAGGGGAAAATTCAGCTTTAAAAGAGAAACAGCTCCCAGAATGAATGCAGGGTAAGTTTGAAACCTTACTCCAGGAGACTTAAGGACACTGCTCTCCAGCACCACCTAGTGGATTATATATTCAAAGATGGCAGTAGCCTTATTTTTGCATCATATTGTTTGAGTTGTGTTGAAGTTGTGCTCTGCTAAAACCCTTAATTCTCTTTCACAAACCCTGATTTTTAATCAGATGATTTCCGTCCTCTATGGCAAAGGTGATTTATTTTTGGAGGGAGGGAAGGAAATAAGCATTTATATAATCCTATTATGTTCCAGACACAGTGCTAGGCACTTATTACACATATTATCTCATTTAATACTGACTGTGACCCCATGTGGTAGGTGTTATTGATATCTCCATGCCATAGTTGAAGAAATTGAGGCAAATGGAGCTTAAGTGATTTGACCGGGCTCATACGGTCAGTGCCTTAGGCTGGATTTGAAATAAAATCCAGGTCTTCCTGACTCCACGCCTAGCACCCTATCCATTGTGCCACCTGGCTGCTGTTCTGGAAACTAAGTATAGGAGTTTCTATTTATTATCCTACTAACATTCATTTTATTAGATGTGGTCTGTCGTACTAATCTGTTGGAATCTTTTTGGATCTCAGTCTTGGGAGTTGTCCTTATACATTTTTTTTTTAAAGTCTAAATTTGGAGTCCAAACTCTCTTCCTTATTATTATAACCTTGGACAAATCATTTGTTTCTCTAGGTCTTGATTTTCTTGTTTGTAAAATGAGGGCATTCAACTGGATGATCTCTAAGACCCTTTCAGATCTATGATCCTATGGTCCTATCTTTTTATCATCTATTCTGTCACTCAAGTCACTGATTATTATGTAAACAGAACTATGTAAAAATCATTGATATTACGTAAACAGAACTAAGGAGAGAGTGATTTGGTATTCCACAACTAATGTCCAGTTTGACATTAGATTATTAGGGTACACTTAGTCAGGAATGAATCCACTGATGTGGATACAAATGGTACCCCAAGGGTCAGTAAGGGTCACTTTCCCAGGTTCTCTGAGGAGGTTTGAGGTCCATGCTAAAGGCCATCCTATAACCTGAGGGTATCCTAATGCCCTTTCCCCCTTATCTTGAAATACCATGCAACTTGTACCAAATGCACTGTTTTTGTCCCCTAATTTTGCATTCCCTTTCCTGTCATTCATCTTCCTCGCCCTGTCATGATAACTTTTCCTTATCTTTTAAGCAACCACCTTCCTCATCCTGTTTGTATTTATCCTGTTCTAAGATCTCCAACTTCCATTAGCAACCCTAAAAATTAAATCATCATCTATAGGTTGTTTAGTTTTTTGCCTCTATAAGTCTGGTTCTTTTCCTATTTCAGGGCTTAGCTCCTTGATAAATGTCAGGTCCATGTGCTTTTGAGTCAATAAAGCTCCCATTGGCTAAAGAGGGCTAAGTGAATCCTTTCAAATCTGAACCAGCTCTCCCAACTCTGACTTCAATATCACATTTCTCAATCTCGTAATAAGATTCTTATAAGGCACTATGTTCATTGCCTTTCTGAAAGCTAGATATGCTACTTCCACAGTATTCTGCTGGTCTAGCAGTCTTATATTCCCATCAAAAAAAGAAGAGGAAATGAGGTTGGTCTGGCCTGAATGTTTTTAGTGAACTCATGCCAGCTGTGATGATCTAATATAAACCTTTCTATATGCTCATAATAAGTATTTACTATGTACCTACTATACACAATTTATACACCATTCTAAACACTAGGGATTCAAAGACAAAAAAATAAGAAAATTCCCACTCTCAAGGAGGCTGCCTTCTATCAGAAGAGACTTGTAGTATGTCAATTTAGGTAAAAACAATATAAAATAAGTAATATTAGCTAAATACAAGGTGATTAAGAAGGAAAGGCATTGCCAGTTGGGGGAATAGGAAAGGTTTATGTAAAAATGTGGTGCTTGTCCTAAATCTTAAAGGAAGTGAGATATTGTATGAGGTGGAGACATGGAGGGTGTGAAATCCAAGCATGGGGAAATGGCCAAGGCAAAGGTATGGAGATGGAAGATGGTGTACTGTGTCTGAAGACCATTAAGGCCAGTTCGGCTGGACCAGAGTGAGAGAAGGGAGTTTGAAGTTTTTAGAGCTTAATTACATGGCAATGTAAAATGGCAAATACTATTGCAGGGCAAAAAAAAAAATGGCAAATACTATTACTAAGCTATTAAAACTTAAAACTGCACCAAGGCTTTGGAATACCCTATATAGATTTGAGAATCTGCATAGAGATGATAAATGAACCTTTGGAAACTACTAATATTACTAATGAGACAAAACAGAAGAAAACAGAAGAGGGTCCAGTACCGTCCTAGAAAAGAGAAACCAGGAGAGGTTGTGTGGTGGATACATTAGAAGAGAGAAAAATTGAGCAAGCGAGACTAATCAGAAGGCTACTGCAATGTCCAGATGAGACATAGTGAGGACCTGAACTAGGATGGTGACCATATGAGAGGAGAAAAGGGACATATATGAGAGATGGTAGGAAAATAAAAATGACAAGATTTGGAACCTAATTCAATATGTGGGGTCAGTGAGTAAAGGGGCCAAGATAACACTGAGAATAAATGTCTGAAAAACTCATGGGAGATAGTCCCAAAATAAAATGCTAAATAGTTGTATTGTCTCTATGGACAATACACTAATTACTCCAAATATCAGACATCCTTTTTGTCCCAGGTCTAGGATTTTTTTTTTTCAGCTTTAACTCATCTGGGCTTGGTTTTGTATCCCTGAATCTATCTTTTGTACATGCCATTTCAAATTCTCAATTTGTTTCCCTCTAAAGTCACATTGGTTTCTACAGAAACCTTTTTCAAGATCATTCACAATTGTGCCACCCTGACTTTTGTAGACCTTGCCCCCTGCCCTAAACCTCTTGTGCTTTGCCTCTGAGATTACCATTTACATTTCACATATCTTGTATGTACAATTTTTTGTATGGTGTTGTAAGGTTAATGGTGGGTAGGGGGAAGAGTTAAAGAGCTTACCTGCCCATTAATAGACCTCAGACACTTTTGGTTAATTTCTAATGAGGCACAGGGTCATGAGGGTCCTGCCCTCCAATCCTGAATAGGTTCTGAGGTGAAGTTTTGCTTTGGGGTTTATTTTTTGGATTGAAAACCCAGATGTTGGTGCTTCTCTCTCTGGTAACGATGTATGTATTGTCTACGGTCAGACAGCTGGAAACCCTGTCTGTTGGTCTTTCTGTCTGTAATTTCTGCTTGTAATTTGTATTTTCTCTGAAGTTCAGGGTGCTGACTTTTTCGTCTGAACTAAGTGAATGCGGTATGTGCTTAATTAAAGTAGGTTGTTGGCCCCTCAAAAGTTGCTTTCCATTTAGAAAAGCAGATCGAAGAACCTGCCCAGGCTCTCCTGCGTATGTCAGGATCCTTGCTGATACAGATGTCTCTGCCATTAGAAGGTGAACTCTTTGAGGGCAGGGGGCAAAGGTGTTTTTGTCTTTGTATTCCCAGCACTAGCATGGTGCCTGACAAACAGTAATTAATAAATTCTTGACAACTGTCAAAATTTCATTTCTAGGTACCTCTCAATCCTTGAACCTTTTATTGGCCTCAGGTCCTGGATACCTCTAGGTCCATAAATCTTCTTGCCCATGCCAACTTAAAAATAACAGTCACTTTTGCATTAGTAAAGATTCCCATTACTTCTACTTCAGTACCTAGTTCCTTCTTTTTGGTTAGAATTAGGTCCAGAGTAAACCTCTTCTACCTTCAGAAAGGAAATGGAAGCAAAGAAAGTCAGATGTCACTGGCTGTTTTATTTTTAAACTCAATGAATTTTCTAGCAGATGTCTAGGTGGTCAAACTCTATCATAGATTTGGATCAGGAAGTGTCCTTCGAAGTGATCTACTCTAACCCTTTCACACAGCAGGTGAGAAAACAAAGGTTCAGAGATGGGAAGGGACTTTGCTGAGGTCAATTAAGTAGAACTGAGATTCAGACCTGGTATTACAAAAACTAGGATTTTTTCACTCCAAGAGCAGTGTTCTTTCACTGCACTAGTTTTGTGAACCCAATTTAACACATAATGTTAGAGCTGAGAGGGACCTTAGGGATCATCAGTGTCTTATCCAAGGTCACATTTTGAATCTGTAAAAGCTAAGGCTTAATTAAAACCACATGATCCAATTTCAGCAAGTGTTGTAATTATATCAAGCTTCCTTCCAACTGTATGGGTGGGCTGTAAAGCTGTGGGCCTAGAGCTCACCTATTCTTTTATAGTCTGCATCCCAGTCCTTAGACTTGGGAAAGGTCTTAGAGGTCATTCAGTCCAACCTCTGTGTGTGTGTTTTCATTCTTCATTGCTGAAGAAGGCCATGCCATCAGAGAAATGATGACATGACTTGCATTTGACTTTGTTTTGAGTGAGGGAGGGCTGTGCAGGTCACCAGCCTCACTTCTCCTCCATAGACATCTAAATCCAGTGAGCAGATATTCATCAGGATGACTGGAGATGACCCAGGATGAGGCAATTGGGGTTAAGTGACTTGCCCAAGGTCACACAGCTAGTGAGTGTCAAGTGTCTGAGATGATATTTGAACTCAGGTCCTCCTGACTCCTGAACTGGTGCTGTATCCACTGAACCACCTAGCTGCCCCAGTCCAACCTCTACCGTATATAATATGAATCCCCTTTAAGATGACTCTAACAAGTAATTATCTAGACTGCTTTGATACATTCAGTCATCCTGATTTATATCTTGCCAATGGACCCAGATGACAATGAAGGAGGAAGTGAGGCTGGTGATTCCGCACTGCCCTCCTTCACTTAATTCAATGCATTTGCAAGTCATGATGTCACCTTACCTGATGTCATGGTCCTCTTTGAGAATGAAGGACAAACAATGACAAACAATCTCCAGTCATAGGAAACTTACTACTAGTGAACCAACTCATTTTACTTCTAGAGAGTTCTGTTAGAATTCTTCTTTATAATGAAAGAAAATCTGTTTCCTTCTAATATTCACCTACCAGACGCAGATAACACACTAGTAGGAAAGAATGACAGTAGAGTTCTTTTACTAGAGAAAATGTAGCAATATTATCTACTCTTTACGACAGGATGATGGTAGTTTACAGATATATTATTATAGCCTTGAATAGTTAAAGCTCAGTAACTATACTAATTTAACAAATTTAAGCCTCTTAATTACAAGCAAACACAAATCTCAATTACATGTTAGAAAACAATGCCCTTCCTGTAAACATGGATTGGAGAAAATAGGTGCAGAATTAATTTTTACTGAACTGTTTTGTGGAAAATTTTAAAGAGCAAAAGAAGAAAAGAAACAAAAGTGCCCATAATTCTGTCCTAGTTGGGAGCAAAACTTCAACTTAAATCACACGGACATTTAAATACATACATATATATACATATATATGAAACATACAAATATGTATACATATACACATGCATATATGCATACATATATGTGTCCACATACTTATGTGTGTATCCATTCATACATGATCATTTCTCTTCATTTCCACTATTGGGTACTTGTACAGTAATAAGACAGTTTATTTTTAATCATACTGTGATCATCCAGAAGGCGAAAGTACAGGTAAGGCAGACAATCTTTATTATCTTTTAGCTACAGAAACAGTATCAAGCAAATGCTTTAAAACATGATTTCACAAGGCATATGTTTCTGTGATTATTTTTTAAGAAACTGAGATTCAATTACATCACTCAATTACACTAGTACTTTGATCACTCTAGTACAGTCTTCAAGTGCAAGAAAAACAGCATCAAAGTAATAGTTATGAGATAAATTTTGATGTACAAGAGGCACACTACTGCATTGAAACTGAACATCTTTTTCTAATATTCATCTTAAGTTCTTAAACTGTCCTGTTATAGAGCTAAATACAAACATGCAAATATCACCACCTTATGCCCCATTAATATTTACTACATTATCACTCAGCCTTTCTTCAAAAATTCAATGATTAGTTTCACTCTATAGATTTAATCCATCTTATAAGACTATTTGCATTTATAACCTGCAGATTGACTTCGCATTTGGTAGCCCAGCTGTGTATATACTAATTTAAAGTCTTTACTTCTCAATATATTTTATTACATTTCATAAGCCCTGAGTTATTACATAACCTAATGAATGTACACTTTACATGTATAACTTACTCTATATATCTTAAGCATCATATAGGTGACTTACAAATGCCAGTTAACAATCAGAACAATATATACACCTACTAGTTATGAAACTAAGAACAAAATTAAATGTGCAGATTTATCCTTTCTTTAAATATTTCTCTAAGTCATGTCCACAATAGTAAATAAAATCTGCTTATACTAAGAACTTGATTTAGCTAACCTTTGCATGGCTTCTCCTCATTTTATTTTTCTCTTCAAATTAATTAAATACCACTGTCTCATATGCTCTAAACTGCAGACCAAATGCATTTTATTTCCATGTCCACAACCAAAATTATAAATGCTACAGTTTCCAAACCGGGAGGAAGGCACCAACAATGTGGCAACTAAACAGAATGCTGTGCAGAGTGGGGGTGATCAGAAATACCTGTGGAACACAGAATGAATGACTTGAAAGACAATTATTACTGAATCAGCATATCTGTTATTATTCTGTGGTGAGCTTCATGGGGCTAGAGAAATCAATCCACCAAGACTGTTCAATTGTTAAGTTGGAATTTTGAAATAAAAGGCAACAAATCATTAAACAATTACTTTTAAAAAGTTAATTCTAGTTACTATATAATAGTACTTGATAAAAAAAGAAAAATATACAATACTTATAGTATCTTGCATGTACAACCAAATGAGGCACTGATGATTATTGAACTAAGAACTTGGGTTAATTTATACAGACTTATGCAGGTAGAATTCTATTTTTCCAACTCAAGAGAATTTTATTATCTCAAACTTAACTCCTCCATATCCCTGGATACAAAGTGTTAATGGAAGGCTGGTGCAAATATAAATATAGTATTTAGACATTTTAATGTCTTTTTTTTTCTGTATTTGATACTTTTCTAACTAAGCAAATATTTAATTAAAGTATGCTTTGGGCTCTAGGATTAGTTAGTTACACTGTTCAATTTTTACTGTTGTGAAGTCAATTGCACACTTTCACTTCTAGTGCAAAAATAAGATAAATAATACTATGAATAGTTTCGTCCAAGAACATTTTGATAATTTCTTATGTTAAAGGCGCTGGTACAATATTTCTACTTAGTTACAGGATAATAGCAATGGCAAAAACATTGACGATACAGTTCATAGTCTGATTCTCCCACCTTACGGTACAGGTTCCTGAAAAGAAAAAAATGAAATAAAATAAAATGCGAGAAAACACTAAAATGACCAGGAAATAGATTTTTATCTTTGAATTATTTTAATTGTTTAAAACAAATGTTTAGGCATTTAAAACTGCACAGCTACAAGGGATTAACAGAGACCTGGGTGGCTGGTGATGTCCATACATAAGAACATATTTACGAAGCACATAAACTCTGTTGACACAGCAGGCTTACTCAGCTGGTTGACTAATTTATACCTACCGAGAAGTAGGTAGCTGGGGTATAATTGGTAGATCCCCAAATTTAGAGCCAGAGTACTTACGTTTAAATCCCAGTGACTTAACTTCTTAATCTATCTAGGTATGTTTATTTAATAAAGAGAGTTGGGCTATCATCTTTATGGGTCTCCTCCAACTCTAAAATCCTATGACCTATTAAGAAATATACGTACAGCTGAACTGTCCATAAATTTTGGGTCTGTTTTCAGAAAACTTTTCTACCAGCCCTTTTCCTAATCCCAGCCATTTACTCCTGCCCTTAGATAAATACCCTTGGTCTAACTTGCTCTTTAACAAGACTTGGTCCAGGCATGAGTTGATGGCACCCATTCAAAACTCTCTGTGTCAGTAAAACCTTGGTCCACCATATCAGCTGTAGCCCTATGTATTTTCCAATAGGCCATAATATCAATTGCACTGGACACTACTAAGCATGAGACACCCCCATCTCAATTACAACCATTGTTGTAATTGCTGCACAGGCTCAGATGGTCACTTCCAAGGAGGAAGAGCTCTAGACATAGTTGTTTTAAACCTAAGAAGATTTTGTGATTAAATGAAGAATTCTTTAATTATCTAATCTAGATCATATTATGCCTCCAAATGTACTACCCACATGAAATTTCTGGAGGAAAAAGTAAGTTTGCCCTAATATTTTTTCTAGGATCCATCCTACTATGATGCCACTGATGAAAGAAGAAAGTACTCTACTGAATGACTGGGTTTTGTCTTTTAAAAATACATTTTTAAATTTATTTTGTTAAATATTTCCACATTACATGTAAAATGTTTTAAAATTAAAAAAAATTTTAAGTTCCAAATTCTATCCCTCCTGTTCACCTTTCCTTCATCTCTTGAGAAAGTAAGCAATATATTAATTATACAAGTAAAGCCATGCAGAATATTTGCATATTAGCAATGTTGCAAAAGGAATCTCTCATATGCACAGACACATGCACACACAAAAGAAAGAAAGTGAAAGGGGTATGCTTCAATTTGCATTCAGAGTTCATCAGTTCTCTGTCTGGAGGTAGAGGGCATTTTTCATCATAAGTCTTCTGGAACTATCTGGGATCATATTACGTTGATTGGAGTAGCTAAGTTTTCATGGTCAACTACTGTTACAATGATGCTGTAAAATCTTTTCCTGGTTCTGCTCGTTATACTTTGCACCAGTTCATATAACACTTCCCAGGTTTTTCTTAAACCATTCCCTTAGTAATCTCTTAAAGCACAATAGTAGTCTATCACAATCATATACCATAACTTGTTCAGCCATTCTTCAACTGATGAGTATTACCTCAATTTCCATTTTTTTGCCACCACAAAAAGAGCTGCTACAAACATTTTTGTACAAATGGGTCCTTTTCCTTTGATCTGCTCTAGGACACAGGCCTAGCAGTGTGACTTTTGGGCCAAAGGGTATGCAGTGTGACAGCCCTTTGGGCACAGTTCCAAATTGTTCTCTAGAATGGATGCACCAATGGTGCATTAGGGGTTCTATTTTCCCATATCCCTTCCAGCATTTGTCATTTTCCTTTCCTGACATGTCAGCCAACCTGATAGGTAAGACGTGGTATCTAATTTGTAGTGACCTAATCAATAGTGATTTAGAGTATTTTTTCATGTGACTATTGCTGGTTCTGATTTCTCCTTCTGGAATCTGACTGTTCATATCCTTTTGAGGGAAATGAGGGGATTGGAGCAGCAAGTGGTCGTGGGAATTGAGTGAACCCAGTGACTCCATCTTGTGACTCAATTCTGAAGTTAGCTCAGTCCCCTTTCTATTCAATTATGGGTCCAATCCAATTTCTGTCTTCAGCTTTTCAGCTGAATAATTATGGGAATTATGAGAAAACTTTATCACATCATTTGAACCTAGCCTTGTGTGGCTGGGAAGCTGGAACATCCCTACTTGCTGCTTACAGACTCTTAACTATGGGTCTAGATCAGGAGCGGGGAACCTGTGGCCTCGAGGCCCTGACCTAGGTTAGTCTGACCAGAAATTCAGTCAGATTCAATTGATGTGAGGAGTTTTCTCACAACTGCACATCTCAAGCAATCCTTATCTGAAGACTAACCTTATACTGATCCATCAGTTGTTCCCATGTTGCTTTGATTGTTCAGACACTTGGGAAGAGTGGAACATCTCTTTGTCTCATGTCAGGAATTGCATTTGTTCACTGTCCCCCTCCTAATGAATAAGATCCCTAAGCTTTCTTCCACTAAGAAATCAAATTACCTAATGTGGTGTTGTTTCCTTTACATTAACTGGCCTTATTTGATTGTCTTAACGTCTCCCCTGCATTAAGAGTACAGCACTAAGCTGACGAAGGGGCTGATTCTGATTTATGGCAATCGGCACATGCCGCTTAATAACTCAAAGTACTCAGGAGCTCAAAGCGGTTTCTTCAGTCACTTCACCTTCACCCGCCACACTCTGACCATTTGGCAGCTGGAGAACAGCTCTCATTCTTGTTAATTTGGCTCAGTTCTCTACACATCTGAGAATGAGGCCTTTCTCAGAGAAACTTGCCATAAAGTTTTCCCCCAATTTCTTGCTTTCCTTTGCATTAGTTTTTTCTGTGTAAATATTTTTTTTTAAATTTCATGTGATTAATTATCCACTTCACTTACTGTGCTGCTCTCTAGCTCTTGTTTAGTGATAAACTCTTCCCTCACTCACAGATCTGACAGGCAAACTTTTCTATGATCTAATGTACTTATGACACCACCTGGATTTTGTCATTGAAATCCAACAGGTCTTTAGAGAGCTAATTTCTGCAGACTGGCAGGAAACAGATCTGAGCTATTTTGACAAAGGCAAGGCTTAGTCATCAAGTGAACTACAATGGTTTCTGAACAGAGTCTAAAGCAAAAAATGATGCTACAAATCAGACATTCTAATCTATTAAATGAATCACACTCACTTTGTCTAGTCAGCATGAGCTGACCTGCTGCAAATCTGAAAGCATGATTTGTAAACAAAGCTGGAGAGACAGAGCTCTTCAGGCATAATTATGAGCCACAAATGCATCATCACAGGAGTTCCTGGGGTCTACCAAGTACCATCACCATTTCTATAACGATTTTCATAGCTAACTGCCCTTCCTACTGAAAACCTCCTGAAAGCTCCCAAGAATTTTTCAGTGGCCATGTTTGGGAGAGCACTATAGCAATTCATGAGGCCTTTCACTGGTTCAAAGATTTACAGCTAGAAAGGATACTAAGGGCATATGCTCAAATTCCCTCATCTTACACAGGAGGAACCCAAGTCCCAGAGGAGGTAGGCGATATGATTAAAGTTATCCAGGCACTGAGCACCAGAACCAAGATGTAAAACACAGGTCCTGTGACCTCAAACCTAGCACTCTTTCTGTTGTCACTGACAATGAAGCTACTGAGGCCATACTCTCTCAGAACGAACCACGATCCACCAAGTTTCCTCCAGGGCTATGGACCCAGGTGTAAAATCTACATGTACCCAAACACTTGCAGAAGCTCCATTCCCACAGTCCAGGAAGATATTTTCAGAAGAGATATTATCTAAGGCAGTGATCCTGGTGTATCTGTCAGTAGTTAACAGGGGCATGGATGGAATGAGGCAAAGTCTCAGCTCTGTCCCTATCAATCCTCAGCAGCACCTGCTTGAAGTTAGATAAGGAGAGTCTCACTATGTACAAAATAATTCTGCACTATGACCCCTTTTAGGATCTTACCACTTTTACATAATATGATAGAACTGGAAAGGAAATGCATTGTCACAAAAATGGACTAATTGGTTTTGTATGAATTATATTTTGATAGAAAGCTTTAAAAGTTCTTACCATCAGATGTGGTATCCCAAAAACATGAGCTGGCTGTGTGCAAACCAGATCCGCTCTTTTGCATCACTGCACAAGTAACTACAAGACAAAGACAAGAAATGAGTGAGCTCAAAAAACAAAGAGAAGATGTATATGTAAAATCAAAAGTAAAGAAGATTAAAAAATAAGATACATGAAGTTTTCATACCTTTAACAAAGTAATGTTTAATTTCATAGGTATGAAATCTATAAAAATAATGAATAACAGAACAAATTGTGAGTGGATAGAGAAAAAACATATTAGTTTACTTCAGATATTTTAATCCTTCACAATTCTCTGATTTCTTTGGTGTGGATACCGCACCTACCACTGTGTACTGCAATCCCTCCTTAACCCAGAAGACAGTCTCCAACTGTGGCCAATGAAGGTTATGACTGCTTGGTCAGTTGGGAGTGATCCCAGGCTGGATCTCGGATAGCACACAGCACATGACTAGGCCCAAACTCAAAGCCTTTCTAGCTCAGTCGAAGCTGCTGGGATTATTCTTGACTGGCATAGCCTCTGAGAATGCAGGGTCCTTCTGTGAAATGTGAGACTAACAATGCTAAGGACAGCAGTGCTGCTGGAGGCAGCATGAGTATAGGGAAAGTATGTGGCTATTCATGAGGTTAAACTACTGTCATGTGTAGTGAGAGACTGAATGTTTCTGCATAGCCTATAAGAACAACTGTGAGAAGTCCCATGCCATTTTTGATTGATTAGCTGATTCAGTCCAACAAATACTTGCTAAGTGGCTATTAAGTTCAAGGCACTGTGGCAGATAGAAATGTAAATGAAGGTAGGCTCCCATACCAAGGAGTTTACAATGCAGCAAAGACAGTAAGACAGTATCACAACGTGATAAGAGTTAAAAGAGAGTTATAACTAAATTGCTGTATTGGTTGAGGTGAAGGAGATATCATTCCTGTTTAAGAGGGATTAGGAAAGGGTACACAAGAAAGTATGGTTTACGAAAAAGAGATCAAAGACTCACAGCTCACACTGAAAGCTAGTACTGTGAACACTAGTAGTAGGAACAAACAGGCTTCACAAGTGAAATTCAACCATGGACCGTATCTTTGCCACCTCTGTCCAAAAAAAGCCATCTGATATGGTGGAACAAAATGTTATGTTTTACAAGGAGTCTCCCATCAGAATTATTAGAATTATTCAAGATTCCTTGAAAGAAAAACAGCAGAAAGAACTCTGTTCAACACTGAACATCAAACAAGACATGAAACAGGGAAACTGCTCATCAAAGGTATTCACCACTGTGATGGAAGAGATCCAGTCCACTGTCCAGTTTGAAAAGGGGTTCCCTGTGGATGGTGAGGTCCTTCAAATGCTTCTGTTTGTGGATGATGCTATGGTGATGGCATCAAGATGCAGAACACTGCACAATCTTTTCACTCCCAGAAGTTTCCACAGAGGAGAGACCAAGTGGATGCAGAATGTCTATTGCCCAAAATTCAACATGCTTTTGGGTGGCTGATCCACAGAGCTTGTCCACCAGTATGTTTATATGGGACAGAGAGTAAAGATGGACAAGATGGGCCCAGAGTTAAACAGAAGAAAGAAAGTGCTATGGCTTGCTTTTGGGAAACCGCAAAATTACCAAGCTCCCCATGAAAGCAAAAGCTATCTTTTCAAAAGTAACATTTTACTAGTGTTGTTATGTGGTAGTGATGAGTATCACAGAGAGGGCATGAAAGAGGGTCAGAGTGGGCATGAGGGTGTAGCACATAGCTAAGGAGAAACTCCAGGAACAATAGTAAAGGACTTCATCAAAGAACTGTGTGATAGGGAAAGAAGATGGAGACATCACACAAGTATGAAAGATGACAGCTGAGCAGACTGCTTCATTGGCACCCTCATGATGTCAAGAGAAAACCCTCCAGTATGTTGATTTAGCAGAACCCAGACTTTGCATTGTTGGAGGGAACTCACGAATCAAAAAGATCACAAACCCATTCAAGTATTTTAGAGGGAAGGCTACAAAAAGTCATGAGTAGCAAAAAGAGTAAATCAGTGAATAAAGACCCTATTACTTACCTATATATTTATACGTCTTTCCTAACTTTACCAAATGTGTTAAGGATTGTTCCACTATAGCTGCAGTCCACTGGTTGACATTATTCTGATTATAATCCACACCGCCCAATATAGCATCTATACACTAAAAGTACAGGAGAACAAAGATTAAATATTGACTGCTGAAGCAAATTATGGTACAAATAGCAAAAGCTTAACTGAAACAAACACTTTTCTAAGCAAACTAAACGTTTAAAATATATACACACATAGCTAGATATCAGAGTGGATAGTGCTGGACCTGGAGTCAAGTCCTACCTCAGACACTTAATACCATGTGGCCCTGGGCAAGTCTCTTAACCTTTCCAAGACTTAGTTCTTCTGTTTATAAAATGTGGATAACAGTAGTACCTGCCTCACATGTTGCTGTGTTCAAATGACATGATAGATAAAGGCATTTTGCAAACATTAAAGCAATATATTTATATAAATGCTAGCTATGATTGTTTTATTATTACACATACATGCAGGTTATCACACACATATAACCCATGGTCAAAAAGCGTTTAAGTAAATGGTAGAAATGAACCTAGGGCTTATGACTCCATGTTCATTGACTGTTTTTCTATACAACAGGGGTTCTTTGTAGTGTGATGATAGTCTAGTGCAGGGGTCAGCAAAATTTAGCTCACAGGTCAAACGCAGCTCAGTACCTGCTTTTGTATGGCCCAGGCATGGGAAACCTGCAGCCTTGAGGCCACTTGTGGCCCTCTAGGTCTTCAAGTGTGATCTTTGGAGTCCAAGTTTTACAGAACAAATTTGGATTTGTTTAGTAAAGTTTAGATTCAATTAAAGGGCCTTACCTGAGGACCTAGAGGGCCACATGTGGCCTCGAGGCCCTAGGTGCCTCAGCTAAGAATATTTTTTAAAATGTGAAAATGATTCTTATCTTGTGGACTGTACAAAAAATGGTGGTGGTAGTCCTGGTGTAATGAACCTATGGACCCTTCTGAGAATGCTTCTAACTGCATAAAATAAAATACACAGAATTATAAAGAAAGTCAATTATATCAAAACACAGCTGGTAAAATAGAAAAAAACAAACAACAAACAAAAACAATTTTTATGACCACAGGTCAAGAACTCCTGTTTCTATGGCATGACTAATTTTGCCAAAGTTCATCTCCCTAAAGGATCGTGAATTTCTCTAATAACTTATGAGAAATGTTACAAATGCAATGTTTCCTACTGCACCTCTATAAAAAATCATTAAGATCCATTTTATGTAAAAGAAATGTCTGTTTAAGAAAATAATAATATGCTTGCCTAGACTGAGGAAATACTTAAAAACTCCAAGGCAAGTGACAATACTCAACCAATATGTAAATTTATACATATGCAAATTAAAGCTGACCATGATGTTTTAGGGAATTTATATAAAAATGATGATGCTCTCTCCTCTACTAAAAATTAAATCATGACTTTGAAAATTCCAATTGGTATAAAGCAATACAATGCAATGAACAAAATGTATAACTTACCTCTTTCACAATATTGTGTGCTTCATCAGCATTGAAGCCAACCTAAAAATACAATAAAAAGATAGAATGTTTTTGATAAAGAATTTTTCTTTTACAGAATCATAGCAATGTAGGCTAAGGGACCTTAACCTCAGAAACCATCTGTTCCAACCTTTTCATTTTACAGATAGAGAAAGTGGGACCCAGGGAGGTTAGATGATTTTCTGAAGGTCATACAGGTAAGAGTCAGAGGTAACAATTGAATTCAGGTCCTCTGACCCAAGTCAATGCACGTAGGCATTCCTAAAAAAATTGTATATAAATTAAACTTTTAAAAACAGAATGTATCTTAAATATCCTGGATTACTCCCATTGACTTCCTTCAAATGTCTGCTCAAATGCCACTTTAAAATATTAATTTTTGCTATCTATCCCCTGGTATCTATCCCCTTACTCTGCCCTGTAGGTGCTACTGTTTTCCACTCCCAAAATTACATGTAGCCAAGATCAGAAGGAAAGTAGAAAATTAGGTGAAAAATTTGCATAGACAGTTTCTCAAAGATCCCATAACTCAAATGTATAAAGAGTTTTGTCATATCTATAAGAATACAAGTTTACCCAGTTGGTAAATGGTCAAATGATAGAACAGGCAGTTTTCTGATGAAGAAATCAAAACAATTTATAGTTGTGAAAAAATGTTCTAAATTATTATTGCTTAGAGAAATGCAAATTAAAACAACCTTGAGCTATCATTTTACACTACCATCTATCAGACTGGCTAAAATGATAAGAGGGGGAAAGTGACAAATGTTGGAGGGGATATGAAAAAATTGGGACACTAACTCATTGGTGGAACTGTGACCCGGTCCCACTATTTTAGAGGGTAATTTGGAATCATGCTCAAAGAGTTATAAAATTGTCTATACTATCTGACCCAGCAATGCCATTGTTTGCCAATATGAATAGGGAAGAAAGAAAAGAAGGGATATGTTTGAAAATGTGTGCAGCAGCTCTCTTTGTAGTGGCAAAGAACTAGAAAATGCAAGGATGCCCATCAGTTGGGAAATGGCTGAACAAGCTGCAGTTTACGATCATGATGGATACTACTGTGTTACAAGAAATGATCAGTTTGATGATTTTAGAGAAAATATGGAAAGAATTGATAAAATAATGAAGAGCAAAACAAGCAGAACGCAGAGGATGTTGAATACAGTGGCAATGACACTGCTAAGAATAACTTGCGGTGACCAAGTCATCATGACTACTATAACTCCCCAAATTAACTGAAAAGAACCTAAGAAGGAAGACCATCTGCATCCAAAGAAAGGGCTAGTAAACGTAAGTGTGCACAGTATAGCCTCACATATACATGTGTGTACACATATGTTCACACATATGCACATCTGTGTCTAACGAGAGCTATCTCGAAGGTGGGGGGAAGGGAGATCAAAAAAGAAAGTAATTATTACATATTTAAAATGAAAAGCAAGTTGTACATAATATTTCAGTTTCGTGTGCAAAAATTAAGTTTCTTTCAAAAAAATAAAAATAAAGCTTTTCCTGATACACTCCAGGTACCAGTGTTCCCTACTCCCAAAATTGCTGGCTTCGTTTTCATATATATGTGCTGTTTCCCTTGAAGCAGTGTAAATTCTCTGGGGTGGGGATTATTTCATTTTTAGTTTCTGTATCGTCAGATTGCACAGTGCTCAGTACATATTAAGTAATTAAATGTGACTGACTAAAGGAACTTCTTGTGGTAAATGCTTCTGTAAAGCAAAAGAGCATTTTAAAATATTTAAAAAAACATTTTATTCATTTAATAAGTTTAAATTCTTGTGTATTATATTTTCTCAAAGCAAGGCAAATCTCAAAAAAGACGGAAAGAACTTAACAGTTTAGGCATACCACATTTTATGCCATAAATCTATTCTAAAAAAATAGTATGATGAATTGTTTGGGGCAGTAAATAATCCTGAGGCTATACAGTAGAGATAGACAATTGATAGCAACAGTCAACATCATTCATGCCAGAATTATGTATTATATAATGTGAGAATCTGGAGGTAGAGTACTTGCCCAAGTTACAGAGCAGATTCAATGCTCATTATAGAGGAAATATTGGTCCTACTCACAGACCTAAAACAAGTTTGTGACCCCAGGTCAAGATCCCCTACTCTATGACATGACTAATTTTGGAGAAGCTCAACTCACCAGGCAGGAGTGGAGAGCCTGTGGCCTTGATAGCACATGTGACCCTCTAGGTCCTCAAGTGCATTCAAACTTCACAGAACAAATCCCCTTAATGAAAGGATTTGTTCTGTAAAACTAGAACTCAGTCAAAAGGCCGCACGTCAGGGCCACATGTGGCCCTGAGGCCACAGGTTCTCCAACACTGCCTAGAGAATCATAAGTTTCTCATATCCATGCGGAAGTGGACAAAATGGAATAATAATGTTGTCTCCAAATATCTAATGTCAAAAACATCAGTATCTTTCTTTAATCAGACACAAACACACACACATGCTTTTAGAGAACTTAAACATGAAGTGATCATAATTTACAAATGATCAAAGGTTCAACGGAGATCTCTAATATTTGAAAGTTAGAACAGAATCTTATGGGAGTCTCAGAAAGAACATCATTTTTTAAAATTTTAAATTAAACTAAATGCAATTATTTTTCCTGCCTTCTCCTCAGTGGGGGAAAACTAAGAAAAACAAAACCCTCCTAACAAATATTCATAGTCAAGCAAAATTAATTTCTGAATTTGTCTTGTTCAAAAAATGTATTTCTTACTCTGCACTGTGAGTTCCTCATCTCTGTCAGCCAGTGGGTAACGTGGAATTGTGGTTGGTCATTGCCCTGACTGGAATTTTTAAGTCTTTCAAAATTCTTTTTCGATTGCTACTACATAAATTCTCACTCTGGTTCCACTTCAATTCACTCTTCATTAGTTCATCTAAATTTTTCCAGGTTTCTCTGAAATCACACCCTTCAACATTTCTTAGAGTACAATAAGACTCCATCATATTCATTTATGTTTGTTCAGCCTTTCCTCAACTGGTAGGCATCCCCCTGGTTTCCAGTTCTTTGCCACCACAAAAAAAGTTACTCTACGTATTTTGGTAAATAAATGAATCCTTTTGAAAGGTGATTATCTTCAGAATTTCATAGCATGATAAGCTTTTAAAGTCAGATATCCTTTTTTCCCTGATGTCTGCATGTGTGCACTACGTGTGTATGTAAAGAATGGAGGTGAGGGCAGTGATTCTAAAATAATCTGAGCAGGAGATAGTAATAATTTAGCTCTCTGGAAACTGTTAAAGCAGCAGCACATAGTGACTATCTCATGTGACAGAACAAAGAACACAAGATATTTAACATAATTTGCCGATATCTGGAAATAAACCATTAAGGTAAAAATGTGACAGGGGGATATTTTTCTCCTTTAGAAATGAATAACTGCCCATAAGAAATAAATGAAAAATATAAACAAAGAGGTCTAAAATGAAAAAATCCAGTACCTATCAACAGCTCTTTGAAGATATACTGCAAATTGCTAATAATTAGAGAAATGCAAAGTAAAACAACTCTGAAGTTCCACATTACACCAATCATATTGGCATACACGGTGGAAAACGCTATCTGAAAACAAGCAGTGTTGGTGGAGCTGTGAAACGGTCTACCATTCTATAAAGTAATTTCGAACTATGTCCCCAAACTCCAAAATCTAACAAGAACATTACTACCCCTATATCCCAGAGGTCAAGGAAAGAGGAAAAGGTTCCATATGTACAAATATTTATAACAACTCTCTGGAAACTAAGGGGGTACCTATCAACTGAGGGAATAGCTAAACAAATTACAGGGTATGAATGAAGTCAGCTAGTATTGTGTTATAAAAATTGATAAAAGGGGCTAGGAGCCAAGATGGCAGAAGGTTGGACCTGCCGTAGCTCTCCCCACAAAGCCCATAAAATACCTGTAAAAACGACTCTAAACAAATTCTAGAGCAGTAGAAGCCACAAAACAACAGAGTGAAAGACATTTCCAGCCCAACGCAGCCTGGAAGGCTGACAGGATAGGTCTATCACACCAGGCTCAGAGCAGAGGGCAGCCCAGCCTTGGCTGCGCAGCACAGCATGGACAGGACTGGAGCAGGCTTCAGAGTGCAGTCACAGGCAGCAGCTGCAGTTCCCAGATTCCTCAACCCACAAACACCAAAGACATAGGTCAGTGAGAAAGCTCTTTCACCTGGGTGAGAAGGGAGCAGGATCCTGTCCTAGGCCTGGCCAGTCAGCTGCAGTATCTATTTTTGGAGTTCTCAGCCTAAGGACCCTGGGGGAATCAAGCAGCTGATCTGAATCTCAACCCTGAGCGACAGCCCTGGGGTGAGAAGGAGCATGGACAGAAGGAACTGGAGGCAGTTATGGAGAGGGAATCCTACTCACAATCCAGGGCAGAAAAGCTTGGGGTTGCTCCCATATCAGAGTGCAGGCCAGGAGAGGAGTAAATTCCTCTCCCTTTATTGTACTGCCTTGGAGGAACTGAGAACTTATAGGTCCCTAAAGTATAGCCTCCACTAGACAAAGGATTCAAAAGTCAGGTAACTGGCAGGGAAAATGCCCAAAAAAGGGAAAAAAAAATAAGACTATAGAAGGTTACTCTCTTGGTGAACAAGTATTTTCCTTGATCCTTTCAGACGAGGAAGAACAAAGCATACCATTAGAGGAAGACATCAAAGTCAAGGCTTCTTCATCTAAAACCTCAAAAATAAATTTGCAACGATCTCAGGTCATGGAAGAGCTCAAAAAAATATTTTGAAAATCAAGTAAGAGAGGTGGAGGAAAAATTGGGAAGAGAAATGACAGTGATGTAAGAAAACCATGAAAAGTGAGTCAACAGCTTTTAGCAAGGAGATATACAAAAAACATGCTGAAGAAAATAACACCTTTAAAAATAGACTAACCCAAATGGCAAAAGAGGTCCAATAAGCCAATGAGGAGAAACATGCTATAAAAAGTAGAATTAGCTGAAAGGAAAAGGAGGTTCAAAAGCTCACTGAAGAAAATAGTTCTTTAAAAATTAGAATGGAACAGATGGAAGCTAATGACTTTATGAGAAACCAAGAAATTACAAAACAAAACCAAAAGAATGAAAAAAATAGAAGTTAATGTGAAATATCTCAATGGAAAACCAACTGACCTGGAAAATAGATCCAGCAAAGAAAATTTAAAAATTATGGGACTACCTGAATGCTATGATGAAAAAAAGAGCCTAAACATCATCTTTGATGAAATTGTCAAGGAAAAGTGCCCTAATACTCTCGAACCAGAAGGGAAAATCAATATTAAAAGAATCCACTGGTCACCTCCTAAAAGAGCTCCAAAAAGAAAAACTCCCAGGAATATTGTAGCCAGATTCCAGAGTTCCCAGGTCAAGGAGAAAATATTGCAAGCAGCCATAAAGAAACAATTTGAACATGGTGAAAATACAATCAGGATAACACAAGACCTAGCAGCTTCTACATTAAGGGACTGAAGGGCTTGGAATATGATATTTCAGAAGTCAAAGGAACTAGAATTAAAACCAAGAATCACCTACCCAGCAAAACTGAGTATAATATTTCAGGGGAAAAAATGGTCATTTAATAAAATAGAGGATTTTCAAGCATTCTGGATGGAAAAACCAGAGCTGAGTAGAAAATGTGACGTTCAAACACAAGAACCAAGAGAAGCATGAAAAGGTAAACAGGAAATAGATATCATAAGGGACTTACTAACGTTGAACTGTTTACATTCCTACATGGAAAGATAATATTTGCAACTTTTGAAACTTTTCTCAGTATTTGGGTAGTTGGAGGGATTATACATACACACACACACACACACACTCACACACACACTCACACACACATAGATGGCACAGGGTGAGTTGAATAGGAAGGAATGATATCTAAAATACATATATATATATAAATATATATATATATAAATTAAGGGGTGAGAGAGGAATATATTGGGAGGAGAAAGGGAGTAAAGGAATGGGGCAAATTATCTCTCATAAAAGAGGCAAGAAAAAACTTTTTCAATGGAGGGGAAAGCAGGGTGGTGAGAGGCAAAAAGTGAAGCTTACTCTCACCACATGTGGCTTAAGGAGGGAACAACATGTACACTCAATTTGGTATAATAATCTATCTTACACTACGGGACAGAAGGGGAGAAGGGTATAAATGGGGTAGGGGAATGATAGAAGGAAGGGCAAATGGGAGGAGGGAGCAATTAGAAGTAATTTTGGGGAGGGACAAGGTCAAAAGAGAGAATAGAATGGGGGGCAGGATAGGATGGAGGGAAACATAGTTAGTCTTCCACAACATGGCTATTATGCAAGTCTTTTGCATAACTACACATGTATAGCCCATATTGAATTGCTTGCCTTCTCAGTGGGGAAGGGTGGGAAGGAGGAAGGGAGAGAAGCTGGAACTCAAAGATATAGGAACAAATGTTGAGAATTGTTTTTGCAAGCAACTTGGAAACAAGAAATATAGGTAATAGGGTATAGAAATCTATCTTGCCCTACAAGAAAAGAGAGAAGATGAGGATAAGGGAGGAAGGGTGTGACAGAAGAGAGGGAAGATTGGGAGAAGGGGTAATCAGAATTCATGGTGTCTTGGGGTATGGGAGGGGAGAGAGGGGGAGAAAATTTGGAACTCAAAATCTTGTGGAAATGAATGTTGAAAACTAAAAACAAATAAATAAATTTTAAAAAATTGATGGAAGGCATGGTTTCAGAGAAACCTGGGAAGATTTGGGTAAACTGATGAAGAGTAAAGTGAGCAGGACCAGATGAACAATCTACAGTAAAAACAATGTAAATAAAAACAACTGGGAAAAACTTAAGAACTCTCACAACTCCTGATGATGGATGATGGATCCAAGGTGATGGATCCAAGATTAAGAACAGAGTGTACAGTTTTAGACATGGCACATGTATGGATTTCATTCCTGTTTATTACTAAGATTGTACTTTGTCTTTTTTATTTGACAGAGAGGTAGGGAGCTATTCTAAGTGGTGCAGTGGATTGAGACTTGAGTTCAAATTTGACTTCAGATACTTAACAACAACTTAACCTTTTTTGTCTCAGTTTCCTTGTCTGTAAGATCAATTACAAAAGGAAATGGCAAACCACTTCAGTATCTTTGCCAAGAATACCCCAATGGGGTCACTGTCAAACTTGACTGAAAATGGCTAAACAACAAGGAACTAGGGAAAGTGTTGCCAAAAAGCAAACAGCAGGAAAAGAAAAAAATGACACTGCAGCATCTTTTAAAATGCACAGAAGGGAAGAGAAAAAAGTTCTGAGGGAAAAACAGTAAGCATTCAGTCAGTCAACAAGCATTTAATAAGTACTTACTATGAGCCAAGCAAACTGAACTACAGAGAGACTTGAGGTAAGGAGACCAATAAAAAGGTATAATACTGGTTTTAAAAATGACACACTGAATTTCTTACACTTTTTTAAAAGCAAACTACATAATATAATATATATTCTATAATATAATAAAAAGTTGTAGCTTCATATAATCTCTACACAGAAATGCTCTTTCTCAGTTTCTGTTTCTAACTCATTTTTGTTAAATTAGCAATAAGGTTTTTCTTTTTAAGAAATGAATTATAGAAAAGTATAGTGTGTAATCTATGGTAATAGATGGGAAATGTTCCTTTCATTGATTCACTGCAGTCTAAATATGATACAGCAAATATATTCTGAAAAACCTAACTGGAAATTAATTTCACTGACAAAATTCTAGAGTTAACTAAATGAAAGAATATAATATTCAACAAAACAAAGAATGCTTTTCTCAAACTAAGATTTTATTTAATTTGAAGTAATTAATTTGATCAACTTTGATCAATTCTCTTTCAAAGCAGCAGTCAAATAGAAAGATATCTATGAAGTATCTTATGTGCCCATCAGTAAACAAGCTTAGGGAGAATTTTTATAAAAAGTCAAATGTGTCTATAGTCAATCAACAAGCATTTATTTATTAAACATTTACCGTGTGCCTGGTACTGCACTGGGCACCGGGCTCACACAGACCAAAAGAAAAAGACTAGTCCCTTGACCTCAAGAAGCTTACATTTTATCAGGAAGGATCATGTTATGATCATGTTTATGATCATGTTGCAAGACAAGACTTATAGGGAGGAGCCAAGACGGTGGAGTAGAAAGACTCACATATGCTAGCTCCGAATCCACAGCCCATAAATTTCCTGCAAAAAGAACTCCCCACAAATTCTGGAGCAGTGCAAGCCACGCATCAATGGAGCGAAGGAGATTTCCGTTCCAGAGAGCCCTGAAAGACTGCCACCAAAAGTCTCTCACGCGCCGGCCAGCGGAGCCCACCCCTGCCCAGCTCTGGCCTCGTGACCTGAGAGGAGCAGATCCGAGCAGACTTCAGGGACGGAATCTCTGGTGGCCATGAAGGTCCCTCTACCCACAGGCGCTACAGGTCAGTGAGAGAGACTTCTGGGCTGGTTGAGAGCGGAGCGGGGTGTCTCTGTGACATGGGCCCCCTCGGGAGGCAGCTGTGGAGGCAGCGGTGGCCTGGGACTCCCAGAGCAGACAGGAGCTCCACTCCATTACTGAAGGTCTCTGCATAAAACCCCTGAGGGAACTGAGCCTGGGAGGCGGCCCTGCCCCTACCAGAGGACCAGAACTTAAGCTCACATTGAATAGCAGCCTCAACTGGTGCTGAAAGCCCTGAGGCTGGGGAGTAGCATTTCAATCTCAGACCCCAAGCACCACCTGGGTGGATCTACGCAGCGGTGGAGCGGAATCTCAGAAGTCAAGTAACTGATTGGGAAAATGCCCAGAAAAGGGAAGAAAAATAAGACCATAGAAGGCTACTTTCTTGGTGAACAGATGTTTCCACCTTTCCTTTCTGATGAGGAAATACAATGCTTACCATCAGGGAAAGACATAGAAGCCAAGGCCTCTGTATCCCAAACATCCGAAATAGATATCCAATGGGCTCAGGCCATGGAAGAGCTCAAAAAGGATTTTGAAAATCAAGTTTGACAGGAGGAGGAAAAACTGGGAAGAGAAATGAGAGAGATGCAAGAAAAGCATGAAAAACGGGTCAATACCTTGCTAAAGGAGACCCAAAAAAATGCTGAAGAAAATAACTCCTTGAAAATAGGCTAACTCAATTGGCAAAAGAGGTTCAAAAAGCCAATGAGGAGAAGAATGCTTTCAAAAGCAGAATTAGCCAAATGGAAAAAGAGGTTCAAAAGCTCACTGAAGAAAATAGCTCTCTCAAAATTAGAATGGAAAAGATGGAGTCTAATGACTTTCTGAGAAACCAAGAAATCACCAAACAAAACCAAAAGAATTAAAAAATGGAAGATAATGTGAAATATCTCATGGGAAAAAAACAACTGACCTGGAAAATAGATCCAGGAGAGACAATTTAAAAATTATGGGACTACCAGAAAGCCATGATCAAAAAAAGGGCCTAGACATCATCGTTCATGAAATTATCAAGGAAAATTGCCCTGATATTCTAGAACCAGAGGGCAAAATAAGTACTGAAGGAATCCACTGGTCACCTCCTGAAAGAGATCCAAAAAGAGAAAGTCCTAGGAACATTGTGGCCAAATTCCAGAATTCCCAGGTCAAGGAGAAAATATGGCAAGCAGCTAGAAAGAAACAATTCCACTGTTGTGGAAATACAATCAGGATAACACAAGATCTAGCAGCTTCTACATTAAGGGATCGAAGGGCGTGGAACAGGATATTCCAGAAGTCAAAGGAACTAGGACTCAAACCAAGAATCACCTACCCAGCAAAACTGAGCATAATACTTCAGGGGAAAATACGGTCTTTCAATGAAATAGAGGACTTTCAAGCATTCTTGATGAAAAGACCAGAGCTGAAAAGAAAATTTGACCTTCAAACACAAAAATGAGAAGCATGAAAAAACAAACAGCAAAGAGAAGTCATAAGGGACTTACCAAAGGTGAACTGTTTACATTCCTACATGGAAAGACAATATTTGTAACTCTTAAAACTTTTCCGTATCTGGGTAGTTGGTGGGACTACACACGCACATGCACACACATGTACACACGTGTGAGCATACACACATACACACATCCATGCACACACAGAGACAGAGAGCACAGAGTGAACTGAATAGGATGGGATCATATCTTAAAAGAAATTAAGGTAAACGGTGAGAGAGAAATGTAGTGGGAGGAGAGAGGGTGAAATGGAATGGGGTAAATTATCTCTCATTCAAGAGGTAAGCAGGAGACTTTTTAGTGGAGGGAAAAAGAGGAGAGCTGAGAAAAAAACATGAAGTTTACTCTCATCACATTCGACTAAAGGAAGGAATAAATGCACACTTATTTTGGTATGAAAACCTATCTTACAATACAGGAAAGTGGGGGAGAAGGGGATAAGCAGGGTGGGGGGGATGATGGAAGGGAGGGCAATGGGAGGAGGGAGCAATTTGAAGTCAACACTTGGTGAGGGACAGGATCAAAAGACAGAAGAGAAACAGAGGGGCAGAGTAGGATGGAGGGTAATTCAGTTAGTCTTACACAACACGACTATTATGGAAGTCATCTGAAAAACTACACAGATATGGCCTATATTGAATTGCCTGCCTTCAGGCAGGGAGGGAGGGACGGGGAGAATTTGGAACTCAAAGTTTTAGGAACAACTGTTGAGTATTGTTGTTGCTACTAGGAAATAAGAAATACAGTTAAGGGGGAATAGAAAGTCATCTGGCCCTACAGGACAAAAGAGAGGATGGGGACAAGAGAAGGGAAGGAGGATAGAAGAGAGGGCAGATTGGTGATAGGGGAAATTAGAATGCTCGGTGTATTGGGGTGGGGGGAGGGGACAAATGGGGAGAAAATTTGGAACCCAAAATTTTGTGAAAATGAATGTAAAAAGTTAAATAAATATATATTAAAAAAAGGCAAGACATATAAATGACTTATTAAAACATTATAAGAACCCAAATCTGCCCCTACCTGGCTGTAACACCCTGAACAAATCAATCGTTGAATTTGATTTTCTTCTCTGGGTTTTACTTGCCTTAACTATAAAAAAGTTACTGAGCTACATGAGCTTTAATGTCCCTTCTAAACCCAATAGTCTATGTTTAAAGTACTACCAGGGGTGGATTCAATCAAAGGGCCACAAGTCACTTACCCCAGTATACTGCCTGGTACATGCTGAAGCAGCTCAGTGTAGAGTCATCAAGGTGGGCTAAGGAGAGTTCTGTGGAGGAAGGCCTTTAAGGAAGGGCAGTATAGAGGTCATCTTAACTGGCATTTATTTACGGAGCAATTCAAAAGTTGTCTAGTACCCTGTGGGAGAAGTACTATTACTCTTCCTATCTTTTGGACTGGGAAACAGATTCAGAGAGGTCATTTGATTTGTCATGGTTAGAAGTTTGAATCTAGGTTTCCCTGATTCCCAGTCCAGCACTCTATCCACCAAAATATTATGGAGGAGGGGAGGACCCTTTGAGCACTGCTGTAGAAAAGAACAATAAGGATAAAGAGTAGAAAAAGAATCTAATGATCTCCGGGTCACTCGGGACACCAGGAATGATTCGAGCTCTTGTTCAGGAGCAGTGGGAAATAAAAATAGAGAGGTAAGGTGAGAAGAACTACATTACAGGAGTTTAGACTGCTAGGCCAAGTAATGTATTCTTGATACAATAAGGAGCTATTATACTACTTTTAAGATAAGATCCTTCTTTGTACTGCTTACAATCCAATAAACACAGTAGGAAGAGTTCCAGTACAAGTGAAAACGATGGGTGTATTAGTAACAGGAAAGGGGCAAAGAGGGAAAACAGAAAAGATGTTGAAAACATTCATGCTATATAATGAAATGCCCCTAATCTGGGAGACTGAGCAGAGGAATGGGGAAAGGGGTAGAGCTTAGCCTGGCCAATATTCTATAAAGAACTTCACTTAAAACTCCTAATCAACATAATTATCCTGTAGGGTCCCACCAGACCCCATAAGGAATAAAAGAAAATATGAAAGCCTATGAAAGCTTAGGATCTTTAAATACATAGTTTTCTTAAAGCATCTTAAGCTTTCACATGAAGAGGGACTACAAGTTCTGCTTGGCTCTAGGGAGCAGAACAAGGAAAAATAGGTAAAAAGTTGCAGAAAGGAAGATTTAGACGTGACCTTAGGAAAAACTTTTTAATGATCAGGGCTGTACCAGAGTGGAACAGTATCTTAAAGGTCATGGTGTCCCTTTGTTGAAGTTGTCAATGATACAAGGATACAAGTTAGGTATAAGTTGAACTGCTACATAATAACTAAGATTTAGAGAGAAATTGAAGATTTGCTAACCACCCCCATGAGGAAGGTATTGCAAACATTATTTCAGGATCAGCAAGGTTAACTACCTTTCCCAAGGCCATGTTCAAACTCAGATTGTCTTTCTTGCCTCCAAGCCCAGTACTTTCTTCCATAACAGTCCCCTCAAACTGCTTTTGTGGTCTCTTCTGGTTTGGGCTTCTGTAACACTGTCATGAAAGATGCCCAGGGAATGAAGAATGGAAATTGAAAAGGGAATACTCATGGATACTAATATCCTGCAGATGCTCCTCTCTGTATGGACTGTTCCTAAGCCCTGAAAAACTGCAGAGCTTCCCACATAAGACTGATAAACACTCAAAGAAGCATGGTCTAAGTATCCACAGGAAAAACTAAGTAATATAAGGTGGTGATGTAGAATTCTGCCTACTCAAGACACCCTGAGGATTTAGATTAATATATTTGCAAAACACTTTTTTTCAAGAGAAAGTCTTTAATAAATGGAGAGATTTTATTTACTCATGGACTATAGTAATAGGCCAAAATTATTATATACAAACTAAAGACTAAAAGATTTGATCTTAGTTTTAAAAAGACAAGTTGATCTGTAGAACAGATTAAGTAAATAAGACCCCAAAGAAATTAAACAGAGGAGCATTGTGGAGACGAATCCAAAAATACTAACTTATGCCTTTCCTACATGACAAAAGCTGCTGGAAAAACTGGAAAGGATTGTCAGAAATTAAGTTGACATATTGGCTATATAGCACAATAAATTCCAAATAAATATCAAAAAATAAACACAAACAATCATAAGAGCAACTTCAAGGACAAAGGAAGGAGATATCTTTCACAATAACGTAGGAAGCATTTTCTCCCTAACCAGAAGATAAGGATCATCATAAATGGGCAATCTTGACTCTGTAAAGTTAAAAGCCTCTGCACATCCCATCAGTTAGGTAAAGAGGACAAAAAGGGAAAACAGCAGTTGTGGGTGGGATGAATCTCTACAACCAGAAAGATAATGGACTAGAGGTAGAGAATGAGACATCAATTCTCCCAGATAACCACTGGGTTGATTTATTTTGCTGGACTATTCACATTACAAGGGAGGGCTATTACTGGACCCTGGTGGACAAAGTGGGCAGTGACACACATTGGTGAAGTGCTTTTAATGACCCCCAACCTCCTCCCTGAAACAAAGGCCCATTTTTAAACACCAAAATTCTGGCGGTTACACAAGGCATGGAAAACTAGTCTCTAAAATATTCAATGTGGGTCAGCATAAAGGTAACAGAGAGTGAATTTAAAAAAATTCAATTCATTACCAATCAAGAGTTGTTCAAGAGAAGTGGTATAAAGGATATTATCAATATGTATGGGGAAAGGAGATGGATCAAACACGTAGTCATAGTGAAGGGTAACTGATGGAAAGTCCACATATTCCAGTGGCATCCTTTCATTGTCATGAGATAAAAAGGAAGGTCCTTAGCACACTGGATGGATTTATGGGAGGATCTGTGGGAGGACAGGGATGACATTCACACAGTATAAGAGGACTTTAAAAGGCTGTTATTTGCACAGTTGCAAGGAGTACCGATATGGAGTAGATTGGGGATCATTCAAAGGTAAGTATTATGAATGGCTTTGCTATTTCAGAGCTAATACAGTGGTGCTGCTATAAACCAGTTGGCCAAATTACATATAGCTGCTTAGCTTTTTCTTTATATGATCTGTTAAAATTATGAATTTTAAGTTTCAAATGATCAAGGGACTTTAAAGAAACAAAACAAATATAAATTTTTAAATAATGACTAGGTAATGTAAATGTTTCGGTAGATTACACAGTCCCAATGATACAAGAGATTTGTTTCAACGTCAACAGATCAACAAGTATTCAAATTGCTGCAAGTTAAATAGGTGCACAATTAACACTGTTAGTTCAGAGGAATCAAATGAACTAATACGAAGACTGTATAATTCCTTGAATACCTTTTTAAAAGTTATACATGGATTAGAGTGTTTAAAAACCTTTCAGTAAGTACACTGCAGAATTCGCCAACAAAAGTGAATGGAATAAAAACTACTCTAAATTCACATTTCAATTTCTACTAGGGTCCTGTGTTTCAATTCTTGAGATTATTATGACACCTGCTAGATTATACAAGTGGTCTGTTGCGGGTCAGTCATGTCCAGCTCTTGAACTCTCTTGGGGTTTTCTTGGCAAAGATGCTGGAGTGGTTTGCCATTTCCTTCTCCAGGTCATCTTACATTTAAGGAAAACGAGGCAAGAAGAATGAAGTGACTCGCTCAGGGTCACACAGCCGCTGTGTCTGAGGCCACATCTAACTGACCCCAAAAGTGGCCTACGGAAGTCAAATAAATGCCATTTTAAATCTCAGCGATGAAAGCCTCTAATAATCACGTTTGGGGATACACGCATGCCAACAAATGAAAAGGAAACAGTGCCACTCACTTAAAAAAAATCCAAACAAACTTAAAAGTGGGAATCGGGACCTACTCCGGAGCTTTTTATTATTATTTCTAAAACTGAAATCGGTAAATGATTAGAATGATTACCCAGAAAAAACGTCAAGAAACACTGAGATTTACTAGCTTTACCAGGACGCCAGCGGCGGCCAGGCCAGGATCTGCGGGTCCCCGTCGGGGCCCACGGTGCTGATGTCACCCTTGGGCCACCAGACCCCGACCCACAGCCCGCCGCCCCCCGCACCCCCCTACGCGCCTGCGCCAATTTCGTTCTCAGAGGCCGCTGGGGGTGGGGGCAGGGAGGGAAGGTCTCGGGAAGACCGGGCACCGACCACGCCCTGCCGCGGGGGGGTGAGGGGAGTAAGGCGACAGGAAGGAGGCGCCGCTCCGCTCCCCCAGGCCGCCCCCGCCAGCGCCCCTCCCCCGCCGCGTGCGCCCCGCCAAGCCCGGCAAGGCGCGTGCCCCCAGCCCCTCCCAGCCCCGCCCGGCTCAGGCCAGTCCAGCTCCGGACCCCCTCGGAACACACAATGGGGCCAGTCCGAAGAGCGGAACGGAACCGGGTCGCGAAGGGGAAGAACCTCAGGTGGCGCCCCCAGGGGACGGTAGCGGAGGGGAGCAAAGACCCCAGAGTGGGGAGGGGCGGTACCTCTTCGTGGTGGGGCTGATATTCCTCCATGGCGGCGGCTGCTCTTCCTGGGGGCGGGGCCTTAGGGGGCGTGGCCTCCTTCCGGGGTGCTTACTGGCCTGCAGGACAGGCCCCGCCTCCTTCTCCCTCCCGCATTGGTAGCACCTCCTCCCGCCCCTCCCAGCCCCAGCCCCGCCCCCAGTCGGTACCTCCAGGAGGTGGTACCTGCGCTTTGGTGGAAGGGAGCTTGGAGACCTAAAAGTGTTAGGACTGGGAGCAATTCACACAAGGACATAGTCAAGTTAAGAATCATTCATTAAGTGCCTGCTACGTGCCAGGGCTCTGTTCCAAGTGCTAGGGATACAAAGAAAGGCAGAAGCCATCCCTGCCCTCCAGAAGCTAGTGGAAGAGACAGCATCAAGCAGGCACTCACTAAACATTCATTAAACACCTCCTAAGTGTTGTTCCAAATACTGGGGATACGGAGCAAAGCAAAAAAAAGCAGTCACTGCCCTGGAAAAAAGCTTATAGTCCTGGCCCTGGCAACGTGCAGACCATCATGTACAAAGAAAATGCTTACAGGACAAATTGGAGATTGTCTCAAGAGGAAAGGAACTGTTCCCTTTATGAGACTAGGGAAAGCTTTTTAGAGAAAGTGGAATTTTAGCTGACATTTGAAGGAAGTCAGAGAAGCTAGGAGGTTGAGAGGAGGAGAGAAAGAATTTCAGACATGGAAGAAAGCAGAAAATGCATATCCAACTTCATCAGTTTACAGATGAGGAAACTGAGGCTTAGAAACTCTGTTTTTCCCTTACAGAATGTACTTTTTAAAATATTTGTTTTGAGTTTTCTACATCACTTCCCTAAATCTCAGATTTTTTCCTCTTCCTTCCCCACTTCTTCCCCTTCCCTCGCTGAGACAGCATGCAATCGTGTATGGGTTCTACATATACATTCTCACTAAATAAATTTTTACCTTAGTCATATTGCATGGAAGAATTAAAATGAATGGGAGAAACCATGAGAAAAAAAACAAAACAAAGTACAAGAGAAGAATACTTCATTCTGCAATCCAATTCCATAGTTCTTTCTCTGGATGTGGAAGGCATTTTGCCTCGAGTCCGTTGGAAATTTTTTAAGTGTTTGCATTGCTGTGAAGGGCTAAGTCTACCAGAAAAATTCCTCACACACTGTGGTTGTTACTGTGTACAAAGTTCTCCTGGTTCTGCTCCTTTCGCTCAGCATCAGTTCATGTAAGCCCTTCCAGGCCTCTCTGAAGTATTCCTGATCATCATTTCTTATAGCACAATAGTATTCCATTACATTCATATACCACAACTTGTTCAGCCATTCCCCAATCGATGGGTATCCTCTTGATTTCCAGTTCTTGACCACCACAAAGAGGGCTGCTATAAATATTTTTGTACATGTGGGACCCTTTCCCATTTTTATGATCTCTTGGATATACAATCCTAGAAGCAATATTGTTGGGTCAAAGGGTATGCACATTTTTGTAGCCCTTTGGGCATAGCTCCAAACCACTCTCCAGAATGGTTGGATGATGTCACAGTTCCATCAACAATGAATTAGTGTTCCAACTCTCTCACATCCTCTCCAACATTTATCATTTTCCTGTTCTGTCATGTTTGCCAATCTAACAGGTTCACACCTGATCTTATTGGAAATACGTATAGTTTATCGCCATTACATATAATGCTTGCTGTTGGTTTTAGATACAAACTGCTTGTTAGTTTATGAAAGGCTCCATTTATTCCTATGCTCTCCAGAGTTTTCCAAAGGAATGGGTGTTGTATTTTGTAAAAATACAAAATACATCTGTTGAGATAATCATGTGGTTTCTGTTAGTTTTGTTGTTGATATGATCAATAATGCTGATGGTTTTCCTAATATTGAACCAGTCCTGCATTCCTGGCATAAATCCTACCTCATCATAATTATTCTTGTGATAAGATGCAGTATTCTTTCTGTTAATATCTTATTTAAAATTTTTGCATCTATATTCATTAAAGAAATTTGTCTATAATTTTCTTTCTCTGTTTTGGCTCTTCCTGATTTAGATATCAGAAACATATTTATATCAAAAAAGGAATTTGACAGAACTCCTTCACCAGTTTCCCAAATAGTGTTATATAGTATTGGAATTAGCTGTTTTTTAAATGAATGATAGAATTCACTTGTAAATTCATCTGGCCCTGGAAATTTTTCCTAGGGAGTTCGTTCATGGCTTGTTCAATTTCTTTTTTTCTGAGTTGAGGTTATTTAAGTATTCAACTTTCTCTTCTGTTAATCTGGGCAATTTATATTATTTAAAAATACTCATCCATCTCACTTCGATTGTCAAATCTATGAGCATATAGTTAGGCAAAATAATTTCTAATTATTGTTTTAATATCCTCCTCATTGGAGGTGAGGTCACCCTTTTCATTTTTGATATTGGTAATTTGATAATTTAATATTTGGTAAATTGGGAATTATTTTCCTAATCAAGTTGACCAAAACTTTATCAATTTTATTGGTTTTTTTTCAAAAAAAAACCCAACTTAGTTTTATTTATTAATTCAATAGTTCTCTTAATTTCAATGTTGTTACTCTGTCCTTTGATTTTCAGTATTTCTAATTTGGTATTTACTTGGGGATTTTCAATTTGTTCTTTTTCTACCTTTTTTCAGCTGCATGCCCAATTAATTGATCTGTTCTTTGTCTTATTCATGTAGGCATTCAATGACATAAAACTTTCCCTAAGAACTACTTTTGCTGTATCCCATAAGTTTGGTAGATGGTATCATTACTGTCATTCTCTTCAATGAAGTTGTTGATTGTTTCTATGATTTGTTGTTTAACCCACTCATTCTTTAGGTTTACCTTATTTAGTTTCCAATTAATTTTTGGTCTATCTTTCCATGGCTTTTTTTTACATATAATTGTGTTGCATTATAATTTGAGAAAGATGCATTGGCTATCTTTGCCATTATGCACTGGATTGTGAGGTTTTTTATGCCCTAGTACATGATCAGTTTTTGTGTTTGTGCCATATACCACTGACAAAAAAGTATATTTCTTTCTATCTATTCAGTTTTCTCAAGAGATCTATCATATTTACCTTATCCAGAGTTTTATTCACCTATTTACCTTCTTTCTTGTTTATTTTGAAGTTAATTTTATCAATTTCAGAAGGGAGGAGGTTGAGGTCCCCTACTAGTATAGTTTTGCTGTCTATTTCTTCCTAAAACTTCTCTTCTAAGAATTTGGATGCTATACCACTTAGAGCATATATGTTTAGTAATGATATTGGTTAATTGTCTTTGATACTTTTTGGGAAGATATAGTTTCCTTCCTTACCTCTTTTGATTAGATCTATTTATGTTTTTGCTTTGTATGAAATTAGGATTGCTACCCTTGCTTTTTTTTTTTTTACAACAGCTGAAGCATAATATATTCCGCACCAACTTTTACCTTTACCCTGTGTGTATCCTCCTGTTTCAAATGTGTTTCTTGTAAACAACATATTGTTGGGTTATGGTTTTTAATCCATTTTGCTATCTGCTTCTGTTTTATGGAAAAGTTCATCCCATTCGCATTCACAGTTATGATTTCTATCTGTATCTTTCCCTCCATCCTATTCCCCACCCCCATTTATGCTTTTGGTTCTCTCTTCTCCCTTCCCTCCACAATAGTTTTAACTTTTGACCACCACCTCCCTCAACCTACCCTGCCTTTTACTCGCCTTTTCCCTTACTACTTCTTCCCTCTTTTTTAATCTCCTCTCCCTTTACTTTCCCCTTTCCCTTCCTACTGCCTATAGAACTAGTTAGATTTCTATGCTTAACTAAGTTTGTTGTTCCCACTTTGAACCAAATCAGATGAGAGTAAATCTCAAGCTGTGCTCATCTCCCTCCCCTCTTTTCCTCTACTATAGTATGTTTTGTGCCTCTTCTTGTGATGTAATTTATCTTTTTCTGCCTCCACCTTTTCACATCTCCCATTACAATCCCTTTGCACCATTAAATCACCTTTCTTTTATAATCACATCATTTAATTTATACCCACTCCCTCTATGTATATCCCTTTTGTATGTCATAATAAATATACAATTCTCAAGATTAACAAGTGTCATGTTCCCTTATAGGGATGTAAATAGTTTGCCCATATTGAATAAAAAGGTTTTTTTGTTTTTTGGGTTGTTTTCTTCATTTACCTTTTTATGCCTCTCTTGAGATTTGTGTTTGAAGATCAAATTTTCTATTGATCTCTAGCCTTTTCATCAGGAAAGTCTGGAAATCCCTTATTTCATTGAATGTCCATCTCCTTGCCTGAAATATTATGCTCAATTTTGGTGGATAATTGATCCTTGGTTGTAGTGGCAGGTCCTTTGCCTTACATAACATCATATTCCAATCCCTCTGATATTTTAATGTAGAAGCTGCAAGGTCCTGTGTGATCCTGTAGTTCCTTGACATTTAAATTGCTCCTTTCTCGCTGCTTACAGAATTGTCTCCTTCACCTGATCATTCTGGAATTTGCAACCATATTGCTTAGTGTTTTCAGTTTGGGATCTCTTTCAGGAGGTGAATGATGGATTCTTTCGATGACTATTTTGCCCTCTGAATCTAGGACCTGTGGACAATGTTCCTTGATGATTTCTTGGAAGGTATTATCCAGGCTCCTTTTTTCATCATGGCTTTTCAGTAGACCAATAATTCTTAGATTTTCTCTCCTCGATCTATTTTCCAGATCAGTTGTTTTTCCACTTAGATATTCTACACTTTTTTCTATTTTTTCATTCTTAATTCTGCTTGACTGATTCTTGATGTCTCATAGAGTCATTAACTCCCACTTGTTTGATTCTAATTTTTAATAGATTGTTTCCTTCAGTTAACTTTTGCATCTCCTTTTCCATTTGCCCAATTGTTCCTCTTACGTAGCTATTTTCTCCAGTAAGCTTTTGCACTTCCTTTTCCATTTGTCCAGTTTTCCCAGTTAGGTTTTGTGCTTCCTTTTCCATTTGTCCAATTTTCCTTTTTAAGGAGCTGATCTCTTCAGTGAATTCTTTTTTCATATTTTTAAAATTATTGGCCAGTTTTTCTTCTACTTCTCTAATTGGGCTTTTAAAATTTTTCTTGAGCTCTTCCAAGAATGTTCTTTGGGCTAGAGATCAGTTCATATTCCCTTCTGAAGTTTGAGATGGGAGTATAATCTCAATACTGACCTTTTCTTTATTCATGTTTTGATCTTTGTCTCCAGAGTAAGATTTCTATGGTCTTTTCTTTTCTAGCTTGCTTCCTGCTCATGATGATTGCCTTTTTAATGACTTTTAAAATGGACTTCTGTTTCTGGGACACAGGGGGCTTTGTCCCACAGTTCTTTTGCTTGGACCTTGAGGCTTTGTGTATTGTGGCCTTTGGTTCTTTTGACTAGAAGCTAAAATGCTGCTGCTTTCCTGGTGTTGAGCTGGCTGATGGGCCAAAGCAGAGGCCAGGTGAAGTCTTTCTGAGTTTCCCTGAGTTACCCTAGAGCTTGCTGGGTGAGGTGTGGGGGGAGGGATGATCTAGACATAGGAGGTCTTCTCTCATGAGCTAGAGCATAGGCAGGTTCAATGGTTCATGAACCTAGTCTGTGATGGTATTTTCCTTATTACCCTAACAGTGCTGAGGCATCCCTGGGGTCCTGTTGGTGCTTAAGGGCTCCACCCCATTGGGGCTCAGGATCTCCTCCCAGTTTGCTGAGGTGGGGCTGTCTGGGACAGCTCTGGTCCTGCACTGATCCCCTTCAGCCCCAGCAAGAGGGACCCCTCCTTTGCAATTTTCCTAGCTTCATGGGCTAAGAAACTTTTTACCCTTTTGGCTGATCCCACTGTTTCAGGATTTTCCTTGGGGAAATAATGCCTGGGTTTTTCAAGGTCAACAAGGGGAGGGGGATAACATTTGCATATCATTCCACCATCTTGACTCCCAGAAGTTCAAGTAGGTGACTTTCAGACACTTAATCTGTGCGTTGATAGTTTCAGAAGCAGTTGTTGGTGTTACCTTGGGTACTGCGCTTCTCTTTCACTCAATTCCAGTGGACTCCCATCCTGGGCTGATATGTTTGAGAACCCACATTGCTTCTGACTGCCAAATGGTTCCCACTCAGCTTTGCTGTTGCCGGGTCTGCACTTGTACAGCCTGTGAATTGTGCACTGTGTATTGTGCGCTCCTCCAGTCCTGTGCAACAAATCCTTCCTGTTGACCTTCCAGGCAGTCCTGGGCTGGAAATCTTTCATACTCTGTCTGCTATTGGATTATGCCACTCTAAAATTTGTTCAAATTCTCTTTTTAGAGTCATCTGAAGGAATTTGTCTTGGATCTTAGGTGAGTACTTGCTCTCACTCCACAGTCTTTGCTCTGCCCCCCAGAATCCAGAATGTACTTTTAAGAGGGGAGTTTTGCATTTGCACAGTTCACACAGTGGAAACCTAGACATTGAGTTGATCCTAGAATTCACTGTGAATGGAGCTCAGCAAATACCAACTACTAAGGAACTTCCAACACTGGGCAGGTAAATCTATAAATCTAAGAGTAGCAGCTTCTTCCCTTCTCCCTGTCTCCCACAAGGGTCCTATTGCTGACCTGATACCCCAAGCCTGGGATTCTTCCCTTGTTAGACCTGGTAGCTGCTCATACAACTGTTACAACCATATCTACTGAAGACCTAGAAAAGAAACCTCTAGCCACCAAAGTCCTTTGTCAAATGACTCAACTGCTTATATAATTTTATCAGTGGAAATAACATTAAATAAAGTGCATTACAGTCTATTTTGCCACTGCCATAAGGCTTATATTCACTTTCTATCTGACTTGAAAACCACTTGTAAGAAAATGAGCTTGAGAACGGATTGTTTAACGGATTGTTTTACCTTTTTTAATGTGTATCTTCAGCTCTTACCATAGCGCCGTCCTTATAGTTAGTATATGATAAAATGCCTTTTCTTTCATTTATTTGTTCATTCATTATTCATCCTCATTAGTTCCAGGGGCCTATCTGGAAGAAATATAGACTTTGGAGGAAGGGGAAGGAGGGACTCTATAAAGACCATATTTCATAATGCAAACTAAAACATTCCTGCAGATTTTTAATAAGTTAATCCATCAAGGAAGGGTGAATGAATGATGCCACAACTATTCTTATTTCTCTTCAGACAGAGTTAAAGAACAGGAAAGCAAAAAATAAAAAAAAAGAGAAACCTCTATCTGGGCATGCTGAAAACAAATGGCGATGATTTCTAAATGTTATCATTAAGAGGGCATTTTCTTTTTACTTTCAATAGCATATGTAACAGCACCCCAACAGGCAAATAGGGGGCCTACAACAACAGGTTCTTAGATCTGCATTCATAGAAGGAAAGCAACTTTCAAAGGGTTAACAATCTCTTTAATCAAACACATGTATCCTTCCTTTAACCAAGTTACATATATCATTCCATTAGTTCAGGGAGTCAGCATCCTGAATTTCAAAGAAAATATGGATAAATCAAAAGACCAACAAGCATGGCTTCCTCTGATTGAATTCAACAGACAATTGGACCCCAACTGTCTCACCATGATTACCAGAGAAGGAAGTACAACATCTGGGTTCTCAAAGCCAGGGGGCTCCTTAGCAGCTTCCCAGAGTCCTCATCTGGTACTTTACTAAAAACTAAGCTCCAAGGTAAAACCTCACCTTCATAGTCTTCATACACTTTTTAGAGCCAAAGGGCATCACACCCCTTGAGAACCAGTCCCTCATTAACAATAGGTGTGGACCTTCTTATAATCTTCCCAGGCCCTTCAATGTGTGAGTAAGACAGATCCTCCCCAGTCACACTGAAATAGAGGCATTATACTTCTTGATTATACTAAAACAATAATAGCAAAATATCCTACTTAGTTGCCATTACAGCATATGATCATAGATAAACATAAAACATAATATAAGAAGTACTTTTCTATTATGCAAGTATAGATGAAGAGGGAGGGGAACAGTCAGATTTGAATTAGTACCTCCCTTTTTGATGCAGCAGAAAGCTTATTGGTTCTAAAGTTGGAGGATGGTGGGTTCAGATCTCTCCTAATAAAAAACCTGGTTGACTTTCTGGATTTCATTTTTCTTATCTATAAAATGAAGTGTTAGACCATATAGCTTCTGAGGTCCCTTCCTGTTCCATGCTTTCTTTGTCCTAAATCCAGATGAAAATTTTTCAAGACTTCAAATTACCCATTTCCTTGTTTTTAAAGTGATAGTTGCATTAGTCAAGTCTCCTATCATGGCTAAGCAGAATCGCTGTGATTATACTCTATATATGGAGATTTCCTTTAATGTATTGAGTGGATATTGTCACCAAAGTCACTACAATGATATTATAGGAATTTCAAGTAGTATAACAAAATGAAGTGAATATTTTTAGGCAGTATTGGAGAAGAACTTTGGGACAGAGCGTCATCCTCCAAGCACATTTGCTATGAGTCAACTTCCTTATGCTGTTTCTGCCTTCCATAGCTTCTTCCTTTTTCCAATATGGAGCTCACAAGTTCTCTAAAAACTCTAAGCTTGTTTACAACTCCTCTATTTTCTTCTCTCCAGGAATTACTAGCCCATCCTGGTAGCAAGGGGAACACAATATTATTCATATTGTTATTCAGCCCTAATTTTTAGTGAAGGTCTTAGGGTTGACAGAATTGCTCCCTTGGGGGGAAGAAAGAAAGTATATAAGAGCTAATAGGCAATAGAACATAGTGTAAAGCCTACTGGATTGGGAATTGGAGAACCTACTTTCAAATCTTGACTTTCCTTCTTAAGAACTGTATAATCAAAGGTAACTCAACTTTCTTGCCTTCAATTTTCTCATCTGTAAAATGAGGAGAAGGGATCAAATGTCCCTTCCAACTCTTAATCCTGTGATCCTGTGAGGAATCTCCTGTCAGAAGATTATAGCCTATTGTAATTATGATGTTGACAGCTTTGGTAGTGGCTCTAGGAAAGAGTAGGGTTGGAGCTTTAATGGTGATGGTGGAGGTAATGGAGGTGGAAATAGCAACTCCCACATAGATTCCTAAATATAGATTATTTGTAAGTCATGTGTTCATAAGTCATATGGTCATACTTGACCATAATAATAAAAAGGGGGAAGAGAAGAAAGAAAAAGGTACAGAGAGGCAAAGCTGTAAAATGTTGCTAACTCTACTGCCCCAGAAAGACTCAGTTTATTATCCATAGGCCACCAGTACCATACTGAAAAACCTTCCCATAACAAATTTCAGAAAGATTGAGAAACATGCCATTTTACCAAAGAGCTTCAGAAAATGGTTGAGGATTGGCAAAGTCTATATCAAAACCACCTATAACTATTTGAACTAACTGTGGTGAGCAAAGGGAAAAGGGTGCTGGGCAGTCATTTGAGGAGACTGATAAGAGTCCCCTTTCAAAGGTGAGACCTAAGCCAAGTTCAAATCTGGAAAGATAGAGGGACAGACATAAATTCCTAGGAAGGAGTGCAGGACACAGCAGGGAAGATCCTAGTGGCAATCTATTCTTAGGAGGAACCGGAGGTGTCAAAAAGACCAAATTGTTGTTACAACACAAAAATTAGTTCCTTACTCATGTATTGGGGGATGTTGGTGGCTCAGTGTCTGGAGTAAGAGTGACCCGAGTTCAAATTTAGCTTCTGACACTAAGTGCTTCTCCCTAGACAAGTCACTTTACCCTGTTTGCCTCAGTTTCCTCATCTGTAAAAATGAGCTAGAGAAGGAAATGGCAAACAACTCCAGTATCTGTGCCAGAAAAACCTCCAATGGAGACACAAAGAATGGGATGTGAATGGAACAACTGAACAGCAACAACAAACTCATGTATTAGATGCTGGATGAGAAGTGCTAATATAGAGAAAGACAACTGGCAAGTGTCATCGTTTTCTAGGAAACAGCATTAAGTGATCAAAATGATCCCTAAGGAAAGAGATTCTTATGTAAGCTAGAGAATTACCTTTTGGGAGATTATGCAGTATGATTTTTCTGAATTATGCATAATAAATGATTGTGACTATGAATAATACATTGCAGCTGTATATTTCGTGGATGGCTGTCCTGTGCTCTTAAACCATCGGGAAGAAATTCCTCCCAGAAGGTTTTCCTACGTTTGAATATCACTTCTTAGGATTTATACTTCTCTTTCACCCCAGGAAGTCATTCTTACTTAAAGTTTAAAAAGCACCACTTTGGGAATGAAAAACTTATGATACATTTCAAAGAGACATTTAAAGTCTCACGTATTGGTTGTCACTGTTTTTAGATGACTTCAGGCATCATCAAAAGGCCACTTTTCCATTTAGTTGCAGTTCTGGTTGCCCTAAAATTAGACGACTCTTCTGGGGATCTGTTTGTTTAATCCTAAAGTTAATATTCTCTAAATCTTTCACAAGTAGTCTTTTGAGAGCTTTATCCTATCCAGCCCCACTGTTGACAGAATGAATTTTCATAAATACCATGTCATTATTAAAAGAAAAATGCAAAGTAACAAAAAAATTTAATTACTACATCTCATCATTTGAGGGTGGAATGCTAATTTTAAAAGTGCCCTACTTATAAAAAACACATATCAAGGATGTTGTAGGAGGTTGCCATTTGGTTTTATTCCGTTTTTAAAGCTTTCTATTACTAAGATGGAAAAATATCATAAAATGTTAGGGGTAAGGAGGACTTGTTTCAACTCTATTTAATCTAACTATCTCATTTTACATGTGAGGAAACTGAAACCTAAAATGGGAAAATAATTTACTCAGAGTAACACAGAGTGAGTGGTAGAGTCAAGTTTAGGGTCCTTGTAGATAAGCTGCCTGGCACATAGCACTTAATAAGCTTTCATTGAATTGACTGACTCCAGATCCAGTGCTCTTTTTGTTATACCCACAACTCTATTAGGTCACTGAGGATTTGAGGGTAGATATGAAGAGGAAAATGTAAAGTGTAAAATAAAAGGTTGCTAAGCATTGGAAGTAGTTTTTAAATGGCTTCTGTAAAAGATTTTTTTGTGGGGGATGTTTTAAAAATCAGTCAACAAACTGTATATTAAGGCCTTATTATATTCTGGACACTGTTCTAAGACAAAAACTAGTCCCTTTCAAAGAGTTCACATTTTAGAGGGATAGACAACATGTAAATAACTAGATACATACAAGCTATAGACAAAGTCAATGGATAATAACTTTAGAGGGGAAAGGCATAGCAGCTGGGAGCAGGAAATGGGCCAAGAAAGCCTCCTGTGGACAGTTATACTCAAGCTGAATCTTAAAGGAAGCAAAGTGAAAAAGAGGTGAAAGGGGAGAAATAGAACATTATAGAAATGAGTTATGGCCAGTACAAAGGTAATGAGAAGGGAGGTGGAGTGTTGTGTTTTAAGTAACTCAGCAGATAGAGTACCTGCCTTGGAGTCAAGGAACCCTGAGTTCAAATCATCCTCAGTTACTAGCTGGTTGCTTAACCCTGTTTGCCTCAGTTTCCTCATCTATAAAATGAGGTGGAGAAGGAAATGGTAAACCACTCCAGTATTTTTGCCAAGGAAACCTTAAATTGGGTCATGAAAAGTCATACATGACTGGACAACAAAAACTATGGACCAGTATAACTGGGTCATAGAATGCTCTGCAGGGGAGTAAACTCTAAGAAGGCTGGAAATGTAGAAAGGAGCCAGGTTTAGAACTTTACATGCCAAACACAGGAGTTTGTATACAGGCACTCAGCCACTGAAGCTGATTAAGCATATTGGTGGGGGAGAGGACAGGGCTGGATAAGGGGCAGGGAAACCTATGCCTTAAAAAATCTCCCATCTTTAAAATAAGCAGAGGTTTCCAAATACCTGGTAAGATTTAAATATAATTGTATATTTTGGATTGAAGAAAGAAGGATAAATTTTAGCATGTCTCAAGGTTTCTTTTATTCTGCCACAATGAAAAGATAACTCACTCTGAAGTCACAGGACCTGGATTCAAATCCTTTCTTGGATATTTACTACCAATATGACTTAGGCAAAGTTACTTAACCTTCTTGTTCCTCAGTTTCCTCCTCTGCAAAATGTGGGGCCTTGAGGACCTTTCCAGCTCTAGTCTATGAACCAGCATATAGAGCTGCCATCAATGTTTTTAGGTTTTTATGATTCAGCTATTTCTTCCTTCATTTTCAACATCATAGCCATTGACAGTTAATTAAAGGAGGTTTCCTTTGCCCCAACACAGCAAGGATAGGCAACAAAGATACAGAGGTATTTAACTTTTCTGAAGGAGGCTACACTCCTCCTCTCCATATAGGGATGTGTCAGGTCAGCAGGATGGGATAGGATTGATCTTCAGAAAGCCCCCAAGTTCCAGAGGTCTGACTCCACATGGATGAATCTTTTTTTTAATGTCCTCAGTTGACCAAGAAGCTTCAGGAAAGAAGAAATCAGACAGGCAGGGGACCACTTTCTCTCCCTTTAGAAAAAACTGAATCCTGTTGCAGAAGGAAAGGAGAAAGTGTGGACCTAATCCATGTTACAGGGGAACATTGGTAAGTATTAATCTTATCATGACAATTAATAAGTGCTTGTTGACTAACAGCAGAATACATGGCATATAGTAAGTACTTAATAAATACTGACATTTCCTTATCTGGGAGTTCCTGATGTGGATGAAAGTACTGGTCCAGCACCTATTCGCTAATTGCAGACAAAGGCAAGATTATGTTTCTATGTCTGGCACACAAGATTGGTTTATATTAAAGTTTTATACCATGGATCAGAGAACTCAGAAAATTGTTTTTGACTTAAGGTTTGGAATTCATTTTTCTGAATCTTCTTTTGGTTGCATCTAAAGTAGCAATTATTGAATTTTCTACCTCACTGAATACTCTATTACTACCACCCTCATTCAGGCCCTTATCACCTCTCACCTGGACTGTTGCAATAACTTCCTAATTATTCTCTTTGTCTCCAGTCTTTTCCCTCACAAATCTATACTCCACACAGCTATCAAAGTGATATTCCAAGTGCACAGTCTGACTGTGCCCTTTCCCTGCTCAGAAAAGCTCCAGTGGCTGCCTATTACTTTTAGGATTAAATTTAAACTCATCTTTTCAGCATTTAAAGCACTTTAGGATCTGACTCCAGCTTATCTTTCCAGATTTATTACATTATAATCCCATTCCCAAAGTCTGTTGGTCTGGGCTCTCTCATTGGTGGAGAGCATTGTCTGGAGCCTGTGTAAGAAGCAAGGTGGAGTTGATGAGAGAGGAGCCAGCTAATCTCCATCATATCGGATTCTTCCCAGAGTCTTATTTTTCCTTCAGCGATCTAATGTGGGGTTGGCATCTCCCTTTTTTCCCCCTTAAAGCTGGAAGCTGAAAGCACCTGAAGTGCCTGGAAGAAGACTTAAAGAAAATCCCTCCCCAAACTAGAAGAGAACTGGCTATATCAAGAAGGACCCAAGGACTCTTTTTTCTCCCCTTTGGCCAATACCACCCCATCCCTTCTTACACATGCTCCAGATGTTGCTCTCCACCACTGAGGAGAGAGTCCCATAGCAATGGTTTTTGGGACTGGGATTACATACGTATTACTTCCATTCACACTCCATAATAAAACCAGACTCTTTTAATTTGCTACCACACATGACATTTCATCTTCCTTCTCTATGTCAGGGCACATACCTATGATCAATCATCCATTAAGCAACTGTTTATTAAGGGCATAAGGTTTTGGGGGAAAGATAATGGAGGTCAGATCTGAACATGTTTAGTTTGAAATATTTTTAGGTCATTCATTTTGAAATATTCAGTTGGTAATTGGTCACATACAAAGAGAAGAAACTGGGGATGGGAGAGGTCTAGATCTCTTCTTTGTAGAGGTGATCATTGAACCCATGAGAAATGATGAGAAGAGGAAGAGAAAGGCAAAGAGGAATGGAGAGAGAGAGACAGAGACAGAGAGAGACAGAGACAGAGACACAGAGACAGAGACACAGAGACAGAGAGAGAGACAGAGAGTGAGAGACAGAGACAGAGAGACACACACACACACAGAAAGAGAGAGAGAGAGAGAGAGAGAGAGAGAGAGAGAGAGAGAGAGAAACACTGATAGAAGAAATGACACTGATTATGAGCTAGCAATGGCGACTGAGGAGGAGCAGTCAGACAGTGTGAGGAGAATAAATGTAGAATGCTATCATGAAAATCCAGATTGGAGAGAGTATCTAGGGCAGGGGTGGAGAACCTGTGGCATGAGGCTCCACGTGGTCCTCTAGGTCCTCAAGTGAAACCCTTTGAATCCAAACTTCACTGAACAAATCCCTTCAGTATAATTTGTTCTTTAAAATTTGGATTCAGTCAAAAGACCACTCCCAAGGACCTAGAAGACCACATGCAGTCTCCAGGCCTCGGTTCCCCACCTCTGGTCTAGTCAATAGTATGAGATGCAGCAGGGAGGCGGAGAAGGATGAGTGCTGAAGAAGAAAACATCAGACTGGAAAATTCAGAGATAATTGATGGCTTTGGAGAGGGAGGTTTCAGTTGGAATTCACTTGACCTCCATCTCTTAGCTTTCTTCAAAAGTCAACTCAAGAGCAACTTCCTAGGAGAAACCTTTCCCGATGCCTGAAGTTATTAATACCTCCAACCTTTTCCTCAGAAAAACTGGAATTACTATGTATTTTTGTAGCCTCTGTAAGCTCAGAGAATTCTTATCTCAACGGCTAGTTTAAAATCTAGCTTGGCTGCGTCTCGCCTTCTATCCTTCAGGAGTCAGAGGTGATTCTTTCATGCCATCAACGTGAGCCTCCGTTGGCCCATGGAACGCAGGTTGAGAGAGCCTGGTTTCGACTGTATCATTTGACCCTGATGTCCATTACAGAATGTTATTATGCCAGAAGGAACTATAAACTAGTGATTGAAGAAATGTAATGTAAGAAATAATCCTGTGCAGATTAGAGAGAACGAGATATGAAATGAATTGTTTGGTTTTATCCATCTTTAATTCATATGGTTCTTTTAAAATACAGCTCCTGAAGGACATTTCTCAGTAATCCTAAAGATCAGATAGAGTTCATTTATAGATATACATATACAAACATATATACATATGTATTTATTATCATATACATATATTTATTTTGTACCTTATATATTTATTATCATATACATATCATATATTATCATATATACCATATCATGACAAGTAGAATGAACTGGCATAAATTTCACAGACAATATACAGAAGGCACTGAGGTTCCCAGTTTCTGGCTTCTGATCTGGTCACACAGCTTTGGAAGGGTTAATAATCAACGTTATTCTAGTCTAGTCTGGAAGCACCAGCTCCTGTAGCATTCCCTAATCACTCTCCTCTCAGGGGCCAGGGAGAAGAGAAGATGGGTTAACCACCCTATGTCTCGATGGGATCAACCAAGACAAGTGCGTTTGTGCACTCCCCTAAATCCCCTCCAGCCTCAACGAGGGGCCAGTTGAGGCAGGCACATGCTTTCCTCTATGCATTACTCGTGGTTTTCCCTCATATGAGTTTCCCCATTCATTGACCAATGCCCACTTGCTTTTATGGGGCAATCAGACAATATTAAGCTCAAGGGTTAATTTTAGCAATATCATCATTCTGTACAGGTGTAGCAAATATTACATTATGTCACCCCTTATCTCACAGCGCAGCCTCAGTAGGACTGTCACTACAATTCTAGGAGCTACTTTCTAGAATCCTTGAGACTATTCTGGGAGTTATTATCTAACACCCTGGAAACTAGACATTCCCATGGCCATGGATCCTGAGAAAGTAAGTCTAAGAAGGATAACAAAATCCTCCTTACGTGAAATAATAAAGCAGATTTCTTCTTGTAATGCATATACACATACATACGTATATGTGTATACATATGTGAATATATTATTATACTAGCATATAATACTACATATAATATGTGTACTATATATAATATATACTATACTAACATATATACCACATACACACAATTACAGTATACAGAATGTGTATACTATATGTAGTATATGAATTGTATAGTCCATAAATACTATATAGTCTGTATACTATATATAAAATTAATTATCCATACACGTATTATATAATATATATTTATGTGTGCATATACACACATATAGATATAGATGTATATGAAAAAAGAAAACTGCTTCACTATGCTAGTCACTCTGATGTCAAAAATTGTCTACAGTTTTATCACATGAACTCATTCACTGGCAGTCTATATGATAATGAGCTTTTAAAATTCAAAACACATTAAAAATGTTCATTCAAATGAAGAACCAGAGCCCTTAAAGTGACATCCTTAAAAACAAAGCAGCATGATTGTATGGGGATGGGAGCAGGGAAAGTGAAATGAACATGTGTTGTAATAGACTTCATCCGACTATTTTTTAAAAACAGTCCTATTTTTTGTTTTTATATGAAATTCATTTCACATACCTCATCCCTTCCTTACCTAGGAATCCATCTCTTGTAACAAAAGATAAGAAAAATAAATTAGAAAAAATATACATGATTGAACAAAGTTACCTATTACATTAATAGTCAGACAGCATTCCACAACCCTGGTTCCCCATCCCTACATAGAAAAGAGGAAGATATATTTTATCATTGTTTCTTTGACATCAAGCTTGGTCATTGAAACTATAATACATTCATTTCTCTGCTTACTTCATGCTCCTTCAATTCATAGTCTACCCATGGTTCTCTCACTTCCTCATGTTTGTCATTTCTTTTTTAAAATTTATTTTATTTTTAATTTTGGAATAAAACAAAATTTTCATAATATAATACAATAAAAAAGATGATTGCACAGGAAGCTGCACATCTACTATGTACAACTAGCTATTCCTTTTAATTATACAACAAAGCCAACATATAAATTTCTTCTTTTTTCATGTTAGTATTTCCTATAGCCCAATATTATTCTATTACATCTATACGTCATACATTGTTTAGCCATTCTCCAGTTGATGACATCTACTTTGTTTGTAGTTCTATAGTTTATAGTTACTATAAAATGTGCTACTATGAAAATTTTGGTATTTAAGAATTTTCTTGTTCTCCTTGCCCTCCTTAGTGCATATGCTTGGCATTGAGGTCACTGGATCAAAAGGTATAGGCATTTTAGGCAGTTTCTTAGTGAAATTCCAAATTGCTTTCCTAATGTGATAAAACAATGACATTTAATAGACAATAGTTAGACCAATTCACCATTGCATTAAGCATATTAGTGCTTCTGACTTTCTACAGCCCTTCGACATTGCCTATTCCCATCTTTTGTGAAGTGAAACTTAAAAATTATTTTGTCTTACATTTCTCTTATTATGACTTGAAATAATCATTCATATAGTTGTTTATAATTATTCTTTGGAGAACATTTTGTTCTTGTTCTTTGATCGCTTAAATCCAACTCACTTACAAATCATGACATCTCTTTCCTGATGTTCTGGTATTCTTTGAGAGCAAAGGATAAACAGTATGTTCATTGAGGAATATTCTTGGTCATATACTTGTGTTAGTTCCCTATTTGTCTTGTGAGTGTGTGTAGGGGGAGGGAGAGGGAGAGGGAGAGAGGTTGGTTGGGATATACATGTATATCTATCTATATGTATATTTTGGACCATTTTCAGAGATTTAAGTTTTTTCCTTCATGGTTGACTCCTTCCATTCTTTTACTATTTTTCCACTATTTTTTTTAATGAAAAACTTTTTAATTCCACGTAATTGATAACCATCAATTTCACTTTTTGTGATAAACCCTCTATGACTCCCCTACCCTCACCTTCTCAGTTGATAACTTAGTCTCATATTATACTTACAAAATTGAGGCTGTTTGCTGAGGGCCTCCTTTTTCCCCTTCTCCTCATCCCACGTGGACCAGATGCCACTGTCTCCTCTTTCGCCTCTGTCTTACATGAAAAAGTGATCCTTCTCCTGGCCAAAGCAAACTCCTCTACATGCACAAGTGATCCTGTTCCAGCTCATTCTTTCTGGCAGATCGCCCCCTTTGTCATCCCCACTTGCACCTGTGTTCAGTCTCTCCCTGTCTTCTGGCATTTCCCCTACTACCTACAAAAATGCCTGTGTCTCCCCTATCCTTAAAAAACCTCCACTTGATCCGTTGCAACCATCCCATGTATCTCTTGCCTTTTACGGCCAAACTCCTTAAGAAAATCATGTGCAATAAGTGTCTTAACTTCCTTTCCTCTGATTCTCATGAGCAGTCTGGCTTCTGACCTCATCATTTGACTTAAACTGCTCTGTTCAAAGTTACCAGTGTTCTCTTAGTTGTCAAACCTTTTCCTAATCCTTATGTGTCTCAACCTCTTTGAAAACTTTGACATCATCAATCACTTTCTCTTTGATACTCTCCTTTCTCTAGGTTTGCCTGAGATTATTCTCTCCTGGTTTTCCACCTACCTGTATGGCCTTTTCAGTCTCCTTTGCTGAATCTTCGTCCAAGTCACACCCACTAACCATGGGTGTCCCACAAGGTTCTGCCCTGTTCCTTTTCTGTTCTCCCTTAATACTGTTTCTTTTGGTGACTTCATCAGCTCCTGCGGATTTAATTATAGACTCCCATGGATTCAATTATTGACTCTATTATAGATTTTATGCTGATGATTTATCCTTCTCATTTCTAGATTGCTTACCTCATGATTTCAGAGACTTTCTCCTTGGCAGAGATCACACGGTTTCTCTCTTGGTTTGAACTGAGATCTCATCTTAAGTCCATTTACTCTGTATTCCTGGATATAATCTAATCGTTATAACTTCTTGGGTTTTTGTTTGCTATTTGGCTTGAATAAGTGAGTTGTAATGATTTACAATATTTGATTATCTTTTGTGTAGTGAACATTTGATGGAAAGGGAGCAAGTTGACGGGAATTAGATTGAGGCAAGGGTGTGTTGATAAATGTTTAATGACTGGCTCTTCAGGAAATAAAATGTAGGTGCAACAAAATTTTAATTTTTAATCCCATCTTATGTAGAAGATTGCCCCCTCTATCATCCTTCAATCTATACTTTCCAACAGCCTCATATCTATATGTTTTGAAAACTGAAATGAACTTAAATAACAGGCATGGGTAGACATATCTTAAACATATTTATATAGGCATCTAATGATGCATATATATATAGTATATCATAGATAGTAATTATATGCATAGTAGTAAAATTATAGTAATGATGTATCATATCATATATATGATAATATATATCATATATCGTAATAATAGCTAATGTTTGCATAATGCTTTCTATGTGTTGGTCACTGTGCTAAGTGCTTTACAACTAGTATCACATTTGATCTCCACAACAGCTCTGGGAGGTAGATGCTATTGTTATCCCCATTTTACAACAATGAAACTGAAATTGAGATTAAATGATTTGCCCGGGGTCATGCGACTAGTGTCTGAAGTAGGATTTGAACTCAGTCTTGACTCCAGGCTTGGTACTCCATCCACTCTATTCCTTAGTTGCCTTAGTCTGATAGATGTACTCTATAGGTTCTGTATCTAATGTATTTTTGTCTAATCCAATATCTTTCTAATTTTATCTAACTTGTCTATTATCTAAATCTAATTTATGTCATAATCTGGCAATGAGTATTCTTTATCCACTTTGTTTTTCCTCTGTGGATGGATAGGCCAAGTTATTTTGAGTGATAATAAATTTCTTCTAGGAATACCTACAATATTCCAGGTTTTTTAATCTCTACCAGAATGTCACCCACAAACAGGAGCGTCTTTTGGATCTAGATCTGGTCTCTGCACTCAGTGTACTCTTTAATAATTCTAAACACCTTTCAGTTAGCATACATGATGTACTAAACCTCCCTCGCTGTTTTTTATCTAAAGGTTGTGGAACAAGGCTAACTCTGATGTATGTATGGAAAACAATTTTTTAGAAGACTGCTTTTAAGGTAGCTTTTTGCTTTATTGAAACAAATGTTTTTACAATCAACAAGCAATAGAAACACTGGTAGCTTATATTCTCTATGTCTCGCTGTCAATTATTTGATGGCAAATAGATGAACGACTTCGGAATTTTGCTTGCAAAAGCTTTCCTGCTGTCTGCTAATACCCTCATCCAAGATTCCTTTGATGCATTGGGTAGATGATTCTCATAAAATTTTTATAGAGATTCAGAAGAAGGCACATAGATCAGTACTTGTTAATATTTTTCTGTGTGATTCTTTTGTAGTAATGTATTATGCAATCTGAGGTTCTCCCCCCGCATATCTGGCATCTATTCCTCCTTTGTGCATTGATACCTTTATGTTCTTATAGTTGTGTTGCTTCCAGCATGAATCACCCCAATCCAACTGACTTTCAATCTGTTCCCTTAAGGGTCATATCTACCTCTTCCATGAGTACATTGGAGACTGCCATATAGTGCTTCTACTATCTTAATGAAAAAAAATATTTCACTATAAAAATCATTTCCATTTTATTTCTGCTTTTTTCCACTACTTTTGATCCCTTAAAGTTTTCAGAAAGACTTAAGTGGATCTCGTTTTAACTGCTTTTCCCCCCCACTTCTCTCTGTTTTAGGAAGCAATACGTATATGCATCATCTTCCATCATCCTTCTCTGTAAGATTTTGCAAACAAATTTATATTTTTATTCTAAATATAAATTGTCATTCATTGTCATATCTCTCAATTTGGCATATAAGTTCAGCACTTGTCAATTAAGATGCTTTTTAGACTCTTCTGTTATTTTTGCAATAACAAGTACATTGGTTTAATTTTTAATAAATAACCCATCATATTGGTTAATATTTTCAGTGACCATTATTGAAGTTTGGGATGTCCTTCTGCCCATATCTCATTTTCCATTATCAATAATTTGTTTAAATAGGTCAGGGTCATCATGTCTTTTTAAATAAATTATTTTTTCTTTTTGCTTTGCAATGATTTTGCTCTTTGCTCTAATAAGTCAGTGATCTGAAATTCAGGCATGACTCACATCAGTAACAAGCTGTTTCCTGTTTGTTAAAATGCAATAATTTTCTCTTTTTTGGGTGTTATTATTCAGCACTTGCCATGCCCAACACCTACTGATTCTTTCTCAAAAAAATATTCCTTATCTATAGACCTGAGGCTTCTGTGTCATCTATGAGTCTTTGACTTCTTTCCTTTTTTCCTAATTTGTAGATTTTTGTTGGTATGTTTCTTTGAGACTGAGTCTTCCTATATTACCTAGGATGGAAGTACAGTGGTTACTCATAAGCCCAACCCATCTGCTGAATGACATGGAAGCTTTGACTTGCTCCATTTCTGACCTGGGCCAATTTGCTCTGTTAGGCAGTCTGTAGAGTTCCCACTCTTAGGAGCTCATCATTTTGCTGCCAGACTTAATGGGAAAACTCTATTAACTTGAGCCTTGCTGCTGCTCAGAATTCCTGAAGTCAAGCGATTCACAAGCCGTAGCCTTTCCAGTATCAAGGACTATAGGTATGTGTGACCATGCCCTATATTTTCAAATACATTTTTCTATCATTTCCACCTAGAAAAAAAGTATATCAAAGAGGATACATTTCTTTTTACCTAGAAATGTCCCATAAAAATAAGTGTTTAAAGAAGGATAGTTATATTAGTGCCCAGGAAGAGCCCTATGCCTACTTTAAATACCAGGGCCACTTTACAGAACAAATCCCTTTAATAAAAGGATTTGTTCTGTAAAACTTGGACTCAGTCAAAAGACTGCACCCAAGGACATATAGCCTTCTAGGCTATATGTGGCCTTGAGGCTGCAGGTTCCCGACTCCTGGCCAAGGACCCTGGCTCCCCTGATGCAGTTTCCTGGTAATCTAAAGGAATAAAAATTCCTAACCATGTGTAGAGTAGGTCCCTCAGGCTTGGTGAATTTCTCAGGCCTACTTGAGTCACCTTATCCTGCCCCACTGATCAGATGAGTCTCCATATGAAGACTGGAGATAAGGGAAGTTGTAACCAAGGAAACAACTTCCACCAGATCCTTGTTGCATATCCTGGCTGTAGAAGGCAAAGTAAACTTCGTTGTGTTCAATGACTTGTGAGGACCTCATTTTGTCCTAAGAAAAAGTGGTGGAATTAGAACCCCACCTCCCCTAGATGTTATAGCATATGTTATTTTCTAGCTTTTTTCCTTCTACTCTGCATTAGTTCATACAAGTCTTCCCAGGTCTCTTTAAAATCCTCTTTTGCTTTATTTCTTACAGCACAGTAGCATTTCATTACTTTCACATTTTCATCAACACAATTTGTCCAGTCATTCCCTGACTGATAAGCATCCTCTTAGTTTCTAATTTTTTGTTTACTGTAACACTTATGTGCATGTAGGACCTTCTCCTCTTTGATTTCTTAGGGATATAGATCAAACAGTGCTAGGTAATGCTTGGTTAGAGGGCATGCACTATTGAGTAACTTAATGGATATAATTCAAAATTGTGTTTCAGAAAGGCTAGACTTATTCACAGTTCTGTCAATAAAGCACTAGCATATCTGTTTTTCTGCAGTCCCACCAATATTTGTAATTTTCTTTCATTTCTTTTTTTTGGGGGGGGGCAGGAACTAATCTTTGCCAACCGGACTGGTGTGAAGTAAAACTTCAGACTAGCTTTAACTATAATTTGTTTCTTTTGAGCATTTTTTCATATGGCTACAGATAGCTTGGGCTTCTCTTTAAAACTGCCTGTCCATCTATATCAATTGAGGAATACCTCTTATTCTTAGAAATTTTAAACTGTTTCTTCTATATGTCTTGCAAATGAGACCTTTAATAGAGAAACTTAGGGCAAAGATCTCTTTCCCTAGTTAACTGTTTCCCTTCTAATTGTAGATATATTGAATTTATTTGTATAAACCATTTTAATTTTATACAATCAATGCAAAATGTAATGGTGAATTCTTTAAAAAAAATTAAATAACCAAATGACTGTAGTAGTACAAATGGGATAAGTGAATGATTTAATGATCAATGAAGATTTTATCAATTGTGTTTATTAAGATGTACAACTTACATTAACAATCATTGATATTCTTTAAGCACAGATAAGTTTTTAGAGGGGAAATTTATTCATGTACTTAATTTTTTTTAAAAAAAGTTATTTTCAGTACTAAATTCTCTCTCTGTCTCTGTCTCTGTCTCTCTCTCTCTCGCTTGCTACCCCTTCCCCCATCTATTAAGAATGCAAGAAATGCAACAGCCATCATGCACATGAAGTCATCAAAATTTTTGTGATGTAAAAATCTTAGTAAGAGAGAAAAGGACAATTACATAAAATACAACATCTGCACAAGGAATATAACTACTAAAGTTTTGCCATTTAAAAATCAAAGCTGAAACACAAATTAGATGAGTCATCTATCTTGGCTCACCCATATCTATCAATTTGTGACTTCCTGGGGAGAAGCAAAAAAAAATATTTAAGTTCTGATCACTTTTGACACTTTGACAATAACATTCCTAGTTTTGTTTTTCTCAACATATCTTCGTCCTGAAATTCTTTTATTTTTACTTTGGCATTAAAATGAATCTGAAGTATGTCTTTTACCATATGAGAGAAAAATAGATGTTTTAATAAAGAAATATACTCTAAGAGGTTTTAAAATAATAACATGTTTTGTATTTTTCCAAGAGTTCTATTAAGCATTAAAAAAAGAAAAAGACTGATCTACATGAGAAGGACCTGAAAAGAAATCAAGTTAAACCTAAAGAAAATCAAGCAACAGGCTTAAAAAATATCAGGCAGCCAGTGAAGGAGAAATAACAAGATATTCTGGCAGCCTTAACAGCCATTTGGGATCTCTGCGTGTATGTGCTGGAAGGAATATTGAGGTCTGCTCAACGGTGAGGTAAATTTGGAATGATTTAGGGAGGCCGGGGGAGAAGCAGGGAGCGGAGCAGCGAACATTTATGAGGATAGGAAGAGATTTTTTATCAGCCAAATAGAATTTTGAAGAATCGTTTGCAAGACTTGGTTACTTATCATAGACCTAACTCAAATACCTATGTTATATGTTAAATGCACGTTAAGGAACTGATTTATTGGTCTGTTTTTGTTGTTGCTTTGGGCCTAGGAATTTATCTTTTAATAAACACACTTGTCAGTGAATGTGCTTTGCTATCACAAGGCTGAGTTCTTACCGTCCCTAACCTTACTGTTGCTTGGGGGGACATATTAAAGTAGAAACACAAGAAGGATGGAAAACACAGAAGAAATGTTTCTATAAAGCCAATGATTCTTCAGAGACGATCTGAAAGGCACAAGAGTGAGTCTGGTGTTCTCACAGTTAGAATAGTCAAATGTTCTCCCTGATTGTGTTTACTGCAGTCCAGAGCACACAACCCATCTGTGACAGTACAGCTCATCCTCTCCTCTCAACAGTTAATTATTATTCAAATTATGTGGAGACAAAAAATAAAGCACTGCTTTGTCTCACCAGTTTATAGAGTGGCACCAATGGAGAGTCCATCTCTAGAACAAGGTTACATTCAATCAGCTCAAAGATACTGTCATCAGCTTGTGAGACTGGAGGAAACATGAGTCAAATTGTAGCATTGCTTTTGGGGCTAGTTCTTAATAAGAACTGTTAAGAAATATTTAATGACACTCAATAAACATTTGCTGAGTGTCTACTCTGCACTACTAGGCACTGTGATTTAAATGATAACAAAATACTTCTTGGAGCAAAATCTTGTGAAGAGATGAAATGAGCAGATTGGGGGCTTTTCTTCTCCATCTCCCCCACTTCCCCCCCTCCACAAAAGATATCATGCCAGTCCTTGTGCTGGTGTGATTAAAATATGTTATTTCAGCCAATCTGTATGTGAACTTATCAGCATAGCCAAAGTTTAGTATCTTGAGTTATATTTCTTGATTTTAAAACCCATGTAGTGCCCTAAATCTACCCAGCAAGTTAATAAACATTTATTAAGAGTCTGCTATATACTAGGCACCGTGCCAAATCCTGGGGGATATAAAGAAAGGTAAAGACATTCAGTCCTCCAAAATTAAGGACTGATTGTCTATAGTGGAAATATTCCCTACCCAATGTACCAGAGAGAGCATATAGGGACAGGATTGGGATAGAGAGATGGATTTGGGTATATTTTCACGAGACATAAAAATGAAAAACAAATATTCACATTGACACATCCTTGATATCTATCTATAATAAAGAAAAATTGAAAAGAGTGGTTCCTGGCAAGATTGCCTGTTAACAGTGCTTTGGGTGGTACCATAGGCTGTCTCTCTAGGAAAACTTCTTGAACATTATAGTGTATGGCATTCTCTGAATCCAACCCTTTTGTTATTTTTACAGTACAATAATATTCTATTGCTTCCACATACACTTGTTTGTTCAGCCATTCCCCAGTTGATGGGTAATCTTTTTGTTTCTTTACTATAACAAAAAATTACTGCTTCAAATAATTTATAGTAAACTTCTTATGGGGTAGTATACAACATTTTGTAAAAATTTGATCTCCGGTCACCACAGTCCATATTACTCAGGCCTGGGGCAATTCTTGGATCTCTGTCCCCATCCTGTAGTCAGATTAGACCTACTTAGGAAAGTCTGGCCTAGACCTGGATATAAAATAGCTGTCTATAAGTGCTGTTTGATAGATCTAGAATTCATAGAATCTAGCTTTTCCTTCCTGCTTCATCATTTCTTTTCTCTCCTTCCCTATGTCTTCTTATGTTTAGGGCTTTTACTAAGTTTCTTGCTCATTCTCTGACTCTTGGTAGCCATAGTTTTAATCTGACCTCTCTGGGGGCCCTCAAGGTTATTCACTTATGCAAAGATCAGAGTTTTGATGCAAAAATAGTTTAAAAGAGATTGCAACAACATATCTTTAAAATTATATACTTTGACCACATTGGGTTTATACCAGAAACAAAAGGTTGGTTCAAAGTTAGGAAAAATGTAATAATATATGACATTGGGTAATGGGGAGTAGAAAATGGTGTTTATTGATGACCTACAGGGGTTCAGAATCACTGGGATGTGTAGAGTATGACCAAGTGTAGGAATGTTCATTATTGAGTGAAGGTACCACTCCTCTTCCCAGACAAAGTTGGAGATCAGGCTGGAGACCAGGACAAGGGGAGATGGAAAGCACGTGATTAGATGATCATCCCTTTTTATAATTTCTCTTTCCTCTAAAGGCTAGAGGTTAGGCAGAAAATGGTACAGCCAGATATGGAAGGCAAATCCTACTTAGTGGCATTTCAGGGGTAGGGTCCATGAACTTCTTTGAGAAAAAAAATTTATCTTTGTTTTCAATAACATCCAACTGCAATATTGCTATTAATTATTTGAAAACATTTCAATAAGGGGTTTATATGCTTCACCAGATTGTCAAAGGAGTCCACAACACAAAAAAGGTTAAGAATCTCTGGTATAAATGGAACTCGAAGTAAAAAAAAAATGATGGTGTAGTTAAATGGAAAGGTAGCTCACAGACATAATATTCCTGTAGGCTTTCCTTATAGGATCTCTTTCAGGTGATGATTGGTGTTTTTTTTTTTATTTCTACTTTCCCCTCTTGTTCTGCACGTCAGGACAATTTTCTTTAATTATTTCTTGTATTATTGTATCAAGATTCTTTTTTTTGTGTTGCTTTCAAGTAGTCCAATTTTTCTTATGTTTTCTCATCATCTGTTCTCTAGCTCACTTGTTGTTATTATGGGATGTTTCACCTTCTTTTCTTTTTTTTCATTCTTTATATTTCATTTTGTTATTTTTTTGATCTCCTATAACTGCTGGCTTTCCCCTTGTTCAATTCGAGTTTTCAAGGAGTCATTTTCTCTTGGAGAGACAAGATGGGAGTTGACAGAGTGACTTTTATCATAACCAGGCGTGTGCTACTAGCTAGTTCATACACAAGACAAACTTTTAAATCGAATCTATGTTATTAATTGTCTGTTTTTTTTAAAAATCTACATCATTAACAAAACAATAAATCAAGCTCTGATTCATTACCTTTGCCAGTTTCCAAGATGTAAATATCACACTGAAAATTTAATAATCAGTTTTCATAATCTGATTTGGGTTGGCTTCAACACACTTCTGGATAACTCTGTCTGAAGGGAACAATGAGCATTACTTCATGAAATATATTTTTTATCATAGTACTAATGAGAAGTTTTGCAAAAACACCATATTGAAAATAATTGCCAAGTAATACCAACATTGGTTGCTGAGGATGAAAAGAGAGAGAAATTCTATGGAGAACTTGTTAATGTTCTCCAAATTAAGTCATTATACCCATTGGTTTATTAAATCAACATGTACTTGGTAATTTCCATGCAAATGTGGGAAAAGGTGAGGATAAGGAGATGGGGATAACGTGGTTTAGGACGAAGGAATAAGATAGTCCAAAGACTTGTGTTTTATATACAGAAGATATATAAACACAAAGACTTGTGTTTATATACAGAATCAAGGAGCACCAAGTAATGTCATAAAAATGAAATTTTATAATAATTTTGTTAAAATATGGTAACTACAATCCCACAATAATGTCTCAAACCATACTGCAAAGTCAATAAATTATCCACCAAATTATCTTGGGTTCTCACCCCCTATTCTGCTCCAGGGTATTTCCTGCTTTGCTTTAGTTAGCTCTTTTCTTGTGGATTAAATTATCCCAAGTAATGTTTCTCCTAAGGTTTTGTTTTCATGGAACTGGTCAATAGAGTTAAGTGGGAACATGCTGGTGCAGCTCACATGGTCTCAAAATGCATGCAAAAAATTATGAAGGTGGATCATCTCTATTATCTTTGATTTAAACTAGATGTTGCTCCTAGCTAGCAGGCTGGTCACAGAGATAATATCAAAATGACCTCCGATTATAACATTCATATAGAACTTTAAGTATTTTGGAGCACTTCAGGCCTATTTCATTTTGTATTGCGTAGAAAATGTTAAAAAATAAATGAGAGTTATTTTTAAAGTTCTGTTATTGCCAAAAGAATTGCAGAAACATATCTTTCACAAGTCGCAGACCAATGGGTAGAGCTGGACTTTATTCCTAGTTCTGTATCTGATCCATTAAAATGAAAGACGAAATGAAGAATCAGAGTGCAGTTCCTTTTGAAGGGTCTGATTATGCCTACAAGGCCCTGGGCAATCAGTTCAAAAATGATGTATTCAGTCAATCAGCTGGTTGTGCTCTCCCGATCTCTCTCTCTCCCTCTCTATCTGGCTCTCTCTCTCTCTCTCTCTCTCTCTTTCTCTCTCTCTCTGTCTCTCTCTCTTCTTCTTCCTCCTCTCTTTCTCTCTCCCCCTTTGTCTCTCTCCTTCCTTACTCCCTGCTTCCCTCTCCCTGTCTCTCTCTCCCTCCATTGTCTCTCCTTCTCTCAGTTTCTCTCAAAAGCATATACACATAAACTTCTTTGAGTTCTTTCTTTCTCCCAATAAACTGGTCTATTTGTTCCCCAACTGACTGTTTTAGCATTATGTTAGTGTAATAGATATACAAAAACCTGTTTCCAGGTCTTTTAGCCTTATTGCATTGTGAAAAATATAATCATGCCAAGAGAAGATGAAATATATTATTATTATTCAAATGAAAACAAATTGGATACTCCTTCTGATAAGATTAAATGTGATGAAATATTTGAACTTATAAATAAGGAAATAGGTTCCAATCACTTCCTCGTAGAGATTGCATTTTTTGAAATTAATTTTATTAACATATATAATTCTCCTTCAAATATTATAGCATACAATAAAAGTCCCATGTAAAAGATTAAAATTAAAATATCTTTCCTTGCAAACGTTCATGGACTCATGAATATTTTTTAGAGCTGGAATTTAGATCTTGCTAGTCATCTGATTTAGTGCCTTTATTTTATAGATAAGGAAATGGTTTATTAATAGCCGAAATATTGCCATGATTTTGTTATTACTAGCTTAACAACAGTAAAACAAAGTTTGAAATTAGAAAACATTACATATGTAGATGGTAGTTTATTTTAATCATGAAAGTGGTTTAAGATGACAATTAGAAGATGTTCCTATTAGCTTCTTTTTCAGATAGGTGGCAGAGTTTAAGAAATGGTGTAGTTTTCTTCAGCTCATTTTACAGATGAGGAAACTGAGGCAAACATGGTTAAGTGACTTGCTCAGGGTCACATAACTTGTCATTTTCTGAGTCCAGATTTGAACTCAGGAAGGCCAGTTTTCTTGACTTCAAATACAGCACTCTAGCCACTGTGTGACCTAGTTGCCCAAATCTTCAATATTATGAATAAATACATCTTCAGTACTATAAAGAATCTCTAATCTCATTGGTATGGGCAGCTAGGTGGCACAGTGGAGAGAGTGTCAGGTCTGGAGTTGGGGAATATGATCTTCCTGAGTCCAAATCTGGCCTCTGACCCTTGCTATCTGTGTGACCCTGGGTAAGTCACAGCCCTGTTTGCATTAGTTCCCATTTGGGAAATGAGCAGGAGAAGGAAATGGCAAACCACTCCAGAATCTTTGCTAAAAAACAAAACAAAACAAACAGACAAAAAAACCAAATGGGGTCATGGAAAGTCCGACACAACTAAAACAATCAAACATTGAAAATCTCATTGGTGTGGGTGTCTTCCAATGGTACAGGTTTCTGCCTTTTTGTGTCTTTTCATTTTGTGTGAATCTTGCCCAATGCTCTTCCATAATTCCTCTGTAGGGAGTGCATTCCATATGTGCTAAAGGCCTTCCTCTACTTAAGGGTTCTTTACCTGGGATCAGGGAACTTTAAAAATGATTCTTATAATTATATTGCATCTAAATATAACTGGTTTCCTTTTTAATGCTTTATATTTTATTTATGCATTTAAGAACATTAGCCTTAGAAAAGGACCCCAAGTTTGTCCATGCTGCCATAAGGATCCATGACCCAAAGATTTAAAACTCTCCACTAGGTCTTCTAACATTACATAATAGCACAGTACCCAGGTTCTCCATCATTTCTAACTCTTGATCATCCTACTTCCTTTTCTGATTACATTTTTTGAACCACTGTTTAGGGGAGATTTCCCCTATACGATCTGAAAACAATCTAGCTAGGTTCGTTGTCATTTCGATTCAGTAAACAATTCCTTGTCTGGTGAAAATCAGATCCAGAATAGACATTTCCCTCGTTGGTTCTTTCTACCACATTTAAAAACCAAATTAATCAGGACATTATCCTCTTCTTAGAATTAAGAGAAGTCCAGTATACATTCAAATAACTGAAGTCCCCTATCCCAAATGTATCAACCCATGCTAAGGATATGATTGGTTTCAAAGCTGTGAGTCTATTTCCTGTTGACATCCAAGTTGTCTGCCTCATACTTTGATGACAGTATAGCTATTAATTCTGCTTCCCTTGATCTCTACCCAAATATTATCTACTATATCCCTTGCAATAGTTCTTGAGTATATCTCCTTAATATTCAATAATTCTGAGTCAATTGTCCTTCCCACACCTTTTTACTTATCAATAAATCAATACATATTTATTGAGGACCCATGATTACCAGGCATTGTTTTAGGTGTATATATGGGGAGATATAAAAAAGAGGCAAAAAACATTTTATGCCCTCAAGTGTTTTAAAATCTGTCATTTACTTTCTTTCTATAGAGAGATGGATAGATATAGATAGATGCATATATATATATATCACATAATACATATACATATATATACTCTTCTCAAGGGCAGGTAACTTTTTTGCCTTCCTTCATATTCCTGGCAATTAGCACAGTACCTAGCACATAGTAAACACTTAACTGACTAGAAGAAAATGGGCATTAAAAACAAAACATGTATTTCAAAACTCTGCAATTTCATTTATTTAGATTTCAGTAGTGTTCTAGACCCTGGACAGATACTCTGTCTAATTCCTTTGGCACCACAATTGCTATAAACATGTCTTGGGCCGTGTCACTAATTTGTGTGAGCAAGAATCACTTTCTCCAGATCATCCTGTTTTTATTGATTGGGCACCAGGATGTTATTTGGTCTTACATAAGCATAGCAGTAATCTAAAGAGAATTCAATTTCATCATGCGCAAAAGCATCTCCCATTTTCAGGATTACTGTGTGTTTCCCATGATTTTGTAGACTACATTTGTAGTAAGCAGAAGGAACCTTAGAACACAGTCTTTTAGACATTTTGCTCTTCTAGAAGGTTGATCCCCAGAAGGTCTCCCAGGCTCCAAGATGGTGGAAAGGGCTCACTTTATATTTAAACTATGGTACAGAAATCCAAATACCATTGTCAGACATCACTTTCTTAACCAGCTGTTCAGCTCCCAAATCTGGCTTTCTCTTCTGAAGTATTTGCCTTTAATTGGCCATAATTATTTTTTGTAAAAAAAAGAAAAAGAAAGACTACCTGTATGTACCCCTGTAAGATTTTCTGTTTCTTGACTGAGACTTTATGACCTTTTAAAACTGCTTTATAGTCCGAATGCACTTTTTTCCTTTCTCATGATTCTTCTCTTTTGTTCTGATTCTTCTTTCATAACATGACTAATGTGGAAATATGTTTAACATAATTATACATGTATAGTCTTACATGCCATCTTGGGGAGGAGAGAAAATTTGTAACTCAAAATCTTATAAAAGTGAATGTTGAAAACTAAAAATAAATAAATTTTTAAAAATGCTTTCTAGATTTCTTCTGGCAGTATCATTTACACCTACATGAATCATTGAACTGGATAGCAGTCATCCAGTTTGACGAGTTCTTGAGAAATTCTCATTCACATACTGGATATATGTCTTGGGAAAGCTGTAGACCTCTCCATTATTGTTACAAGGCTGATGAAGAATTACCTCATTGCCCCACAGCAGGGATTACAGCTTACCACTTAAAGTAAACACCATTACTTGTTCCATTTTCTTGCTTTTACATTTTCTAAATCATCTGTCACTGTATGCCACCTGTGATTTCACATCATCATTCCTTGGACAACAGTTTCTTTTTCCTCAGAGGTTCTAGCAATCTCCTTCTTCTTTAGGAAGATCCTCATGTTGATCATATTCAACTTTCACTTCCCTCTCTCCCATGAGCCCGAGGCCCTCTCAAAGGGCTCTAGGGTAACAGGAACCTGGCTCTACACCAGGTACTTATGGTGGATTGGCAAGGCCCACCCAGATGGCTGAGTGCCTCCTGACATGATTGCAGGATTTTTCTATTGGCAGGCATTGGAAAAGCAGGCTATTAAGGAAGGTTTTCACTCTGGGTGACCAGGATCTGCTTGACTCTTAAACTCAGGAATTCTTTAAATCAGTAGTTCTTCTCTCACATTGTGTGAAAGCATGTCTCTCATTTTCATACATTTCTTCTCTAAGTAACCATTCTAAGGTCATGAAGGTGGAGGAGAGAGAAATCTCATCGCCTAGAAGAGGTCCTTCTGTGTTTGTGTCCTTGTGGTGGGGCAGCATGAGAAATGTCTCCTTCTTCCAAGTGTCCATGCCCTGTAATTTCATCATTTTCATTGTGGAACTCATAAAAATAATCAGAGACTCCTCTGTTCATACTGCTCCTTCTCATTGTCCTTTAGATTATCTGCTTTCATTCCTTGATTTGTAGCCTTACAGCATCACTATGTGGCACAGTGGATAGAGTACATGACCTGGAGTCAGGAAGACTCATCCTCCTAAAATTCGAATCTGACCTGAGACACTTACTAGCTCCGTGATCCTGAGAAAACCACGTCACCCTGTTTCCCTCAGTTCCTCAACTGTAAAAATGAATTGGAGAATGAAATGCCAAGAAAACCCCAAATGGGGTCACAAAGAATCAGACATGACTCAATGACAAGAGAATAATATTGGTGTTAAAATGATGTTTTTTCCCCCCAGGAAGCAACTTAGGATCATTAAAAGCATTTTCAGTTTCCCAAATGTAACTATTCTCATCTCCCTATTAAGTTATTCACTCAGTTAATTGTCCATCTCAAAGCATCTTTCAAAGATAAATGTACTGATGGGACGAGCTTAATGAGCTGTCCATTCTACTGCATACCTATCCAGATAATTTATATTCCTAGTCTTCTATATCTTTTCTATTTTTAAGATTTTTAGGCAGAAGCCTTTTGAGCAGTTGTTAATCTCATTAAGAAGGCTTTGAAATATCATCTTCAAAAAAGGATCCTGATTTATTTTGAACTCTGAACTAGATGTCTTCCTTTCACAAAAGAGGCAAAAAGCTTTGAAAATCAATGAAACTACAAGCATTTTTTTTCTTAGCACCTACTATGCATGTGTCGAGCACTATGCTAGGTACTGGGGATATAAATTTAAAACATAAAACATTTATTCTCAAGGACAGCTAGGTGGCACCATGGATAGAGCTCTTGACCTGGAGTCAGGAAGTTCTGAATTCAAATTTGACCTCAGGCACTTACTAGCTATGAGAATCTAGGCAAATCACTTAACCTATAATAATAGTATGTACCACGCAGGGTCATTGCAAGGATCAAATGACATAACATTTATACAATGCTTTGCAGATCTTAAAGCACTATATAAATCTTAGTTATTATATTCTAACAGCTACTACTACTTGTGTTTATATGGCATTTTAAGGCTTGCAGTGTACTTTACATATGTTATTTTCATTTGATTCTCACAACAGCTTTGTTAGATGATTTTAATATTCTCATTTTACAAATGAAGACTATATATAAAATGCAAATATGCATATACATACATATGTACATATAAGTATATATGTATATACACATATACATATATAAGCATCTAAAAATAATTTGGAGAAAAGGCAATAGCAGTTTGGAGGTATTATGGAAAGAGTCCAATAGAAACTGGCATTTGAGCTAAGTTTTGAAGGAAAGGAGGGATATCGAGAGGTGGAGGGAAAGAGGGAGGGTGGAGGAAGGAGGAGGTTTCAGGAATGCAGGGTTATGAGTACAAGGGCACAGAACAGTAGTGTTGTATATTCATTGTTTGTTGTCCTTGATTCTCAAAATGACATCACTATGTTGGGGTCAAGGTACAACATATCTGACTACGGCTGATCAGATCAACATGAGCTCAGAATTCTCTGCCACAGATTGGACACAAATAGTCTGTATGAACATTCAAGGAGGAGATGTCTCTAAATTTGTTCATCTCACATTTTTTTTGAGCTACTGCAATTCTGCTTTGCTCACAGAGCACCAGACCTTCTTTGATGCAGACATGTTATGCTTGGGGTTCCTTTGTCAGTGTTTCCCATGTCATTCAATCAATTCTAAAGTTCTTCAGAAAAAAAAACGATTTTTAGACTAAATTTTGTTGTATATAAGGAATAATAAGAAGGCTAATCTGGTGGAATCAAAAGTACAGGAAATAGAGTAATGTATAACAAAACTGAAAAGCTTGGTTGAGGACAAGTTAAAAGGACTTTAAAAGCCAAACAGGGGGGTTTATATTTGATCCTAAAGGCACTTTAGGAAAAGGAAAACCACTCCAGTATCTTTGGCAAGAAAATTCCAAATGGGGTCATGAAGAGTAGGACATGACTGAATTTTTATAAAAAGGCACTAGAGTTTGCCAATAGGGGCAATGATAGAGTCAGACCTGAGTTTCAGGAAATCACTGTAACATCTGGGTGGGGGATGGATTGGAGTTGAGAGACACATATGTCAGGGAGACCATTTAGACAAGAGTTCAATATTCAAGCCTTCAGTATAGCATGGATTTGTGTTAAAATTACAGAACTGTAGAATTATAGAATTGTAGGGTTATCAAGGTCCACAGAGAACATCTAATTTGACCTCTTTCCAAAATGCATTCTTGGATAAATCTGCAAAAACATATAGATGCTTAATGAGTCCAGTGGGGGAGAACTGTTTTTAACAGAGCTTGAGGTTTTTTCTTTATTAAGCTTTATTCTGAGTGGAAGTTTGCTGTCAGTTCTTAACAGGTCTCTGGCTTCTATCTGGAAGAAAATATGGTAAATATTGTTCTGCTAATTATTAATGTAAATGTGACTCCTTACAGGACTAGATTTGTTTTCCAAATGGAGAGTCCTATAATTATATTTTATTTCAATTATGTTTTATATTTCATTTTAATTTCTTAATTACTTGCCAATGACTAACTTCCTCAACTTATGGATTGGCCAGGCTATTCTAAGAAAAAATAATTATGGATCAAGCATCCTATTAAAATGGGCAAATCTTCCTATATTCAATAATCATTTATTTGACTTCTTTTAAGCAGCCCAAAATATAGTGGGCTTTATTATAAAGAGAAATGCCAGTGCTCCCTTTGTATCTCATGAGTCTCATGTTAACATTTAACTTCTGTCTTCCAGCAATGCTTTATATATTCTCTGTACTTCTCTGCTTATATATGACATATTTCAGGACAAGGAAATGCTGAAACATAAACACACACATATACACATATATTGCTACAATATATCATATTTACTACCATACACTAGTAAGAATGCAGCGCAATCAGGGTTTTATACAATTTGGTTTCGAGGGCAAAAACATTCTGCGTTTAAGTTAATATAGCCTATTAAACAAGTTGTCTATGGATTAACTGAACAAATATCCACTGAGTACCTAATACATGATTTGACACTATTCTAGATATTGTGGGAGATGCAAAGATAAGGCAAAAAGTGTTTCTGAATGCTCCTGGAGGACTTCTTTCTATCTGTCCCAAGGCATTGTAATTCTAGGCACTTAATATCTATTTGTTGAAAGAAATGATTCTCTGTTCTCCAGGACGTGACTGGTGAGACAGAAGTGAAAAATTAAATAGGGACGCAAGAATGACAAGACATCGTATTCCACCGGGAAGGGCAGGAGCATTTCCATTAATAGGGAACCATTCCCTCATAATCTGTTTTTCACGTGAAGGATCACATGGACTTTGAAAGATGAGGGGTGGTGATTATCAGTATTGCCGATGGTGGTGGACTGGTACAACTCTCCTGAGATAATTTCCAGGTCACAGGTAAGAATGCAAATACAATGTCTAAGATGTCATGTCATGGAAGAAGTAGGATATTCAGTATAGTACTATTACCAGTAATACTAGTACTCCTAATACTAGTACTAGTATTTATACATAGCATTTCGAGGTATGCAGTGCACTTCACATATGTTATCTCATTTGATTCTCACAACAGCCTTGTTTGGTAGGTGATTTTATTATTTCCATTTTATAGCCAATGAAGCTAAGACTCAAAGAGGTTATTTCCCCAGGGTCACACAACTGGTAAGTATATGAGGCTAGATTGGAACTCTGGTCTTCCTGACTACAAATCTAGAACTCTATCTAGTACCTATGAAAAGGTGGATAGATGGAATGTCCCCTTACATAAAAGGAGAAAACAGTATTGGATACTTGATAGTCCTAAAAATGAAATTCGATGTGTATTAACAAAGCACTTGTTTAAAGACACACACGTGGAAGCAGAATGACAGCCCTAATGATGTGAGAATTTGAGCTAGAATTTCATTCAGCTAGAAATACTGTGATATGAAAATGCATCAGAAATCTTACTGGCATACTTAATAGCTATTATTAAAAATGTTCATCACATGGTAATGCTCCCTCTTAGGAAAGGCCATTAGATTGAATTGCATTCATTTAAATGCTAGCATGGGATGTTGCCTTTGTCTGTGCAATTATGAGAGTATTTAATACATTGTGCAATTAAAGCAGCTGAGAGACTGCACATGAAGAATGGTATGCCATTGCAGTAATTTATTATATTTGGAATGCAGAATAGAGAAACAGCTATATTCATAGTGCCATCACTGTGTACAAAAAGGATACAACTGTCTAGTTGGTATCTATGTCTTCAAGTCTGGACAGATGATTCCAATTCTCCTCCACATATGGTTGTTGATTTACAAGAATTATCTTTTGTTAGTGACATTCTCCTTCCCTCCCTGCCTTTCCCTTCCCTTTCTTCTTTTCCTTTCCTTTTTTTCCTTCTTTTCTTTTCAAAGCTAGTTCCCCCTGTCTCACGCAGGCTGGAAGTGCATGGGCTTAATTCCATCTTATCCCACAGGAATTTTAACTTGTTCTTCGTCTTATGTTTTTGACCTGGGTCAATTACTTGCTCTGTAGGCAACCTGGTGGGTCCCTTGGCAGGACTTGTCACATTCATGTCAAATTTAGTGCAGACATCTGAACAGTCTAGCCCCCTGAAGCTCATAACTCATGAGCTCAAGACATCTGCCAGTCTCAGCTTCCCAATAACTGGGACTTAAAGGTGTATGCCACCATGCTTGGATGACTTTGCCTTTCCCTTGAACTGGCTGCTCTACACCAATGTGCAAAATGATTCACCCTGTGAGATGAGTAGACACCAGATTAATCTGACATCAGCTATTATTTCTCAGCCACCCTCAGCTGGTTTTAGGATTTAGAGTACAATGAAGCCTGCCAAAATCAAACTCATTTTATGTCATTCTTTCTCATTTTATCTCACATTGCTTCCTTTTATGTATCCTGTGTTCCCAATAAACTGGACTATGTAACATTTTCTAAAAACAGCTTACATTTCCCTACCTCTTTGTCTTTGCTTCTACCATTCCTATTGCTAGAATATTTCTTTCTTTACTTGAACATCTTAACTTTACCTGCTGAAATCCTACTTATCCTTCCAGGGTCAATTCAAATTTCACCTCCTACATGAAGTTTTCCTTGAACCCCTTTGATTGAAAGTGTTCCCTTCCTCCTCTGAAGCATAATACTGGCTTTGTATTTCTTTTAAGCGCTTATCAGACTATTTTTATATGTATATGTTATGTATATACATACATGCACATGTGTATACATACATATACATACTATATGCATACATATACACATATATATGTATACTAGTAATTGAATTTCATGTGGGCAAAAACTAGTGCCTTGTGATGGGTAGGTATTCAATAAATTTCGAATAAATGCAACTTTTGAAAGCAACGAACATTCAAAGCAAAGAGCTTACCTTTTTTTCCTCCTTGGTAATATCCAATTCATTTTTTGACAGTGGTAACTCTCTTGTCAACCCTAGCAAACTGGTTTTTTTTTTGACCCTTGGGTCTTCATTCATATCACTCATTAATTCAGAGCTCTTCTGTTATCCTCCTCTCCACCAGTCCAAATCCTATACTTCCTTTAAGATCTAAGAAACTTCCCCAGTCTAATTTTATCCCAAAGTGATGCTTTCTTATTCTGATTTCCCTCTGTACTATTCTATCCTGGCTTTAATTGTTTACATGTTATCTTGTGATTTTTCTCCATTTCATCATATATCTTGTCTCCTGAACTAGATTGTAAGCTTTTCAGGGGCATGGACTGTTTATTTTATGTCTATTTTATCCTTGACTCACTTTGTCCCATCTGGACAATGATTCACCTACTCTGAGTGTCTAATAAATAGACTGAATTATTGTTGAAATTTTGGTCTTTTCTGGTTTCAAATATCTCCTTATGTCTTTCATATAGCAAATTTTGGGTTCTCCTGGGATCATCCATTATTGGAATATGACCACCATATTTTATTGCCACCAGTAGACTGGTTGAATTATGAGATATAATTGTTCATAATTTTGCTCTACAATTTAATGTTATGTAGGACTCTAGGGCAGAGGTTAGCCCTAGGCAGTGTGATTTATAGGGTGCAGGATACCCCCAGTTCAGAAATATCTTTCCAGCTCCTCTGCAATTAGAGTTTGAGATCCATAACATTAGTCACTGTGAGTTAAGGCATTCAAATGCAAATATATTCTCCGGGATAAGTAATACAACATAATGCCTTTAGCAGACATGAGTGTATTAGGGAGAAGGGAATGAACCTATGATGTCATTGGCATAGGGAACTCCTAGATGAAGTAGCTTCTTCCACCTGTATAAGTTGGCATCTTCTGTTCAGTTTAAAATTTTGGAGAACTGCCTAGAGTTTTGAGAGGTTAAGTGGCTTGCCTAGAGTCACACAGCTAGCATGTGTCAGATACAAACCTGACACTTAAGTTTTGGTTTTGAGGCCAGGTCTCCATCCATTATGCTATGCTATCTCTTTAATGAGTACAAGAGCCCATGGTAATTGGTGTATTTATTTACCTTTAATTTTATTTTTAATTTATGGAATAAAATACTCATTTCCATAACATAGTACAATAAAAAAAGATGATTGCGTATAAAACTGTAAATCTGCTATGTACAACTTGCTATTCCTTTCAAATATACAACAAAGTTATCATGTAAATTTCTTTTTTTCTTCCTTCCTCCCTACCCCCACCCTAAAGATGGCTACCATTAGACACAAATATATATATACACACACACATACACACATATACACACACATATGTAAAATTGTTCCAAATATACTTCTATTTATCAGTTATTTCTCTGAATGTGGATAATATCTTTCTTCATATGTCTTTTACAGATATTTTGGGTATATATAATAGTTAATATAACTTATTTACTCAAAGTTGTTCTTAAAATAATATTGTTGTTACTGTAAATAATGTTCTTTTGGTTCTTCTCATTTAATTCTCCATTGTTTTGTGTAGGTCTTTCCATGTTTTTCTAAAATCACTGAGCTCATCATTTTTTATAGCACAGTAGTATTCCATCACAATCATATAACACAGCTTGTTCAATCATACTCCAATTGATGGACATCCCTACAATTCCCAGTTCTTCACCAACACAGAGAGAGCTGTTACAAACATTTTAGAACATATAGGTTCTTTTCCCTTTTCCCTAATCATCTTTGGAAATAGATGAAGTGGTGGTGTTGCTGGCTCAAAAGGTGGAATTGGACATAACTCCAAATTGCTCTCCAAAATGCTTGAATTGGTATGCAATTCCACTACCAATGAATTAGTGTCCCGATTTTTTCACATCCCCTCCAACATTTGTCACTTTCCCCTTAAATCATGTTAGCCAATCTGGTAAGTGTAAAATGATATCTCAAGGTTGTTTTAATTTGCACTATTCTAATCAATAATGATTTAGAGCATTTTTCATTTGACTATAAATTATTCTTTTGGGAAATTCCCAGTTTGTATTCTTTGGCCATTTATCAATTGGGGAATAACTCATATTCTTATAGATTTGGAAAAATTCTTTATATATTTTAGGTATGAAACCTTTATGTGATAAACTGGCAATAGAATTTCCCCCCCACTTTTCTGCTTTCCTTCTGACTTTGGCTACATTTATTTTATTTGTATAAAACTATTAATATGATGTAATCAAAATAATCCATTTTACACCTAACTCTGCTCTCTATCTATTGTTTATTCATAAATTATTTACCTGTCCATAAGTCTGATAAGTAATATGTTCCATGCTTCTCATTTTCTTGTAAAATCTTTTTTTCTATCTGGGTCATGGATCCATTTTGACCTTCTCTTGGTAAATGATCTATGCCCAGCTTCTGTCATAATGCTTTCCAGTTTTCCCAATAATTTTTTTTTTTACCAAGTAATGAATTTTTATCCCCAAATCTTAAGTCTTTACACTTGCCGAATACAGGGTTATTATGTTTAATAGCTCCTGTAAATTGTCTTCTCTACTCCATTGATTTGCCTTTCTGTTTCTTAGCCACTACCAGATAGTTTTGATATTTACTGCCTTACAATATAGTTTAAGGTCTGGTATTGCTAAACCTCTTTCATTTACATTTTTTCATTATTTGCTTTTGATATTCTTAACTTTTTTGTTTTTCCAAATGAATTTTTTCCTAAGCCAGTAAAAAAAGGTAATTTAATTGCGATAGCATTAAATATATAAATTAGTTTGGGTAAAATTGTCATTTTTCTTATATTGGCCCTGCCTATCCATGAACAATTAAATTTCTCCAATTACTTAAATCTGATTTTATTTGTATAAAAATCTTTTAATAATTTTATTAATATAGTTACTGGGTTTGTTTTAGCAGGTGTGCTCCCAGGTATTTTATACTGACTAGAGTTATTTCAAATAGGGTATTTTTGGCTATCTCTTCTTGCTGGTGACACATTGGAATGCTGGTGGCCATTATCAGAGAGCAAAAAGCTATGGGAATGGAACACAGGACATGTAAGTGTTGATGTAGTGAAAGACAAACTTCAGCTGCTTAAATATTTGATTTAGATTCCCACAAGCACCTGGAAACTTCCATGGTAACAAAAAGTACTAAACTGTAGGTGCCCTTTAAACCAGCTATATCACTACTAGGCCTAAAACTCAAAGAGGTAAGAGAAATATGAAAATGAACTATATATACCAGAATGTTTACAGCAATTCATTTTCATAGTAGCTCCAAATTGGAAAATAAGGACTATCCTCCAGTGGCTAAACAAATTATGGTATATGGATTATGATATATGGTATATGGGAATGGAATATTATTGTTCCAGAAGAAATGACAAAACAGAAAGTTCCCAGGGAATTTGGAAAAACCTCTATAACTAATACAGGTTGAAATGAGTAGAGAAGGAGAAAAATAAATAAATAACAATATTATGGAGAAAAATAATTTTGAAAGGCTTTAAAACTCTGACCAATAAAGTGACAAAACAGAAGTCTAAGGATGAAATATTCTACTCACCTGCAGCCAGAGAGGTTTAAAATGCAGAGAGAGACATACAGTTGCAAGTACAGTAAATGTGGGGATTTGGTTTTCTAGACTTTGATATGATGAAGGTTGTTGTTGATGTTAAATGGGAGGCAGTAAGAGGGACAGAATATGAATGCATGTGAAGATAAGTTAATTTTTAAAAGAAAAAATAGGAAAAAAACTTCAAAAAGAATTCCATAGTGATGTTGAAAATACAGCATTCCGTTATCTCTTAAATTATGCCTCCCAATTCTGAACATATAAAACAATGGATTGGAAATATGAAAACAGCCATTATCTGTCTTCCTATTCCTGTCCATGTTGATCCTTTTCCTCTAAACTCAGCATTTATTTTCCATGCTTCCATGTAGGTCTGTGATAACTGCTGTTGGTACAAGATAACTGTGTTTATTTCAATATATTGCAGATTCACTGTAATTTTATTTTTCACACTCTCAGTTTTAATGTGAGACACTGGTACCATTTCCAAATAAGTCCACTAATGGTAGTTTAAGATATTATCTGCCTGTGAGGGAATGGTTTAATTTGTTCACAAATCTGATAGTTCTCATTGGAATAGACTTTTAGGTTTCGATTTTTGCATACCTAAAAGATTTTATACAAACTGCCAGTGTTAAGAATATGGGTTATTTAATCTCTATCAAATAATGAATATTAAATTAGTCTTTCTTCTAAACTAAGTAGAAAAGTTTTAAAAGAAATGTCCAGAATTTAATATAGTGTCTAACAAATAGATGCTTAATCAATTCTAGTTGATTGATTACTGTATATAATTTATAAGCTTGGTCAGTTGATAACTTGGGCTCAGTGTTCATACTTGTTAGCTATGGTCTTGGTCAATTCACTTAAACTCAATGTTCTTTGTGCCTCAGTAAGCTCCCTGGGACTTAGTATATAAAGACATTCCCCATCCTTATGAAATCACAGATCTTTTATGTACTTGTAAAATAACACAAATCTATTCACATAGAAAATATAGCATCTATATGTAGCCTGTAGTATGGCACCAATTCCTAACCTTTTCCAGTATCTCTTTCTTCTAATCATCTCATCTGCATACGCTTTAACTTAGCCCCTCTTTCTCAAAAGGCAGTCACTCAGCTATTTCTTTAACTCTCGAGGTTCTAGGAACATCTCTTGTGGGTAACTATTCACACCAAAACCATTGCTCATTAGTCCTCACAAGAGTATTTTTCCACTAGCAAGTTAGTCACTGATAATAAACTTAATTTAAAAAAAACTTACCAAAAATGTAAACACTTAATATTTATCCACTAGCCTCAATTACACTCCCCTACCAGTGCATATAGCACACATGAGGAGAGTGAGCAGAAGCCCTAAGTTCATGACTGGTACAGAATACATGTAGGGAGTATACAGCTCTAGAATGGTGGACTTTGGACCCTCTTTCTGACTCAGTAATTGCCCTTAAAAGTTCCTTGATGAATGCAGCTTTTGCTTTGAAGAAATGGTGAACTGATCTACACTGTGCTTAACTTAGCATTTCAGCTGGAATAGATGATCCATTACGCTTCTGTGATGCTCTGCTTCCAAGTTTTTCCTGAGCTCAGATGGGCTTACTTTGGTAGAGAGGCAGTGACCTTTATTTTGAAGGTGGCAAAACCTCTCCATCTTTGCTTTTCTGGCAGGATTCTTCTTATTTTTGTTTAAATTAAATAAGTTATTTTTAGTTTTCAACATTCACTTCCATAAATTTTGAGTTTCAAATTTTCTCATGTTCCCTCCCGTTTCCCATCCCCAAGACAGCTATCTGATATATTGGACAGACTATCTGATATAGGCTCTTCATATACATTCATATTAAACATTTTCCAGATTAGTCATGTTGTAAAGGAGAATTAAATCAATGTGAGGAACCATGAGAAAGAAGAAACAAAACAACAAGAAAAGAGCAAAACATATGCTTCCATTTGCATTCAGACTCCATGGTTCTTTTTCTGGATGTGGATAGCATTTTCCATCATGAGTCTTTTGGAGCTGTTTTAGATCTTTGCATTGCTGAAGACAGCTAAGCCATTTAAAGCTGGTCATTGCACAACGTGGCTGTTACTGTGAACAATGTACTCCTGGTTCTGCTTACTTTACTCAGCATCAGTTCATGTAAGTCTTCCCAGGTTTTTCTGAAATCTTCCTGCTCATCATTTCTTATAGCATAATAATATTCCATTATAATCATATACCTCAGGATTCTTCTTTTCTACCTTATAGCAGCAACAGTCAACAATACAGAGAAATATCTTTTGTTTTCTCTTTGTTTCTGCTATATTGTTCTGGATGATATATGTCCTGCTTATATATTCCCTTCAAATGTAGCCACACACTATGATGTGTGTAGAAGAAGCATGACTTCCAAACATGAAGTACACTAGAGATGTGATCTTTGATAGTTCTCAGCACCAAATTATGATAGAGTCAATCCGTATATATGTGCCAGGCACTGTGCTAAGCATTGGAAATCCTATAAAAGGTAAACGTCCTCTCAAGGAGCTCACAGTCTAATAAGGGAGACAACAGGCAAACAACTATGTACAAACTTGGTATTTACAGGATAAATAAGAAAGAATCAACAGAAAAAATTACAATGAAAGGGGAATGAATTGGAAAGGCTTCTTGTACAAGGTGGAAGTTACTGGGACTCAAAGAAAATCAGGAAGTGGAGATGAGGAAGGAGGGGAATCCCAGGCATAGATATCCGATGAAAATGCCCAGTGCTAACATATGGAGCTTCTTCTCTGAGAAATAGCAAGGAGGCCAGTATTAGAGAATATGTGAGGGGTATGGAGTAGGGTAGAGTTAAAATGACCAAGATTGATACTGTACCATTTTCTTTTTTATCTCATTTACAATTAATTGATTTCACCCTGTAACTGCTTTAGTCACAGGTCTCTGTCTCTGAACTAAATTCAGATTCAGCTGACCTAGAATGGGTTAAGTTTAGGAATTCAGTTCTCCTGCTCCTCACTATTCATTTCTTGTCTCAAGGAATTTAGCCAACCTTGAGGGATGAAGTTTGCTATATGGAAGTTGGGCTTATTATCTTTACACCACCAAGTTATTCTTCAAGGATGTCTGGTTTGCTATCCACAAAGTTTAGGCCACTGTTGTAGGTGGACTCAAACAATGAACACTTCTCAGTCAAGGTGAGGGGGTAGATAGAATTGGGGGTGGGTGGGAAGAAGGAGATTGATGCAAGCTCCTCACTACCAAACTTCCAGTCAATTATATTGTTTCCCATGTCTCATTTATTTAACCAGTCCTGTTTCTCTCTACTCAGTGTTCGTTGTTCTCTACTCCCCAAAACCTATAAAAGGGAAGTTGTCCTATTGCTCTTTGGCCAGAGCCAGAGCCATTGACTATTTTTTTCATTAAAAGGTACCATGTCCTATGAATAAACTGTTATCTTGCTTGGAGAGAATTGCCGCAGTTTAACTTTTTGTTAAATTTTACATATAACAGTTTAAAAAGGCTGGAAAGGTAGGGGAGGAAGGGCAGGTTATGACAAGCTTTGATTGTCACTATATTTGTTCTTCAAGTGATAGGGAGTCACTGAAGTTTATGAGTAGAGGTTGACATGGTTAGAAGTGAAATTTAGGAAGATCACTTTGATAGCTGGATGGAGGATGGAGTGAAGAGAAGGCTGAGGCAAAGAGACCCATCAGCAGGCTACTTCAATGTTTAGGCATGACGTGATGTGGACCTGTACCAGGGTGGTGTCAGTGTCAGAGGAAAGAAAGAGGGCATTTATAAGATAGGCTGTATAGGCCTTGGTAACAGATTGGATATGGGGAGTGAGAAAGTCAGTAAAGAATAATTCCTCAGTTGTGAGCCTGGGGAACTGGAACAATGGTAGCACCACTCAAATTAAAAGGAAATTTTGAAAGAGAGGAGAGTTTTAGGGAAAGATTATGAGTTCAGTTTGGGATGTTAAGTTTAAGATGTTTAGAGGACATCCAAATCGAGAGGTCCAATAGGCAGAAGGGTATCTGAGACTGGAGGACAACAGAGTGATTGGGATGGATGAGTAGATTTGAGAATCATCAGGACAGGGAGAAAAATTGAACCTGTGGGAGCCCATGAAATCAGCAAGTGGAATAGTATATAGAGAGAAGAGGGGCCAGGACAGAGCCTCAAGGGACACTCATGATGAGGGTCCCTGACCTGGATAAAGATCCAGCAAAGGAGATTGACAAGGAGAAGTAATATAGGTAGGAAGAGAGTCAAGGAAGTGTAGGGTCTCACAATCCTAGAGAGGAGAGGAGAGTCTATCTTTCTTAGAAGTAGATGGTAATAAAGAATACAACAGCTTGTCATTGTCCAGCAGCCACCCAGTAACAAGTTACAATGCATTGAGAGTTAACAATAATAGCTAGAATATTTACATGGTACTTTAACATTTTCAGAGCACTTCACATAGATTATCTCATTTGACCTTTCCAAGTTCCCTATGAGGTAGACACTATTATTATCTCCATTTCAAATATGAAGAAACAAGTTGAGAGAAGTTAAATGACTTGCCTAGAGTCGCACAACTAATAAACTTATGAGATAGGATTTGAACTCAGATCTCCATGACTTTTTATCCACCACTCTCTCTATTGTGCCTTCTAAATTCCTTGGAATTAGGATATAGTCTCTCTTTAACACAATTCTGAGATTTTTTTTTTGCTTCTCCCTTTCTTTCTTGTGAAAATTTGCATGGTTCAGCATCTAGGCTGTGTTAGACCCAATGTTAGCTAATGGCTACTAATGAAACTCATTTTTCTATCTATAATCAGGTAAGCTACATTTGCCTCCTAATCATAGAACAGTTCTCAGCACTGCCTGAATTTTCCCAGTTATAAACTTAAAATTCTCTGATCCTTTACATCCAGATCATGGGTGTAGGCTATGCTCTCCATTCAGGCTAATGTTCCTTTGCCAATGATCGTACAAATGAGCAACTATGGTCTCCATACAGAACTCCAAAGGAAACTCATCTCAGCAACTGCCTCTCTTAGAATCCTGAGTCATATTTATGCCCCATGTAGGTGAACTGCCAAGGGTTACCACCTTTCACATGAATACTACTCTTCATGTTTGAAGATGATGCTTCTAACTGTATTGTCATCTAGGTACACGGCTACATTTTAAAAAAGTAGAATCATGGCAAAGTGGATAGAGAGCAAGCCAAGAAGATCTGGATTCAAGTTCTCCTTTTGACACATACTCGCCATGACATTGGAGAAAATCAACTAACCTCTCAGTGCTCTAGAAAACTGTCCAAGACTATAAGTTGCAGAGAAGGTGTCACATTGAAAAAGGGAGATTTCTCATGGGAATTCCCTACAATAATGCAAGCTTAGGTCCAGTCTCTATATGCCTAGCGGTCTCTACACTACTACATCAAGTATATAACCAGATACATAGCTTGTCTACACAAAAATAAGGAAGCAAAAATTCATCATTTTTACTATATATGATTTTTTACATATATGATATATGTTTCTGTAGTATACAAGATTGTCTGTGAATGAGAACAGTGCAGTCCTAGGGATCTGTCTGTCTGCCTGTCTGTGTTTGTCCTTTGTTTTCAAAGAAGACCATGACATCCAAGAAATAATGACATGACTTTCACTGGACCTAGTTTTGAGTGAGGGAGGGCTGTACAAGGTCCCCAACCTCACTTTCCTCTCCTGAGTCACCTGGGTCCAGTGACCAGATAGATATTCATCAGGATGACTGGAGAAGGCCCAGGATGCAATAGTAGACCTTGACCCATTCAGGTACTCAGAGGTAATGCTCATTCAGTGAATAGGCCTCCTTAAGAAGTAATCAGGTAATGGCCCCTTTAATGAGCAAAAGAAAGAAAAAAAAAGTAAATCAAGCTGGGAGGGAAAGAGCAACAGTTAACTACTGATAATCACTCTAAAGCCAGGAGGGTCTTGGAAAGAGCCATTAAATGGTCCCTAGGGATAAAGCTTCACAGAATTATAATTCAAGATTTTCTATCAACCAATAAATCAATATTTGAGAGCCTACCTACAATGTGCCAGGCACTGTGTTATTTTCTCTAATAATTCCCCCCCAAATTTCTTAGATTGTGATGAATTTTGTCCCTCTATGGTAGTAATTTTACTATTTTTAAGGATTCATAATTGAAAGTGGCAGCTTCCTCCCCCAGCCACTCAGTTCTTCCATGCCTTCTCATCCTCTGTCTATGTCTTTCCATGGCCGTCTATGCAATGCACCCATCTCTTGTTCTTCTAGTATCATAGGGGAATCCCATGTGCCGTTCAAGCTACAGAAAGCTAAAACTTTCAGTAGTGCTATGGGAGCTGACCCAAAAACAGAACAGCAGGGCAGACATAGAAAAGTAAGGAGAAACTCAGAGCAAAGAAAATTTTTAAAAATTAGTGTGGAGGATGGAAAGGTTAGAGACAAATTACAGTTTGAAAAACTCAAAGGTTTTAGGATTTGGGAATGGCAATACAGTATATGGCAAAAGAAGAGGAAATTATAGAGGGGGAAGGCTTAAGTATTAGCTGGCATGTCAAAATTGTGTGGGTGTTGATTTCATGAAAATTAAATAGCAAAATAATGCTATGAGTGATAGTTCAGGATGGGCCGAACTCCTTCCTTCCTGAAATTTTATCTTCTGTTGCTGACACGTCAGTGTGTGTGTGTGTGTGTGTGTGTGTGTGTACTTCTGCCATCTATTGCTGTCCTAAGGTAGTACAGAGGAAAGAACAACGCACTGTCTATCTGTAATTTAGTTCAAATCCTTCCTCTACTGTTTACATGAACATCATTGGAAAAGTCATATATAATTTATCTGAGCCTTGGATTCTTCAACTAAGAAATGAGATGGTCAGACTAACTGACCTATACTTTCTTCTTGCCCTTTTTCCTCATGCCATTTCTTACTAGGCATGGTGGGAAGGTTTGATGTTGTTCACGCCACAATTTGATTTGATAGGGGTGAGGTTCATATCCTAGAAAAGAGAAACTGGGGGCACATAATATCTGTCTTTAAGTATTTGAAAGCCTGTTTTGTGTAAGAGAGCTCTTCTCTTCCTTTTACTCCCCCTCCTTCTCCTTCTTCTCCTCTTTCTCCATCTCCTCCTCCTCTTCCTACTTCTCTTTCTCCTTGTTCTTCTCCATCTTCTTCTTCTACTTCTTTCTCTGTCTCTGTCTGTCTGTCTGCCTCTCTCCCTCCCTCCCTCCCTCCCTCCCTCCCTCCCCTTAACTTGCTACAGTCTGGGTTCCATTCTCATGATTCTATTAAAACTGCTCTCTCCAAAGTTACTAACAATTTCTTAAGTGCTAAATCTAATGACCTTTTCTCCATCTTCATTCTTCCTGACTTCCTTAGGCTTTGACACTATCAATCATTTCTTGATACTCCCTTTTTTCTAGGTTTTCATGACACTACTTTCTCTTGGATCTTATACTTATATGACCATTTCTTCTCAGACTTCTTTGCTGGATCATCATTCAACTTATACCTTCCTGTCATGGGTGTCCTACAAAATTTTGTCCTAGGAGTCACCTTCTCTTTTCCCTCTATCTATATTATTTCACTTAGTAATCTCATTAGCTCCCATTGATTCAATTATCATCTCTATGCTAATGATTCTCAAATCTATTTAACCAACCCTAACTTCTCCAAGAACCTCCAATCTCACATTTCCACCTGCCCATTGGACATCTCACGTTGAATGTCCCCTAAACATTTTAAACTCAACATGTCCTAAAATTGAACTCATTATCCTTGACCCTAATACCCTTCTCTCTCCCTAACTTCCCTATCGCTGTTGAAGGAGCCACCATCCTTAGTCACTCAGGCTTACAGCCTAGGTGTTATCATTGATCCCTCACTCTCTTATCCTCCCATATTCAATCTGTTTCCAAAGTCTGTTGATTTTTATCTTCATATCACTTCTTCCATGTATCCCTTTCTCTTCTCTAATACTTTAAATTGTGGTAAAGGCTTTTGTTGCTTCATGCCCAGTTAATAGAAATAGCCTGTTGATTGGTCTACCTGCTACAACTCTTTTCATCCATCACTCAGGTCAAAGTGATGTTCCCAAAGCACAAATCTGACCATGTCTCCTTTCCTATTCAGTAAACTCTAGTGGCTCCCTATCACCTTGAAGATCAAAGACAAAAGCCTCTATTTGGCCTTCAAAGCTCTTCTGTGTCTCTCCCCATCTTTCCAGTCTTTTAAAATCTTACAGCTCTCTTGCACCCACACATACTCTGAGATGACCTTCAATGATGTTCCTCAAATAAGACTACAGTCCGATTCTGAGAATTTTCCTTAACTGCCTTTCATGTCAACCTAGAATGTTCTCTTTTGTCAGCTCAACCTTCCAATTTCCCTGGCTTCTTTCAAATCTCTGCTTAAAACCCTGCTGTCTGGAAAACCTGTCTCATTCTCTTTTAATTCCAGTGCCTTTTTTCTATTAATTTATTTCCATTTTATCTCATATATTGTCTTTTTGTACATTGTTATTTCCATGTGTTCTCTCCCTTAGATTGTGAGCTTCTTAGATCATGAACTATGTTTGCTTTTTTTTTTGTATCTCCAAAACACAGTGCACGGCATACACTAGGCATTTAATAAGTGGTTATTGACTGACTGAATAGAGAGAGGGGTATTCAAGCCAAGGCTTTTGGGGAATGTTATAGAAGTGATTCCTTCCAAGTATAATTTGGCCTAGATTGTTGATGATGTCTCAGCTCTCAACTTCTGTGGTTCCACGTCATTTCCCTGACATCTTTATCAGTCTGCAAAGTCTACAAATCCGAATAGAGTAATTTTCCATGTGCCAGGTCCCTGCTGTTCTGTAAAATGCAAACAAACTGATGCTAGACAGACATTTCCCAACACCTTCCTCATGCTCTGAAGACCCCATTACCATTTAACTCCAGGTCCTCTAGTGACCAGCTTTCACTGACCTCCTTTCACTCTCCAAGGTAAAACTTTCAAACTAACTTGCAGGTAGCCCAGAAATGCTTGAAAGGAATGGTTTATTGCTGGTTCCTCAACCCATCCTTCTAGTCTTCTCAAGTCCTAGGTGCTGTCTTTTGGTTCACTTTGCTCAAAAGATCCCAGAGCTCGAGATGGTGCCAGCTCAGACTGTGATCTGGGGATGTGAACCACAGGAGGCGCTACTGCTTTAGCGCTGGAGCAGGGCAAAGGCTGGGGACAGAAAAGGCTGGGACATGCCAGGGAATGCCCAGCTTGGGGCGTCCTGAGCTTACTCTGTCAGCTACACTGGTCAGTGGGGGAGAACACAGGCTCAGAAAGAAGTGAGGACCAGGGGCTTGGGGCTCGGTTGGCAGCCAGGGATCGTGGCAATGCTGCTGCGTAGCCTGTGTGAGAAGGCACAGGTGAGCATCCCTGGAAGGGGGTGGCCCTAAGGATGCAAGGTGATACCCTAGGGTGTGGACAGAGGCTTATAACAGTGTCCTGAGACGAAACAGAGAGAGATAGGAGTTAACTGAGGTCAAGCGTCAAGCTGAGTGTGTGTGTGTGTGTGTGTGTGTGTGTGTGTGTGTGTGTGTGTGTGTGTGTCTGTGTGTGTGGTTTCCTGGGGCGGCAACAGCATCCCCAGGGCTAAGCTTCCTAGTTCTATTGGCTTTGCTAGGGCCGCCCCCAGGCTGGGGAACAGGGGAAGGGAGGAGAGCGGAGAAGCTGATAGAAAGAAGGCTTCTAGTGTCCTGTGATTAGGGATAACGAGGAGTCAGCTCTCTCTAGGCTCTCCATAAGGTTACCTGAGGCGGGGCGGGCATTGTGTGGGAAAAGGTTGGTGCGGAATGCGTGAGTCACACTGATCTCCCGGGGCTCCAGAAGTCAGGGTTTCTTCTCCTCCAGGCTCCGGATCCCCATTCGTACCAAGTCTTCAGCATTTATCGGGCTCGTTACTGCAGGAAGGAGCCAGGTGACAGCTACAGCTCTTCCAGAGTCTTGGCAAGTCCCGCTCCAGAATCCAGGTGAAGTCCAGGTAAATAACTATTTGATCTAGCTCTTGGAGACGTGTGTGTGTGTGTGTGTGTGTGTGTGTGTGTGTGTGTGTGTGTGTGTGTGTGTGAGAGAGAGAGAGAGAGAGAGAGAGAGAGAGAGAGAGAGAGAGAGAGAGAGAGAGATTAGATGAGATGGAAGTTAGGTTGAAAAACAAAACAGGGAATGTCGAATCCTTAGGCATGATGCTGTTATGTTTCACTATGCCCCCTGTATCTTCAAATATCCCAGTATTCTATTCAAGTGAAGAGAAAGAAAGTCATTTTTAAGCCACACCTCAAACCCCCCACCAACTCTTAACGTTCTAAACAGTATCGGAAAGTGGGCTCAGAGACCTAAGATTTACTTCAATCCTTCTCTTTGATGGTTTCCCTTTGCTCTGTGATGTGCAGGGTATTCTACTGGAGACTGAAATAAGACTTTTGAACTTTTTCTCTACCAGGAACAATATCTGCATTTGTATATGTAATCTGCTAGTTATTTACAGGATGAGAAGGTTGATCAGGTGCCACTGATGTGACTATTACAGTTAGGCTAAAGTAATTTAGCAAAACAATCCATGTGAATGTCAACTTATTCCAGAAATTTATAAAATAAACAAAACTGAAATGGTTAGCTTAATTTCCATATTTTTAGACATGTTTCCAAGTCCCTCTATGAAGACTAATTCTGATTTTTTGAGACATTTTAACAATATAAGAACCTGTGTTGTTTCTTCCCACCCCTACTCCCATCCCTACCCCTCCTCTTTCCTAGCTGGAGAAGTACACTTCCATTAAACATTCTTAACACAGAAGTGGGGAAAGATTGACATAACCTCAGTCGGGTATCTAGAAATGAGTATTCTGTGAATATGTGCCATTATTGTTAAGAAGTGCTTTGGAAGGTGTGATAATCTCCTAGAATATGGGTTTTATTGCTTTCCTCTAGGGTTATTGATTCATTATCAATGTCCTGTGGTTTGCTGAAATTTCAACAGGTGGTCTTATCTCTTATCAAAATCTCATGCCTGTGATATTAACCAGTCTCCACAGGGGTGTAAGGAAAACTTGCCCTCTGCCCTCTGAAAAAATAAAATCTATGACTATATCTTCCAGCTGATGGTAGAAAAAAGGTGGAGTATTTTCCTCTAGTCAATTAACTTGTTCTCTTCTGATTCCTGAGTGGTATGTTTTGTTTTGGATATAGTAGTCTGTATGAAGCAGAAAGAATTGCCTTCTTGATAGAACATTCTTACAACCTGCGGTAGCTTAATTAAATCACAGTGGTAATCTTCTAAAGCTGACCAAAAAATGATTTGAGGAAGGATGAAAATTATTGCAAATGCATAACATTTGACCACATGGCCAGGAGTATATTTTTAAAGGAACTCAGATGTTGAGAAGTAAACATTATGGTTTTTCACTAACTACACATAATACAAAAAGAGAAGTGAAAGGTTGAAGTATTTTTTATTTTGAGAAAAGGAATTGTTTGAACTCAGTTTCATTTCAATGAAAATGAAAATTAGAAGCTGAATCATAGAGATATTCAGTTCCAGACTCCTTATTTTACAGAGGAGAAAATCAAAATTCATAAAGGTGAATTGGTTTTGTTAATAGAGTGGATAGTAATAATAGTAGACATGGAAGGTATATCTATAAAGTAATAGGGTTCATTTTTTTTTATTCACAAATGTTACTGAACTTATATCTCCAGGTGAGAATTGTCCTTTTCAAAGTAGTAGCTATCTTGGGAGATGATATACATTCCAATGAGACTGCCAGTTTTGCTTTTAAAAAGTTACTCCAAACACTTAAAAAATTTCTCTTTTAGACTTTTCTGAAGAGCCTTTATCAAGCACATTATTATAAATATCTGCAGTGATGGTGAAACCTCACCTTTTCAGGGCAGATTTAATTTTTTTGCAAAATGCCAGAAGTCATGTTGAGTCAAATTTGGTGAATGTAGTGGGGATCAAGCTAAGTTTTTGGTCAGAAAAATGGGGTGATTGAGATAATGAGACTAACTCCGAATCTGAATACCACTGTTAAAAAGAATAGCTAGAAATGTTTTCAGTGTTGTAGAAGTAGATACACAACCTTTTTTGGAGACTACTTTGATGAATAACACTTAGTTGACTTTGGGGGTATTTGTTTGAAAAATGAGTCATTTATAGACTTACTTTTTTACTGTTCTGAAAAATTTTTTTTAAAGATGTTTACGAGTTAGCAAAAAAATGTAACTATACTACCAATTTTTGACTATCTGCAGATATTTGTTAGTTATATGAGATGTATGTTAAGTAATGGAGAAGGGATGAATGAATCTAGTGGCAGAGGCCCTTTATACTTTGCATAATTTAATTTTTTTCATTTAGAAGAAATATGAAGGTCTAAGTATCACAGAATCATTATCATATAATATTACAATTTTGGATTTTTCTAGTTTTTGAAAAAATTCTGGGCATATATTTAAATTCTGCCAAAGAGTAGTTTGCTACTTTTGTAAAAGAGCTATAATTGAAAGAAATCATTTGGATAAATATTGCTTATCATTTTGAAATAAGCTCCATTTATACCTATGCTCTCTAGTGTTTTTTAATAGGAATGAGTGCTTTATTTTGTCAAAGACTTTTCTGGACCTGTTGAGATAATCATATGATTTTTGTTGGTTTGGTTATTGATGTGGTAAATTATACTGTTTCCCTAATATTGAACCAGACCTGCATTTGTGGTATAAATTCCACCTAGTTATAGTGTGTGATCCTTGTGCTATATTGCTGTAATCTCTTTGCTAGTATTTTATTTAAAATTTTTACCTCAATACTTGTTAGGAAAATTGGTCTATAATTTTCTTTCTCTATCTTAGCTCTTCCTGGTTTGGGTATCAGCACCACATTTGTGTCATAAAAGGAATTTGGTAGGGTTCTTTCTTCAACTACTTTTCCAAATAGTTTATATAGTATTGGAATTAATTGTTTTGTAAATGTTTGGTAGAATTTGCTTGTGAATCCTTCTGGTCCTGGAGATATTTTTCTTAGGAAGTTCATTGATGGCTTATTCAATTTCTTTTTCTAAGATTGGACTATTTAAGTATTTTATTTCTTCTATTAATCTGGGTGAGATATTTTTGTAGCTAATCATCCATTTCATTTAGATTGTCAAATTTATTGGCATACAATTGGGCAAAATAACTCCTAATAATTGTCTTAATTTCCTCTGTTGGTGGTGAATTCACCCCTGTCATTTTTGATACTAGTAATTCGGTTTTCTTCTTTCCTTTTTTGAGTCAAATTAACCAGTGGTTTTTCTATTTTATCATTTTTTCCCCATAAAACCAGCTTCTAGTTTTATTAGTTTATGGTTTTTGTACAAAAGAAATCATTTGAATTCTCAGCTAGATCAATGATCAAGTTTACTAGGTAAGAAAAGGAAAGATTCTCAAGATAACATGAGCAATCTTGACTAGGTTCTTTGAGCATAAAGATTTTTTTCCAACATTTAATTGGGCATTTTGAAAAAATGTGTAAGTTTCTTAAGGCCACAAGGGGAAGCATTTATAGATGAATTCATCAGTACATCAAAGATCTATAATTTTGTTGGTCCTTTCAGAGAAACAAATCACAACCTTACTATACCTTAGTGAATGCTGTTTATGGATTGCTGTGGCTCCAAAATTTATCACCCTGAGGATAGCACGTTGGTGAACTTCTTGGATATTAGACTGTTCATTGGTCTTGTTGTTTGTTATTTATACTTTGTTCTTGAAGAGGACCGTGACATCAGGAAAGTGATGCCATGATTTGCATGTGAATTGGATTTAAGTGAGGGGGGAGCTATGTAAAGTCAACAGCCCCACTTTCTTCTCCCCAGCTATCTGGGTCCAGTGGCCAGATGTAGATAGGATGACTGGTGAGGGCTCCTAGCTGTTCACTGGATGACTGATGAGTCATGAAGACCATTACTAGTCTGCCACCTAAAGTCTTTTCAGTCTCATGGGACCAGCCAGAACTCAAGTTCAGCAGAATCCTTTGAAAATTTAAGATTCTCTCCATACTGTGATGAGTCATCAGAATAGCACTTAGCTAGAGGGTGGAGGCTATTGAGTCAAGTGCTTTTGGGGGAGTGGGGAAGAAGCTCTTCAGTTTCAACTTCTGTAACTTCAGAGAGATGTGTTGACCTCAGAGACAATACAGAAAAGAATAAAAAAAAAGTTGAGAAAATAAGACATGATGGAAGGTTAAAGAACCTCATTTTACAGTAGGAAAGTCCTCACTAGGTTTAGAATCAGAATTCTAAGTCTGACTACTAGTGTGATCTGAAGCAAATCACTTAATGTTTCATGGTCTCATTTTCCTTATCTGTAAGTTGATTGCTGTTGTATTCTATGACCTCAGAGATCCCTCATAGCTCTAACTCCTATGATCTAGCCCTTATGATCCTAAACTTATGTGTGATGATTTATCCAGGAAGAGAAAGCTGAGAAGTGGCAGGTGAACAGAAGGAGAGGGATTCATTCAATATTTACTAAGTGCCTAACATGTTCAGAACACTGAGGAGTGAGACACATAGTTTAAATAAAACCTAGTCTCTGCCCTTGCAAAACTTCCGGTTTATTGTCATTCAGCCTACAAGCATTTATTAAGTGCCTACTATGTTCAACCACTTGCTAAGTGCTGGGGATGTAATTAAAAAGATGAAGCAATCCATACTCTTAAAGACAGTGAAGCTGCTGGAGGAAGGTGATGGCACTATTGACTTGTTCCCTCCCTCCTGAGCATCTGGGAAAGCTTGAAGAGTGGGCACAGCTTGAAAAGCTGATAACTGTGACTGCTTGTGCAGGCCTACACAAAATAATATTCCATGGCCTAAGAGATAGTCCAGCGTCCCTAAATTATCCCTACTTCCTACAGGTTTTCTACTAGGAGAACCTGACTCATCATACAGTAACCACCACTGGGTATTTTTCCCTGTGATATATGAAAAGGTGGTAATTGTGAACATTTGTGAGCACTAGGCTTTCTTTTATTTCTTACCAAGTTCAAACTCAAGAGATGGGAGAAATTCAGCAAAAGGAAACTGATATGCCAGGTCGTGGTTCAATTTAATTTCTTACACAAGTACAACTAGCTGAGTAGAAATAGATTTTATCATCTCATGTGTTCCTATTTGTGGTTCATATGAAGTTAGAAGGTTCAGCAGCTTTTTTTGTAAGACCTCACAAAACCATACATGGCTTACATAGAGTCCTGGGCCTGAAGAAGGAGTTGTTTCAGCCCCCAGCTCCAATTAGTTCTTTAGGATGGATTCAGTATGATAAAAATAAAGCAGTTAATAAGCATTTATCCCCGTTCTGCTCCCTTTTAATTAAGCAAAATTTCTAAAAAAAAAATAGTCTAGCAACATTTATGCATAGCTAAGTGAGGCAGATTCCCTTACTGACACCATGTCCAGAAATGCATATTTCATTCTGTATTTTTGTATTTTGAGTCCATCACCTCTCTTAGGAAATGAGTAGGTATGCTTCAGCTTTGTCCACTGGAATCCTGATTTGTCATTGTGTTGATCAGAGTTCTAAAGTCCCTTTTCTTTATAGACAAGTACATAAGACAATAAGTATTTATTAAGTGCCTGCTATTTTCCAGGGATCAGCTAAGCATTAAAGATACAAAGAAAGGCAAAAACAGTTCCTCCTGCTCTGAAGGAGTTCATGCTCTAATGGAGGAGATAATATGCAAATAACTATTTACTATTTATTTAATATTAACATATTACAAGATAAGTGAAGGATAAATTGGGGGAGGCAGAGAGAGAAGAAGAAAAAGGAGGAGGAGGAAAAGACAAAAGGGAGAGAGAAAGAGAAGGAAGAAAGGAAGGAAGGAAGGAGGGAAGGAAGAAAGGAAGGAAGGAAGGAAGGAAGGAAGGAAGGAAGGAAGGAAGGAAGGAAGGAAGGAAGGAAGGAAGGAGGGAAGGAAGGAAGGAAGGATGATTTTATTTTTTTTTAAAAGTATGCTATGAGAAACATCGCTTCAGTTTGATATAAGCAGGAGCAATATTTTACTAGGAGATGGTCCTAGAGGTGCCTCCTCAAAGTACTATTTGAGTAAGTCACAAGGTGGCGTTGTGGGCTAGAATTGCCCCAGCTCACTCAATAGATCATTAAAGTAAGTTGCCGTTAGATGCTGTATCTAATGGAGCCACTTGATTGTGCTCAAAGATTAAGCTCTACCACTTTGAGCCTACATGAAATACCAGGTTTTATTAGTGTTTGCTTTCCCCCAGGTTCTTATGAATTCATTCCCTGCAATAATTCATAGCTTATCAAGTGACTCAGCTCCAATAATGTTGAGATTCTAAATTCTTTCCCAATTTCATTTGACAGGAAAGGACTCCTTACTCATGAGTAGATTAAAAAGACCACAGGAAAAATGAAGCTAATAGTTCTGGCTCTAAAACATCAGAGGAGCCAGTAATCCACTGCTCCCAATGAAGTCTAAAAAAATCTCACTTTCAATTACCCAGCCTTCTTCTGTGCCTGGGGAGGTAATTCCAAAGACCGTATTGGTAGAGGATTGCCTTTCGGACATTTTGATCTCAAAGGTATAGGGAGTGGTACAGTTTCTGTCTTGATTCACCACTTTGTTTCCATGTCTGACTGGACTTTTCTATAGCAACTGACTTTTCAACTATTTTAGAAAGGCTCTTCATCATCCTTTTCAATAGTCAGTAATCAATACAAATTTATTAGGTATCTACTATGTACAAAAATCTCCATTTTGGAGTGTATCCATCCTTGACTTAGAGGAGTAAAGGTCATAAGGTATGAGTACCAACCCCAATTAAATCTTGTACGTTGATGAGGTCTCCCAGTGATGAGGTTAGCAAAGAACTCAAAGAATTCCCGAAGTCCACTTGTTTGCCATTTCTTATAGCACAATAGTATTCCATTACATTCATATGAACTGATGCTGAGTGAAGTGAGCAGAACCAGGAGAACTTTATACTCAGTAACAGCCACAGTGGAAGAGTGCAAGGACCAAAACATTTACAAAGGACTCATGATGCAAAATTCCATCCACATCCAGAGAAGGAACTATGGAGTCAGAATGCAGAATGATGCAGATTATTTTCTCTTTTGTTTGGCTTTGTTTAGTTTTAGTCATGCTTTCTCCCATTCACTTAATTCTTCTATGCAACATGACCAATGTGATAATGGTGTTTAATAAGAATGTATACGTAGAGTCCATATACATTTGCATGCCATCTTGGGGAGGGAGGTGGGAGGTAGGGAGAGAAAATTTAAAATTTATGGAAATGATTGTTAAAAATTGAAAACAAACAAATATGAAGAAAAAAAGAAATCAAAGAACTCCCAAAATAGTGAAGCCAGGTGGGAAATGAGGAAAAATCCCTGCTCGATACTTCACGGGTTGGTCCCTACAGAGTAGAACTCTAAACATGTCTAATATAAGATCTTCTGATGCATCTCCCCTTAAAGCACAAAGATTTTTTGTTTTTAAATGTCCCAGGGTTAGATGACTTTAAGTATCTGCATACATGAGAAGTCCCTTGGACAATTCACCTCTGTACTCCCCCTTTCCTTTTTTTGTCTCCTAGAGATGATAGGAAAATACAGGTAAAAGAAAAACCTCCCACAAAACAGGGAAGAACATATTTTTAACATTAATTAATTTAACTTGAATTATTGATTAACTTAATTTAGCATTACTTAACATTCTTCTAGTGATGCAGTATGGTAATAGAGAGTGGAATACTATCCCTGTTGTAAATCAAGCCTGACTCAGTTTGTCCTGGTTTGAATAAGGTTCAGGCCTAGACCAAAAATAAATATTTGTAAACTACCTAATAGTTAATAAAAGGAAGTTTGCTTAGCCAAAGCAGGGAAAGGATGTTAAGCAAGGATGCAGAATTGATTCAGGTAGGAACTCTCTATGTTGGCCATGCTGGTCCAACAGATGGAAGTGTAAGGAAGGAGAGTTATTCCTTAGGGCTAACTAAATCTTAATGATGTTTTTGTCAATACTATTTAAGAAAAACTAGATTAGTTTGTATGGGGATAGGACCTCATGAGAAGGTAGCCCACCCACTAAGCATGACTCTTAGAGATATTGTTTCTCCTACCATAACCTTCAGAGAAGCAAAGTGTTGAGTTGCACAAAGTATGATGACAAGGTTCATGGTAGGAATGAGTGTGATAAGGAAAAGTAAGGTATATCATCAGAGAGAGAAATGACCTGAAAAGGAAGTGGGCCAATCATACAGTGCAATCAAGAGATAATGGGCAATTAATGTGTTTGAATGCCCCACTGGTATTCATATTACCATTAAAAAAATCCTTACAATCTTTACATATTACATTAAAAAAATCTAGTGGAAAACCCAGAGCACAGAGGGGTCTACCTAGTGTCAATTTATGAGAAAAGATAAAAGGAGTATTTCATAACAAATTTATTTATTTAATTATACAACAATAAAGCATAATTCATTAAATATCTTTCTGTGTAGAACGTTGTGCTAGGGGCCAAAGGAGATAAAATGTTGAGATAAAAGATAGCTTTCTCCACCTCTCAAGCAACTTTCAGGTTAGGTGTCAGCTCCACAAATGGTGGAAATCTAACTATTCAGTAATATCAACTTATATTTTTATTATTATTCCAAACTAGAACCCCCAAATAAGCATCAGCTATTTTAATTTTTCATTCACTATATCTCATAATATTAGTAAGGCTTTGTCCTCTGTATTCAAATTGATATTATAACTTAATTCAAGTATACTATGATGAAGTATACTATATTAAAGTATACTATAATGAATTCAGACTATGCTTCAGAGAGCACAACTTCTATGGGCTAGCCATGCTGTTTGAATGCAAAATGTATGCTTGCCAAAAAAGACTATTTTTATGGAGAACTCGCATGGGGCAGGTGATCACATGGTGGCCAGAAGAAGCGATAGATACAAGGACACTCTCAAGGTCTCTTTCAAGAACTCTGGATTTGACTGTGCAACATGGGAGACTCTGGCACAGGACTGCTCAGCATGGCATGCCTACATCAGAAAGAGTGCTGTGCTCTTTGAGTAAAGCAGAGTTGAGACAGCACAAAGTAAACGCAGGATGTGCAAATTTGGGATATTCACCCCAAATATTCACCTGGACTATCTGTGCCCAGCCTGTGGTAGAGCATTCCGAGCTTGTGTTGGTCTGATCAGCCACAGTCGGACACACTGAAATTTCGCTTTATCACAGTGATGTCATTTTGGTTCTCTTCAAAGACCAAGGACAACGACCAACCAACCGACTATAATGAAGGCTTATTACGGATGTCTCTGTACTAGATGTTGGGAGAGATGAAGCTTAGATGGCATGATCTCCTTTATGAAACTTGAAGTCAACTGTCTCTAATCTCTCTCCTCTGATGCTAACCCTCATTTTACCACCTAGCCCTTTATCATAGACTGTCTCCGCTTTTCTTTCCCCTAATTGTTCTCCAACTAGATTATGAACTTTTAAAGGGCAAACACCAAGCCTCTACTTTGTTTTTCTAGAACCTAATCAGTGCTGAGAATGTGATTCTTGATTATTGTCATTAACTAGTATCTATCAACTCACAGTGTGCAGAGCATTTTCTCAGAACAGTCCTGTGAAAGGTCTCTCAACCCAATCCCGTCTTTGGCCAGTACATAGGTTCATGAAACTGGTCCAGAGTTAACAGTATAGACCTCAGCCTTATACAATAGGAAAATAAAGGGATCATCACATGAATCTCAAACTTCAGTAGCATAGTGCCTAAGCAGATGAGCTACTTACCCATGTCCCCAGCTCCCCAAGTAAAGTCTATGATTTTTAGTGATTGACCTTTTGAAACTAAGTTCTGTAAAATCTGCCCCACACTACACACACAGACACACACACACACACGGACATGCACACAACGTCCCTTGCATTCATCCCATAAGCAGCAAGGTGGCTCAGTGGAGGAAGACCAGAGTTCAAATTCTACCTCAGACACTAATGAACCTGGTCAAGTCACTTAACCGCTCTTTGCCTCAGTTTCTTCATCTGTAAAATGGGGATATAATAGCACCTCCCTCTTAGGATTGTTTTGAGAATCAAATGAAACAATAAGTGTAAAGTTCTTAGCACAGTTGCTTCACAATGAAATAAGTGCTATATAAATGTTAGCTATTATTTTTATTTTTATTATCCCTTCCTTTCAGTTTTTAAAGTTCGTATCTTAAGGTTAGGACCTCAGGACCTCTTGCTTGAATCATTGCAATAACCCCCTAACTGGCCTCTCCATTTCCAGTTGTTCTCACTTTTGGACAATTGTTATTCAGTGGAGTCTGACTCTTTATGATTCCATGGACCATAGAGCTCCAGGCTCTTCTGTCCTCCACTATCTCCTGAAGTCTGTCCAAGTTCATGTTTATTCTGCACAATGCTGCCTGTTTAATGTTTGTAAACCACAGATATGATCACATCTTTTCAACCTCTATAAAGGACAAATTCTTCAATCTTGCATTTAAGGTCCTCTGGAATCATGGCAAATTTGTCTTTCTCCCCTTATCTTCACTCCCTTCCAGGGTCTTTGCAAAATGAACTATTCTCCATTCCTTCCTTCCTCCTGAGTCTTTGTGAAATCAGCTCTTTCCTGCTTAAATGTTGCCCCTCTTCTCCAAATTCCATCTCTGCATGTTAAATCCTCCCTTCCTCTGAGGCACAACTCAAATGTCATCACTTTCCCCACCACCCTCAAGCCTTTTTCTTCAATCCAAAGTGATCTGCCCATCTTCTGAATTGTGTTAACTGACAGAACAAAACTAAGACTCAGAGGAGAGAAATGACTTGTCTGGAGTTCAGACAGACCTCGTTCTGATGCCATTAAGAATCCTCATGTCCTTGAATAAGTTATTTTACTTCTCTGCATCTCAGTTTCCTTACCTGTAAAATGAGATTAGGCTAAAAAGGTGCCTTCCATGTCTAAATTTTATTATAAATAGCAAGCATAAAGGTTTATGTTAGAGGTAGGAAATGAAAGGTCAGGCAGTCAAATCTACTGATAAGTATCCAAATTCTACATTTTCAATAAAAACTTCTTGAATCATGATAACTGCTGGATTACTGACCTCTCCCTACTCCCATCCTCTATCCAGAATATTTGAAGATTGTTTTGACACTTAGGTGACAATAGCCACCAAATCACTGTTTGCCCCTACCCCTGTCCTCCATACAAAATAATTGGGAGCTGGTTTGGCTCTTGGATCAGGACAATACAACATGGAATTCTTGCCCTCCAAACCATTTCTATAGCTTCTAGTTTGTTTGTTTTTTGTTTTGATCTTTAAATTCTGAACTTATGAAATAAAATGGCTTCTAACCTAATGTTGACCAATTAGTAGTTCTGAGATTCCCAGCTCTTTCCGCCGTCATCCTGTAGCCAGACTTAGCTGGCCTATCATCATAGAACATACACAGCAAGCACAGGTATTACCAGTTTCTTGTATACTTAGGGAGATGTACCCTGTACCCTGGTGTCTAGGATACTCCCTCCATAGGGCAGTGGAAAGAATACTTGTTTTGCAGTCAAATAACCATAGTATGAATAATAATTCTACCATTTTCTTCCTGTGCGACTATTTAAAGCCTCTAGACCTTTATTTCCTCATCTGTAAAATGAGGGTATTAGGTTAACTAACTTTTATGGTCCCCTTCAACACTAAATTTATGATCCTATGAGCCTTTCTTTGGCAAAAAGGACCATGGCTTTTCTTCCATCTGTACGTGGACTGGCAAGTTAAATGTGAATGATACCAGGTGGTTCAATAATATATAGCTAAGATACACTGGCCTATGTAAACAGGGAATTTGGCCCTTATTTTTCTCCTGTATAGGTACATAAGGAAGTCACAAAAAGAGTAAATAGAAGTATATTACACATCTTTATGATAGAAGAGAGAAATCCTTTACCCCACCTGTAGATATGGACCATATTTATTGACTGCCTGTCTTTAGCCCAATAGAGATCATCAGTCAATTCTAGAGGACGCACAGGCTAATTCTTAGCTATTTCCTTGCTATTCCCTGCCCATTCTTTCCAATAGCATTGTAGCACACTTAAATATGGAGGCAGGTTACAAATGGGCAAAAAAACCTAACCCCTTATACTTGTGAATGCTACAGCTGTCCTTTATAGTGTCTGTCCTGCTCTGAGTCATACTATGCTAATTAGATGAGAGAGAACAGTACTGCCATTGAATGTAAGAGCTTTATTGAAAAAAAATGAGTGAAAGTATGTTAATTCTGTACAATACTATTGGTGAAATTTGTGATATGGAACCTTCATTTGTTTTTTGTAGTTTTTTCCTATAGATCAATCATAATCAAATGTGAATATTTGCAAAAACATTTCTCAGGGTTTTCTAATTTTGTTTCATATTGTTTCACTTTGTTAAATGTTTTTCATCTTTGTTTCATTTTTGCCTTTTAAAGAGACAGTGTTGTGGATAAAGGGGTAGACTTCATGCTAGTTGCATGACTGTGGATAAGACCTTTAACTTCTCAGACAATGCTCTAAAACTGTGGGTTAAAGGTGGGTTATAATCACTTTAGTCATGGTTACTGGGGAGTCTGAAGATTTTCAGATCATCTCTTCCTGACTTATTTTTCAGATCAGCTTTTAAAATAGTAGATATATTTTCTCTTCTTTTCTTTCCTTTTTCCTAGTCTTTTGACTTTGTTCTAATGTTTCTTGTTTCCTGGAGTTATTGAGTTCTGTTTGCCCTCTTCTATTTTTTCTTTAGGGAGCCCACTACTTGGGTATTTCTTTGGCTTTAGATTTTTCTACCATCAATTCCAAGTTTTTAATTTCTATTTTTTTTCCTCCAGAGCTCCTATTTCATTAATAATTTAATTTTTTGCCTCATTTTTGATTTGTTCCATCCATTTTTGGAGCCACTAAAAAAATCTGAAATTCTGCCTGTGTAAGTTGTGAACTTACTTCTTCTTGGTTTCTCTCTTACTGCACAGTATTTGTTCCTTGTATTTATTGTACTCTTCTGTTTATACATGTTTCCAGGCTCATTTTCTTATTTACAACTTTTATTCATGACCATACCTGAATTCTCATATTGGATAGTCAGGCTCTATTTGGTTCTGTCACCAATTTGGGGGCTCTTGTTTATGACTTCCGCATCTTTTAGAGCATCTTTAGTCATAGTGCTGTGCAGTTCCATTCACATTAGAGAGTCTCTAGTGAAAACACCCACAAGCTTTTGACTTGTTTATTGGAGCTCATTCTGGTTTCTTAGGCCAGGTTCTTCTTTCAGATCCGACAGGTTTTTGACTGTGTGTGTGTGTGTGTGTGTGTGTGTGTGTGTGTGTGTGTGTGTGTGTGTGTTATGTTTATTCAATCCAATCACAGAAACTATTGTTTTTCTTTAGCTTTCCTAATTATTCATTTGGTGTCCTCTTTAGCTTTGCTGGAGTATATGGAGGAAGGGTCATAGAGGATCTCCTCCATATATTCCAGCAAACCTAAAGAGGACCTTTCTTTAGGAATCTTTCTTTTTTTGAGATGCTTAAATGCCATTAAAATTTTGTTGCTTCTAGCACAGATTTCTTCTGTATATATTTATTTGGGGCTAGGTACTATTTCTAGTCATCACACCATATATAAGGACTTCCTAGAAAGAGATCAAGTCCAGTGGTTTTATTGGTGTTTCTGGTGAAAAAGATCACTATAGAAATGCTAGCAGATATGTCTCATTTCAAGATTATTGTTTCATTTCTAGTTTTGTCTACAAAACAGCTCAGAAGGATGGGGCTTATGTTTTAGCAAGTTCATTTTTCTCCTCAACTGCTTTTTGCTGTTTTATGAGTTGATGCTACTGGTTGCCTAAGCTAATGTTGCCCTTCTCTGTTAGTAGATCAGTCAATTAGCTTTTATTAAGGACCTACTATGTGCCAGGCACTGTACTGAAGACTGGGGATACAAGGAAAGGCAAACAACGACACCTTCCCTCACTGAGGGACTTACAGTCTCTGCCACATACTTCTGCTGGATAAGGAGATTTGACATTTGTATGTTGACACAATGTCTTAAAGCTTGCAAAACTGAAAAAAAACGACGAATAAAATTTAGAAATAGCTTAGGTTGGAAGTTCTGTAACTAATTACATGCAGTGTTGCTTTCTTATCATTTAAAAAAATAGTATTTATTTTTTTTTCTTACTACAGCCAGTTAATGATCTGACAAAGAATAAAGAACTGATTCTTTCAAAAAAAATATGAATTTTATTGATATATTTTGTTTATGTTGACTACATTTCCCCCTTTCTCCCCTTTTTCTACCAAAAAGCCATTCCATATAACTAAGAATATTTTTAAAAGAAAAGGGAAGAAGAGAAAAAAAACCTAATCCACAAAACTGGGCAATACATCAAAAAAACCTTCTGAGAATATATGCAATGTCCCACAACTGTGAACGTCCCACCTCCACAAAAGACTGGAGATAGGTTTCTTCTATTGGACCTCCTTTGGGACCATGCTTGTTTCTTGTAAGTTTGTAACATTCAATTTTGATCATTTTGTGGTGGTTGTTTGCAGGATTATAGTCATTTCACACACACATACATACACAAACACACATATATACATAATATATGTGTATATACAGACATATAGACATATATACACAATATATATACACACATATGCATATGCACATATATGTTTTAAGTATTAATTCACTTAAAGCTTTCTGAAGTTAGTTATTCCCCAATTGATTCACATCTACTTTGTTTTCCGTTCTTTGCTGCCACAAAAGGTACTGCTATAAAAATTTTGGTATATATAGGGACTTTATTTTTTATCAATGATCTCTTTGAGATATGAGCCTAGAAGTAAAATATCTGAGTCAAATGGTATAGATGTTTTAGTCCCATTATTTGCATAACTCTAAATTGATTTCCAAAATGGTCATGTTAAGTCAACAGTGTTCTAGTGTGCCTCTCTTGCAACAATCTCTTCAGTGTTAACAGTATTATCTTCATCCACTTGTAAGGTGAAATCTCAGGGTTGTTTTGATTTGGATTTCTTTTCTTATGATTTGAAGGACTTTTTCCATATAAGAGTTTCTAATTCTTTTGAGATATTTGTCCATATGCTTTGCTCATTTGTCTATTGGGGAATGGCTTTTGGTTTCATATAGAGATACATACAGATTTACAAATTATGTAAATGTAAGCATAATAGGTTATATATGTGTTATATTTTGCATACATATATATGCATATAGTTATATAGTTCTCTATATGTCTTAGAGTTCAAACTCTTAACTAAGGAATTTGACATAAATATTTTTTCCACATTCAACAGCTTCTCATTAGAATAAAGGGCTGTAGAAACTGTACAATTTCATGAATAAAATTATTTATTTTATCTTTCATAAATGACTATTCTTCATTTGAATAAGAATATATCTCCTATTTATAGCTGTGGAAGATATATGATATATTTCTAAATTTTAATGATATTAACTTTAATAGCTATCTAGTATAAAAATTTTGAAATGATTATGGAGTATAGTATAAAATACTGGTTCAAGCCTAGTTTCTTCCAGATAACTTTGTAGTTTTCCCATCAATTATTTATCAGATGGAGAATTCTTTGCTAAGTAGTGCTTCATATTTAATGAACACTGAGTTATTGAATTTCATCACTTCTTATTCTCCCATTTCTCATCTATTCTACTGGACTACTTTATTTTTAAACTAATGCCAAATTACTTGATGATTCCTGCTGTATAGTATGGCTTGAGGTCCTACATTCCCATTCTGCCTTCATTTCTACCTTTTTCATTATTTCCTTGACATTGTAGATCTTTTGATTTTTCAAATAAATTTTGTTAATTTTTTATCAAGTTCTGAATCATGTTACCTTGATAATTTGATTGGAAGAATATTAAAGCTATAAATTAGCTTTTGTAGCATTGTTATTTTTATTATGTTGGCCTGGTCCAACCTTGAGTACTGAACATTACTATAGCTATTAAGTATGAACTTTGTTTCTTTAAGGAATATTGTGGAAATGGAATCTATACAAGGATTTTGTATGTTTTGGCTAATTAGGCCCAATTTTTTATGTATTTTGGAGTTACCATAAGTATTTCATGTATTATGGAGTCACTTTAATGATATTTACCTATTATTTCCTTTTAAATACTGATGTTTTTTGTGGGTTTATTTTGTGGTCCATAACTTTGCTGAAGCTATTAATTTTCTCAATTAATATCTTTACTGATTCCCTGGGATCTTCTAAGTAAAATCATCATTAATTAGTGATAGTTTTATCTCCTTTTCACTAATTTTTACACATCAAATCACTTTCTCATCTTATTTCTCTTGTAGATAAACATTAAATAATAATGAAATGTACATCCTTACTTTATGATTATATTTATTGGGAAAGCACTATATAAATACTTTTATTTATCTATTTGTAAATCTATTTTTATCTATCTGTTTGTTACTTTGTTTATCTTGGACCATGTATTACAATTTCTACTCTTTTCTTCCTTGCTCATTAGCACTTTCAGATCTCTCAATGTTAGGGGGACTTAGTTTAGAGAATCTTGTCAAATTTGTCATAGAATTTGTCTGTGTTATCATCCTTTTCAGTGGATTTTGAATATATCTTCATGTTGGTCTGTTAATGCTTATTATGAGTTCTGTGGGGCAAGATGACAAAATATCCCTGAAGTTGAGTTTTCTTGTTAACTCTGAGCGCATGAGGAAATTAATTCTGATGATATAAATCTGGAGGTGACTTAGTTTCTAGTAATGTGTCAACTTGTTACTTGTTCAACGAAGTATCATCAGTTAAAATATAATTGTGTATGGTCTAGAACTGTGTAATTATCAATGTCCTCCTTCCTGTTTTCTACCACTATGCTACTGTCCATACAGAAATTAGCAAAGCTGTATAAGATAAAAGTCTGCTTTGTGTTTTTTGCCTGTATTGGGGGTTACCATGGCTAAAAACTTTAACATTTAGACACCTTCAGGCACCCAACTATACCATCTTCCTGCTATGGTATCTGGGCTACCATACCTACCTCTACATCCTCCCTATAGGACAGCGTCCTGATCTATATCTTGCCACTAGACCCAGACAACTCCAGAGAAGAAAGTGAGGCTGGTGACTTTGTACAGCCCTTCCTCACTTAAATCCAATTCACTCGTAAGTTATAGCATCACGTTCCTTATATCATGGTCTCTTTGAGAACAAAGGGCAAACAACAACCTGTGAGTAGTCTGAGTTGCCCTACTAGGGACACAACTCACTAGTTCTAGTTGGGAAATGCAATTCCTTCCTTTCTTCCTTTCTTCCTTCCTTCCTCTTCCCTCCTTCCCTCTCTCCTTCCCTCTTTCCCTCCCTCTTTCCCTCCTTCCTTCCTTCCTTCCTTCCTTCCTTCCTTCCTTCCTTCCTTCCTTCCTTCCTTCCTTCCTTCCTTCCTTCCTTCCTTCCTTCCTTCCTTCCTTCTTCCCTTCTCTGATTAAGGAGAAGAGTTCATTGCATCTAGTCATGCCCAGCCATCTTATCATTCTGTCATCATGTTGTGCAGTCATATTGCCCACTTTCCCTATTCCTTTCTACCTCATTTTGAGAACAGTCATCAAATCAGTACTACTACTGCTATTAGAAAGAGTATGACAACAAACTTCCCTTTAATCACCTTACCATTTCTGCTACTTCATTCTCCCTTGGCCCCCACTCTTTTATTTGTGCCATTGTCCTCTTTTGGAATGTCAGTTCCTTGATGACAGGGACAATTTCTCTCTGTCTCTCTCTGTCTCTGTCTCTCTCTCTCTCTTTCCCCTTGTATGCTACAGCACCTCATAATCAGTAAGTGCTTAATAAAAGTTTTTTTCTCTTATTCATTCTTTCTTTCATCCATTCTCTATAGTTTGCTAGACTGTTCCTTAAACAATAGGTCTCTTTTGTTATCATATCTGTATTTTAAAGCATTTCCAGGATTGATACTGATGTCTTTGAGAAGCCAGAGTCCCCTCCATACTACATTTATGCATTGGAGTTGGACTTTTGCTCATTCTGATTAATATTAACATTCCTCAAATGCTAGTAACCATGTCAGTTGTATATGATTTTAAGGGACATTTTTAGTTCTGGTGAAAAAAAAATGAGGTGTTAGAATAGTAAACTTATTTTGGCAACCAGTGACACAAAAGTAAACTCATAAAAATTCAACATAATGTAGCTCTCCAAAAAAGCATATGGTCGTTTATGAGACCAGACATTGGTGACATAACTAAAACATAGGATCAAAAGCAAATTAAATATTTTGCCAGCATAGTACTTGGTCCATATGGCTCTGTCTTGTTGTTAGTATTATGTCCCCTACACCTCCTCCTCATGTGTGTCAATGAAAATCTACAAATTGCATAATTAGCCAGCCAATGGCCAATCCAGATTTAATTGTAGTTTCTTATTTCTGTAGTTTCTAGAAATTCTTAGCTTTTCTGAAAACTTATTAATTTTTAGGCTTGAAACCAGTTATTAAGAGGAGGTTCCCACTTCCTTCAGTTAAAATTCATACTCTGGCAGAGTTGTCTATACTGTCCAACATATCTTTCCAACCTTGCTTCTCATCCCTTATACACACTTTCCAGCTAAACTATCTGAAATCAACATTATTAAACAAACATTTTTTTAAAGTGCCTACTGCATACAAAGTATTATGCTAAATGCTGTGGATAGAGATGAGAAAACACTGTCCTTGTCCTCAAGGAATTTATAGTCTAGTGGGAGTCATGTGGTGTAACATATCATAACCATTTATCAAGTACATATTGCATGCAGAGCTCCCTAAGAGCCTGAGAGAGATATAAAGTTGAAATGACAGTAGAAATCTGGTCCATGTTCTCAAAGAACTTATAGTCCCAATTACCGGATACCAGCTTAGATAACAGTAATATTATTGGATCAGTTTATAAGACATTTACAAAGCAAAGTCCTAAGTAAAATGTGATAATAAGGACCATAGACTTTACATCTTAGGGTTCTTGTGAGGCTCAAAAGAAATAAAATATACAACGTACTTTATATTCTTAAAGAGCTTTCCAAAATTCCTATTAGAATTGTTGTTACCAACATGGGGGAATCAAAGATGTTTCTTTTTGGGTTATGATAGTAAGCCACATACATGAACTGGGAAAACAAGGAGAATTTCTTATTATTCAGGTAAAGTTGAATATAAAATACAAGATATAGTGATGAAGTTCCTAGGCACTATAGTGACTGAATGCCCAGAACTGATTGGATCCTATTTTATTCCTTTTTGTAACCTTGGTACCTAGACCTTAGTATCTAATATCTTACACGTAGTAGGCACAAATATACTAATACTAACAATATATAATATACACAAATATACTAATACTATAACATATATACTAATACTAACAATAATAATAATCTCTATTTCACATGGTTTTTTAAGGTTTACAAAGCACATACCTCATTACAACCCTGTGAGGTACGTTATGTGATTAGAAATTGTCATCATTTTGCATATGAAAATCTGAAATTCAGAAAGATTAAGAATAGCATAGAAGAAGAAGTATTGTTTTTAGAATCAAAGGTGTCAGAGTATTATGGTTCAGATCCTGGCTGTGCCTCTTACTAGTGTGACCATGGACAAGAGGTAAAATAAAGAAATTGGACTAGGTGACCTCTAAGGTCCTTCTAGTTTGAAATTCATGATCATAATCTCCTATCACTTGTTCAGTGATCTGCCTCAGTTGGCACATGACAGAGACAGGATTCTTGGCTCCAAATCCAGAGATTCTTCCACTATACTATGCTGCCTCTAAATTATGATAGATCAGCCAACAAGTATTTATTAAGTACCTACTATGTGCTAGGTGCTGTGCTACATGAAGTGGATACAAAACAACAGCAAACAATGTCTAGTCTCAAGGAACTAACTTTCTATTGGGGAGACAACATGTACATATATGAGTATATCAATATCAATATATACATATACAGAATAAATACAAAATAAAGACAAAGTAATTAGGTAAGGAGGGCACAAATAGCTGGGGGTGTATGGTCAGGGGAGTTTTTGTGGTTGAGGAAGAGAAGGAGAAGAAGGGAAGGAAACAAGGAAGTATTGAGTGCTATGCCCAGGTACTGGGACTTTGCAAATCTTTTCTCATCTGAGATAAGGTAGTATTTACTAGAGGTGAGGAGGGATTGTATTGTAGGTATGAAAGATGACCAATGAAAAGGCACAGATGTGGGAGACAGAGTATCTTTGTCTGGATCGTAGAGTATGGAAGGGAGAGTAGTGTATGATGGAGGCTGTAAAGATAGATTTGGGCCAGATTTTGAAGAGTTTTAAAAGCAAAAGAATCTTATATTTTATCCTAGTGGCACTAGGGAAACTGTAGAGTTTGAGGAGGGTAGTGACACTGATAGATTTGTGACTAAGGAAAATCTCTTTGGCAGAACTGTGGAGAATGGAGAGGAGTGTTGAGAGACTTGAGGCAGAGAGACCTTTTGAGGGAGGATTATATTGTAATTGTCTATGCAAAAAGTAATGAAGACCTAGACTAAAGTGGTAGCTGTGTAGTACAGAGAAAGGATTAGATGTGAGAGATGTTATGAAGATAGAAACAGCAAAATCTGGCAAGTAATTGGATAGGTGGGGTCAGGGAGAGTGAACTGTTGAGAATATAATGCCAAAGTTACCAAACCAGTAGACTAGAAAGAAGGATGATGCTTTCTTTGATAGAAATGGGGAAAACTGGAAAAGAGATAGGTTTGTGGAGAAAGATAATGAGGAATATTTTGGAAATATTGAGTGTGAAATATCTTTGGAGCAACCAAATTGAAACGTCCAATAGGCAGTTTTGGTGTTGTAAGACTGAAGCTTAGGAAGGGGTTTGGAATGGATTGTATAGATCTGTGAGTCCTATGCATGAAGATGATCATTACACCAGTGGAAGATGATGGAGTCATCAAGAGAGAGATTATAGAGAAAGAAGGGAAAAAAAGATTCAGGACAAGGTCTTAGGGAACAGCCAGTTAGGGCATGTGGACAATATACTAGACTAAAAATGAGAGATCAGAGTGGTTAGAGAAGAACTAGAAGTGAATAGTACATAAAAATTCTGAAAGGTGAGAACAACAAAGAGAAGAAGGCAGTTACTACTACTACTACTACTACTGCTACTACTACTACTACTACTATTACTACTGCTACTACTACTACTATTACTACTACTACTATTACTACTACTACTACTACTACTACTAGCTAGCATTTATACAGTGTTTTAAGTTGTACAAAGTACTTTCTTTACACATAACTCATTTTTATTCTCACAGTAACCCTTGAAAGTAGGTGCTGTTATTATTCTCTTTTTACAGATGAGGAGACTGAAGCAGACAGAGGTAAAGTGACCCAGGGTTACACAGTCAATAACTATCTGAGGCCAGATTTGAATTCAGGTCTTCTCTGACTCTATTTCTAGTGCTCTACCTACTATGCTACATGGCTGCCTCAGCAGCATCTAATACAGTGGAGAGATAAGGAAGGTTGAGGACTGAGAAAAGACCATTAAATATAGTAATTTAGCTATTGTTGTTGACTTTAAAGAGAGCTGTATTAGTGGAGCAATGAAATCAGAAACCAGATCATCATAGAGTTTAGAGATACAGAATTTGCTATTCTCAATTTCCAGTTTCAGAAGCCAAGATGGCGGAATGATCAGTAACTGCTGTCTCTCTCCCCCTGTTGACCCTGAGCAGCCCAGAGATTATCTCTCGGGAAAAATCCTGGAACAGTGGGAACAGCAGAAGGGGTAAACAGACTCTCAGTCTGGGAGGCTAGGAAGATCACTAAGGAGGGTTCCTTTTGCTGTGGCCAAAGGCGACCAGTGCAGGGACCCCAGTCATGCCTCAACACCCCAGTGGAATCAGGAAGACACTAGTGCAGAAAGCTGAGCTTGCCTATGCTCCAGCTCAGCAGAGGAGCTTCCTATGTCCAGATTAGCCCTCCTCCACACTTACTGAGCTACCTCCAGGGTAACTGCAGGGAAACCCAAAAAGACCTAATCAGCCTCTGCCTTCAAACACCAGTCAGCTCAGCACCAGGTAAGCTGCAGCATTTAATTTCTAGCTGAAAGAACCCGAGGCCACAACACACAAAGCCTCAAGTTTTAGGCACAAGAATTTTGAGACAGAGCTCCCTGTGCCACAGATGCAGAGATCTGCCATGAAAACCAGGAAAAAGTTTATTATCATGAGTAAAAAGCAAAACAGAAAAAGAAAAGGCCATAGAATCTTTCTATGGGGAAAAGGACCAAAACACAAATACCAAAGGGGTCAGCATTGAGACTGTACTCTCATCTGAAACTTCAGAAGGGAATATGAACCAGCCTGAAACACAAAGAGCTTTCTTGGAAGAGCTCTGGAAGGATTTTAAGACGCAAATTAAAGAAATAGAAGAAAAACTGGCCAATGATTTTAAAAATATGAAAAAAGAATTCACTGAAGAGGACAGCTCCTCAAAAAGGAAAACTGGACAAATAGAAAAGGAAATAAAAACCTAATTGGTGAAAATAACTCCTTAAAATGAACAATTGGACAGGTGGAAAAGGAGATGCAAAAGTTAACTGAAGAAAACAATTTGATAAAAAATAGAACTGGGCAAATAGAAGCTAATGAATCTATAAGACATCAAGAGTCAGTCAAACAGAATCTAAAGAATGAAAAAATAGGGTAGAGGGAGCCAAGATGGCAGACTAGAAAGACACATATACTCTAGTGCTTCCCCAACAGCCCACAAAATACCTGTAAAAATGACTCTCAACAAATTCTAGAGCCGCAGAAGCCACAGAACGACAGAGTGAAAGAGATTTCCAGCCAAAGGTAACCTGGAAGGCTGACAAGAAAGGTCTATCCTACGTGAGCCCAGCCCTGGTCATGTGGCATGGGGAGGAACAGGACCAGAACAGGCCTCCCGGGCAGAATCCACAGCAGGTAGGGTCCCTGGTCCCTCAACCCACAAGCAACAAAGAAAGCTTCAAAGGTCAGTGTGGGAGGGCTTTCCCAGGTAGGCAAGAGGGGAGTGAGGTCCCCCCAGCACTGACCCTAGGAAGAGGCAGAGGTGGCAGCAGCAGCAGTAGGCAGAGGGCTACTATGGTGGCCATGGAAACAGCCTGGGTCTGTTGTCTGAGCAGCTCAGCTTAAAGCCTCTGGGGCAGTTGAGCAGGGGATCTGAACTTCAGCCTTCAGTGGCAGCCCTGCTCCCACCTAAAGACCCTGGGGGAACTGAGCAGGTGATCTGAACCTCAGCCCTGAGCACAGTCCTGGGAGGAGGAGGAGTACAAGGACCCTCCTCTTTGCAAAGGATTCAGAAGTCAATTAACTGTCTGGGAAAATGCCCAAAAAAGGGGGAAAAAATAAGCCCATAGAAGCAGACTTTCTTGGTGAACAGGTATCTCCTTCCATCCTTTCAGATGAGGAAGCACAATGCTTACTGTCAGAGGAAGCTAAGGCTTGTGCCTCCAGTATCTCCAAAATCAATATGAAATGGCTTACACCATAGAAGATCTTGAAAAGTGAGTCAGCAGCTTGATAAAGGAGAACCAAAAAAAAAATGCTGTGGAAAATAACACCTTTAAAAATAGGCTAACTCAATTGGAAAAAAAAGGTCCAAAAAGTCAATGAGGAGAAGAAGACTTTAAAAAAGCAGAATGAGCAAGTTGTGTTATGTGATTGGGATGGAACACCATTGCAATATAAGAAATGATGAGCAGGATGCTCTCAGAAAAAACCAGGAAAGATTTACACAAGCTGATGCAAAGTGAAATGTCCAGTGTACAAAGTAACAAGAATATTGTGTGATGATCAGTTGCAAATAACTTAGCAATACCATGATGCAAGACAACTCTGAATGACTTAGGATGAAAAACACTATCCATCCCCAGAGAAAGAACTGATGGTGCATACTTTTTATTAAAACTCTCTATTTTTCTTAGTTTTTTTGTCTATGTTTTCTTTCACAACATGACTATCATGAATATGTTTTGCATGACTGTACATGTATAACCCATACCAATTGCTTGCCTTCTCAGTGAGAAAGGGTGAGGAGGGGAAAAGGGAGAGAATTTGGAACTCAAAGATTTTTTTTCTTTCTTTTCTTTTTTTTTAGAAGAAGGCAGGGCAATTGAGGTTAAGTGATGTGCCCAAGGTCACACAGCTAGTAAGTGTCAAATGTCCGACATGGGATTTGAATTCAGGTCCACCTGAGTCCAGCATCAGTTCTCTATTTACTGTGCAACTTACTGCCCTTTGGAACTCAAAGTTTTAAAAACTAAAGTTTAAAATTTTTTTACATATAATTGGGAAAAATATAATGCTAAATAAATTTTTAAGAAAGAATACACCCACTCTGAGATTTTAATTATGACAATGAACATATATATTCTACTGAGTCAGCAGTGTTTAGGGGCTCAAACCCTTCAATAGCCTGAGTTTCAGAGTTGCTCAGCTTTATGCAATGGATGACTAAGAGATAATCTGTGTCACAGTGGCGGTCCAACCTTCTTATGAGTTTTGGATGGGGAAGAGGAAGTGGTACTCAATGACTCACATAATCTTTCTGAGACTAATATAAAATTTTTTTTTGAGGAAGAAATTATGTTATTCCTTCCCCTTTCCTTTAAAGCCAGTAACTGCTATATGTCAATACATTTATTATTATCATTAAATGACCTTCATTAATCTCTTACATTTCATCTGGCATTTCAACTACTGACACCAGTCACAGAGTGTCTATGAGCTCAAAGCACAGGACCGTGTGATTGCAAGATTTATGTCAATTAAAAGACTGCCTGCTTCCATATTATAAGAATAAATAAAAATAATTTATAAATATAAGGGAGAGTAACAAAAGCAAACAGTAAACAGCAGAAAGCTTGAAGGTCAGGAATATTCTGCTTAGATCTTCAAAAAACTGGGAGGAAAAGGAATGATTCATTCAGGCATTTATGAAATGACTCAGATTTTGTATTTTTTATTTATTACTACTTTAGAGTCTTGTTTCCTCTTGTTATTTATTTCTTATTCACCAGGGGAAATGGCTGATTCCTATCAATCTGTAAGCCTGGAGGTTAAAATGATAATTTTGGGATGCTTTAAGCATTTTTCTGGTTCTTCTTCATCTCTTTATCCTAGTTTCCCAAATATATTCTTGAAAGTACTTAAAAAATAGGTTATTCTGAAAATAAAACAAGATATATGTTGTTTCTTATCAATTATACAATATACATGAAGATCTAACATAATAATGACAAATGGCTTTTATTCAAACTTTTCTGTTTGCTCTCTACAGACTTTCTTTCTTTTTCTTTTTTCTTTTTGTGACTTCTTTCACTCCTCTGGCTTTGTTGTTCACCAAATCAGAATCTCTAGCCTATGGTTGGGTCTCAGACCCCTCAAAGTTCTGTAAATTCTAGAGCATCCTTGGATTATGAGGGTATAATGGAGCTTTTCCTTTCCAACCTTGTTATTCCTTAGAGCATGCACTGATCTCTGTCTGCTCCAGGGTGACTCTGTAGTAACTTTGGGGCCCTGTTTCTCATCACTAAGAATCCTATGTTTGACTTCTAAGCTACAAGAGTTGAAGACTTGGGGAAACTTTTTAAAAGAAGAAACAGTTTGAAGCTGGCATTTTTTCTCATTAAACTTTTTTCTTCAATGGATCCTTTACAATCTTTTTAAATATAATAAATCAAATGCAGCATTTTGAAAAAACAATTACCATATGCAAGTGCTTACAGACAAAAATGTTGGAATAAATTAACTAAAACCCAACTAGACAGACAGATAGATACATACATGCATGCTTATATACCTAAGTATGTATGTATTCCATAATCAAAATGCAGGGGAGAACCCTGGAGTACCTAAGTTTTCAAATTATTGGCTTTCCAGATACAGTAACTACATTTTGACCCAGTTATATTAAATACATTCCACCCCATAGAGAATGTCTTTGGTTGCTAGGCACTATATCACCAAAAGTTAGGCAGCAGTCCTTAAACATGCTCAAGATTTATCTTCAGATGTTTCTTCCAGATGAACGTCAGTTGGAGTTGTGGCAAGGTACTGTTCACAGTAGCTGATATTTTTGTCAGTCATCTCTGTAAATGCCAACTTGATATCATTTTGTTTTGTTTCCATCTGTCCCAGTCAGCTTTCAAATCATTATTAGCACATTCTACCTTATCTTCTAATTTTCTGATCTCTTCTGTAAGCAATTGCCTTCAGCCTTTTTGTAGGTCAAAGCTTCAACTCTGGAATTCAGTTCTGCTTGAATCTGGGTTCTTCTTTGCATAGCTCCCATTAACATTTCACTATAAAGAACATATTCAAGTACAATTGGAAGCAGTGTCATGAAAAGGTCATATATTTTTCTTTTAGTGTCCTTACAACACTTGCCAATGCAGTTTTGCACTACACATTTCAGGAACTCAACCAGATCATCTTCAGATGCTAATCACCAGGCATAGACTGGTCCATATTTCTTCATTTTTTCAAAATATTCCTTTTCTTTCTTGTAAATTCTATGAGATATTTTTTTATTAAGTTTTTCTCCTGGTTAAATGTGCCTACACATTCATTCATTTCAGTGAACTCATCTGGGTGGTTTTTAACTCCTCTCACGGAGCATGCTACAGCTCTGACTGTCTGCCTCATCCTATTAAGCAATTCAAGACCTTGTTTTTTGTGCAAAAAGAGTCCCCAGGTTTGTACAGTAAAAACAAAACAAACTTGGAAGTCTTCATTAAAAGTTAATTGGGCGATCAGCAATTTGACTTCAGAATTTATGTAGTGCCTTTCTTCAAGTCTCAGTGAAGTCTTCATTAAACTGTTCCACTATGCTTTTCATTATGAATTTTTTCTGGTGAAGAAAGAATAATGAAGGTGGGATATACTTCAGGTTTTCCCTTTAATCAACAAAAATCTTGATAATTTCTTCGAACTTCAAATTCACTAGAATCAAATTCACCCTGAGATGTCTTAGTTGTAAGGTGATGAAAATTTCAATTGCAGCAAGATGGGGACCATCAGCTATAATGAAAATATCCTTCAAGTCTGGCTCATCCTCAAATTTATATTGATTTAACATGGATAAAGAGGATATAGACATCAAGGACTATAAGTGCTCATGTCCATCAGGAAGGCATCCTTGATGAAGACCTCCAGGTCATCCTTATTCTCATCTAGGTCCAGCACCTCAGGCTGCAGCAGGGTAAAGAATTAATTTCAAGCACTTGGAAAGAGCATAAAAAGATTAGAACAGAAAATGGAAAACCTTAGAGTGAAATAAACAAAACTCAGTAATTCAATGAGACAAGATATAACAGAATAAAATCAGATGAGTGATCTGTCTCCTGCTTACAAAGAAACCCCACCCATCATACCTATACTTTGGCTCTCTTTTGCTAAGGGGGAAATAAAAAGGAAGAAGGGTATGGAAAGAAGTCTTTTTATTCCTAGACATTTTATTCTGGGTTACTAGCAAGAAAATTTGAAAAAGGGCTGCATTCTTTTCTTGGGGGGGGGTGGGAGGAATGAGAAAAAGCCTACTCAGAACCAACGGGTGTTGGAAGCATGAAAACCAATAAGTTGATCCCTGGTACTTGAAAAAGACAAGAGAGTGAGTAATTAGTCAGTTGACTGAGACACATAAATGTATTTGGGAGCTAAGGCAGGGATACCCCACTGGGAACCATTAATTGGTTCTCTCCCAAAACCACATGAGACAAAACAGTGTTTTAGGTAGCAGTTAATTGCTTAGAAATCATGTTATAAATGGAAATATATCCCCAGTGGAGCAAAATTCAAATTATAGAAGTTTAAGGGAAGCAGTGAAACAGCAGAGAGTAGAGGTCATCCCAGGAGCTGTTGAGTGATGGGTCAGACACTCTCCTCTTCAGCCATGATAGGAAGAAGGTTTCCTAGCAAATAGGTGGGGGGATAGCCATATCCAGGATGTAGTTATAACCTAGTTTTGAATATATTATAATTACTAAAATTCTCTCATTTTCTCTACCTATTATGTATTTTCAAATTAAACTTTATTTTTCAATTAACTAGCCTTTATTTTTCTCTCTCCCTCACCAATGAGAAAGAAAAAATATTAAAAAGTCAAAACCTTATTAAATAGTTCTCATAATTGAACAAAATAACCCACGTATCACCAATTTTCTAATAATGGTCCTTTAAGAGATGGAATAGCCCCATTCTTCCATCAGTTATCTGTTCTGAGTGCTACATCCCATGAACTTTCAAGGAAAAGCTGCTCATATTCTTCTACTAAGATTGAGCGTCCTTAGAAGAGGATCTAGTTTTTAACTCTGTGATTGCCTCCTCCCATCGGTCATAAGATTAGAATACTCCCTATCTATGAAGGGCCAGCCAAGATTTTTCCCAGACAGAAATCTTTTCTGGGAATGGCCACCACAGTGCTTGAAAGGTTGAAATCAACACTCAAGCAATGAGTGAGGAGAAAAAACAAAGATCAAGCTCATTGACTCGGGGGAAATTTGCAGCTTAGTGCAAGCACACAAATAAACACTGACTGCTAGGCAATGAAAACAGCATTTAAAGACGTCTATTAGGAACAAGTCAGTTTTGAACCAATAATGATGTTGTTATTGTTATGTGTTATGTATTATAATACATCTGAGTTGTGTCCAACTCTTCATGACTCCATTTGGGGTTTTCTTGAAAAAGATACTGCAGTCATTTGCCATTTCCTTCTCCAGCTCATTTTATTGATTAGGAAACAGAAGCAAGCAGGGTTAAGTGACTTGCCCAGAGTCACATAGCTAGCAAGTGAGGCTGGATTTGAACTCAAGTCTTCCTGATTCTAGACCCGGTGCTCTGTCCATTACACCATCTAGCTGTCCAATAATAATATTATTAATAATATTATATAATATATATTATACATGTATAATATCAATAATAAGAATAGCAATTGTATGATCTGCAGAACACTTTACTTGTATCTTCTCATTTGATTCTCAAAGTAGCCCTGATGGTAGGTGTTACTGTTATCCCTATTGTACAGATTAAGATACTGAAGTAGATGGAAGTTAAGCCCAGAGTCATTCAGTTCATAAGCGTCTGAAATAGGATTTGAACTTGGATCTTCCTGTCTTTAGTAGAATCTAACATTCTATCCACTGTAAACCCTAGCAGTCAAAGGGGTCACCCTCCTCCACTCCCCCACCGGTGCTTTACCTTCAATGCTCTGGATCCTAATTTACTAGGATTTGTTCTACTTACTCTTCTCCTGTTGGAAGGTCATATCCTAATTCACCAAAGCCACTATCAGCAATTTGGAGCTAGGCAAGCTCGCATTACCATCACCATGGAGGGATGATCTGTTCCTTGGCATCTCAAGCTATCACTCAGTGAGTTTCCTCATAGAAACAGTATCCCATGTAGTTATCAGGTATTATTTTTATAGCTCTATATTTAAGACACATCATGAGTTAAATGTTCTTTTTGGTCTTGGCGTGAGGACCTAACCATCATTTATAGCATGGTTTCTTCTGAAAAAAATAAATCCTCTATTTTTTTTCCTAAAGAACCTAAAAATTAACTTTAAGGTAGTTTAAGAGCACCCCTCCTGGCACTGTAGATTTGATTTCCATGGGTCTTGTTCTCAATGTGCTCTTTTGCATGTGTTTCCAGGTCGTGTTGATCTTCCTCTTACTCCTCTGAGCTTCCAAAACACTTCTAGGGTACATTGTTCTGATTAGTACCTGACTAATATTCCATCAGTCAAATCTAAAAAGATTTGGAGCTTCTTAAGAGTAAAGGTTTTATCTTAGTCTTCCTTTGCTTGCAATTTAATTTTGTGTCTTATTGAATGGTTTGGTCATGAATGGTATTTTCTAATGACTATATATATATATATATATATATATATATATATATATATATATATGTAAGCTACAGAGAAGAATTACAGAGCTTGATTTCATGAAAATTGCTTCCATTTTCAGACATTAGTAGGAGAAGGGACTTGTAATACCTGCTATGAATCATTTAGGCAGCTGGAAAACAATGTACAAAATTTCTTCTATTGAACTGTAAAATCACTGAAAAACATAAAAATATGGGTAGGTTTTTTCTTTTAAATTTTATATTCAAGACAATTTTTAAGCAAGGCAGAAGTCATTGCTTAACTTTATGAATGGTTTATCATTATCTAGATAATTTATCTGAAACTTTTTTTAGATACTTCACACTAACTGCTAAGCACGATGAATAATTATATCCTCTGCACTTGAAGCTATCATTGATTGTCATGATATGAGTACAGATATGAGGATCAGAATCCATGCCTCCATGACTGTTGTTAACATCCTTGTTCAAAGAGTTGAACCGCTATCAAACCAATGATTTCTCTAGAATACTAGGGAATTAATAACACTACTGAATTTTAGAGATAACTCAGCCCCACTACTCCTTCCTCAAATGCTAGGTAGTCTCCAAAACAAATCAAGATCACCATGCATAGGGAAAGGAAAAGAAGGGAGGGGAAAACCAATTATTAAAAACCTACTATGTGCCAAGAACTGTGCTAAGCATTTTACAAATATTATCTCATTTAATTATGAAAAAAAAGCAACTCCATTAGGTAGATGCTATTACCACTCACATTTTGCAGTTGAGGAAACTGAAACATGAGTTCAGTGATTTGCCAAGGGTCACAGAGCCAGGAAGCATTTGAGGTGCTCAAGTCTTCTTGACTCCAAGCTTCAGAACTACCTGGAAACCATTGAGGGCTAAAAATTTTGACAAATGGCTATTTTGTCGTAATTATGTTTGTAAACCAAACCTCAATTAATCTTTAATCTGATTGAGTGAGGAGTTCCCTCCAGTGATTCATACTTGCCATATGTAGAACTCTTTAAATTCCCGAAAGGTCATCACAGGGGGTTTATCCAATGTGCTGCATTCCCTCCTTGCTTTCCTTTGACACTATGAGGGTATTAGTACAATACTCTAAGATTCTTTTTGTTTTCCATCAATCTGGCCACATGACCACCACCCCTCCTCTTTCTATTATACAGTTCCTTGATCACATGTTTTACTTCTGTCCTTTGGAATTCCTCATTGCTTGTGTGTATGTATATATGTGTATATGCATGTATGTGTATATGTATGTGCATGTCAATTTATGCAAATATGTATGCATATGTACATATGCATACACATATAGGTATATATACATATACATATACACACATATATGTATATATATATATATATTACAACCACAGTGCTTATACCCATCATCTCCCTCTTTATTTTCCTCTGGATAATACTCATTTTTCATTCTTCAGGGTTGTTGTATTCCATGTCTAGCTGTCATTTAGCAAGGACAGAATGATATGGACCTTTGCCTTCATGGAAATTTCCAAAAAGTAATCCAGCCAAGTCTCCTGTATCAACCCCACTATTCAACTCTGGAATTCGTCTTGCCTGCCTCTACAAACAAATTCATGTTGAAGTCTTGGCATATGATTTAAAAAAAAAAGCAATAGGATAAAGCAGCCAGAATGGACCAAGTGCATATAGAGGAGATAAAATTGTGAAGGCATTAAGGAACTGCTATTTGAGGAATCTGAAAGCAAAGAAGCTAAGATTAAAAATACAGTTATTATCTGGTTTGTTTCTGTTATACCATAACATTTTCCAACTCTACCCAGGCTGGCTTCATATTATTGTTCACACATACCTTATTAATTCTTTCCTTTGATTCTAGTCTCATGTGGCTGCAGCAGCTTCCCTTAACTTCTCCTGAGATGAAGTAGTACACTATAAAAGTCTTGGTTTTGAAGTCAGAGGAATAGGTTCAAAGCCTCTCTCTGTCATTTCCTGTATATTTGACTAAAACAATCACTTTACCTTGTTCAGACCTAATTTTTCCCTATAAAATAAGAAGGTTGGACTGGAAACCTTGCAAGGCTCCTCCTAGCTGCAATTCTATGATTCTTATTTTTTCTATGTATTCAACTTTTCAGGTCTAGTTTAAATTTTCCTTCTTGTACAAACCCGGCCACAACTACTACTGTTCACTAAACAAATACTTATTTGTATCTACTGTGTGCAAAGCATAGTGCTTGCTTTAATTGATAAACTTGCTAGATGGAAGCATCATGGAAGACATGCAGAGACTCCCAGGAGTGATGTTCCTAGATGCATGGAGTCTGTGGCTTTGCGAGAACTGTACTTTTTATATGTTTAAGGAGGAGGCATTACTCTATTTATGCTCATATAATAGTACTAGATGCTGTCTCCTTCCTCCTTCCAAACTGAGTTGATGCATTCACAGGAAGTAATCACAAATTCGAGGGTTAATGTGTTAACCAAGTATTGACACCCTATTATTTCTTTAGGATATATAAACCTCTCTCTGTCTCTGTCTCTGTCTCTCTCTCTCTCTCTGTCTCTCTCTCTCTGTCTCTTTATCATAAAGGAACATTATCATTGGGCAAGTAATGATTTGCTATGTCCCCCTTCAATCTACCATTAAAAATATAGTCAGTTTCATAATGAATCAGCAGTTGGCAGAACTCAACTCTTTCCCTTTTGGGGGAGAAGTAGATTTACCCTCTTTCCCCCACTCTCTGAATCTGTCATAGCATCCAACATTATGACCCAAAAGGTTGTTATACATTCAGCAGTTTGAGAGTTTGCTTGTCCAGGAGCATCCAGGTTGGGAATCAAAAGTGGAGGAAGAACCTAGTCCTCAAGAGGGAATCATTACTTTGGGAGGGAGAGGGGATTTCCCTTTCCTCTTCCCTGGCACAGTCAGCTGGGGCATCTAGCACCAGAGCTATGCATCCTAAAGGAGAACCTGTTCTAGAAGTTCGAGAATTTGTTGCTTCAAGAGAGTTTGAAAAGCACTTGAGAGAGAAAACAAAGAAGCAGTCAAAGTAAGAAGCAATTTCAAGGAACATGACCTCTGACCATTGAGAATTAACTAAACTAGGAGGTAAAGCTCTTAGAGGCCCCAAAATTGCAGAGAATGAATAGCATTGATCATAGGTGTTTTCCTACAAATGTACCCTGTTACTATTGTACTTTTAAGTTTGTGCCCACTGTTATTTTCATTTGTGGGTTAATACCTTCCAGGCTTATATGGGAGGATGTTTCATAGCTACCATTCTTACTAAACCATATTTAAAAATCACTTTTTAAAAGCTAATTTTGATCACTTACTATTAATGCAAAGCACACTGAGGGTCATGAACCCAATTTTTAAGAGCTTAGACCCATGATGTATAGTTGCTTTTCTGGATACCCAGCTCACAAGTATGAGTACCAGTTAGGAGAGTATCCCAAAGGGGGTTTTACTCCTGTTTCTTACCTTGCAAAATTTTAGTAGTATTTGTGTTTTGTTTTTGTATTTTGTCCAGACCTGTGATTTCATTGGTATAGGGCATTCCTTTATATCAATTCAGTTCTCCTCCATTAGAATGTGAGCTATTTCACCCTAAGTGAGTACCTGAATAAACCTTGGCCTAAAGGGCCCAAGGTCTCCTGGTGCATCGTGGGTCATCTCCAGTCATCCTGATGAATATCTGATCACTGCATTCATATGGCTGTGGAGGAGAAATGAGGCTGGTGACCTGCACAGCCCTCCCTCACTCAAAACTCAAGTACAAGTCATGTCATCATTTCTCTGATGGCATGGTCTTCTTATGCAACGAAGCACAAATACAACAACAAGGTCTGTAACAGTTTTTTCAAGTCTTAGAGAGTTGCCTGGGGGAGCTGAGATGTTAAGTAATATTACCAGGGTCACATGGTCTCAGTGTTGTTACGAGTGGAAATTGAACCTGCTCTCCAGAAGAAGGCTTGACAATGTATTGGTTATGTGGTATAAGACAGAATGAGAAATCAAGAATGACACTTAGATAATGATCCTCAGTAATTGGAAATATAATGATTTCCTCTACTATAGTGGGGAAATTTAGAAGAGGAAAACTTATTTGGGGAGATGATGAATTCTGTTTTGGACATGTAGAGTTTGAGATGCATATTCAATTTGAGATGTCCAAAAGAAACTGATGATTTGGGACTAACTCTGGAGAGAGATTAGGGTTGGATTTATACAGATTTGCATAAAATAGTAATTGAAGCCATGGGAACTGATAAGATCATCAAGTGATATAGCGTTATGGAACAGGGGCTCTTAACAGGAAATCTCTGGTCCCTTGGAGGTCCAGGAAGTGGATTAGAAAAATCACATCTTTATTTTCACTAACTTTGAACTGAAATTTATAATGTCCTTCAATTTTTAAAAAACATAATCCTCTGAAAAGGTCAATAGGTTGCACCAGAATTCCAAAGGAGTCCATAGCACAAGAGAAAGGTTAGGAATCCCAGGTAGAGAGGGAGAAGAGAAAAGGGCCCAGTGCCTCAGGGGATACCAATGTTTAGTGGTCATCACATGAATCAAAAACCAATACAGAAAGAAGGAAAACTTGGAGAGAACAGCGTAATAGAGACTTTTTGTTCCTTCTGGCCACTCTGTCAGATTCCAGAGCAAAGTCTTTCAAACGTCAGCCAACTTTTCTGGGCACCTATTAGCAGTATAGGCTCTGATGGCTTTCTTTGACCCAATTCTGAGGTTCCTTCTGCATCTTATCTTTGAAGATTCTTCTCAGGCTCAGCTCTGCGATCTGTTCTGACCTACATGCTGGTCTGGTCTTGGACAGCTCTACTTCTTCAAAACAAGGTTTCTTGTCAGTCAGTAAACATTTATTAAGTGCCTACTATATGCCAGATTCTGTGTTAAGTTGTGAGCATACATATTCATATCTCTTTTAGTAAAGCAACAGTTAGGCAGTATATATTTGTCCTATAGTTACAAAGTAGATGTTAGGATTTCCCAGATACAATATCAATGTCCTCATATCAGTTTGATGCTGGGAAGTGGAACAGCCACCATATTTGTTCTAAACATCTTTTCTCTATGAACTGTTTCCTTAGTATTTCATAGCTGTTATGATTTCTGTCCTTTTCTGTTATTAACAATTTCCAAATCAGAAGTACATGCTACCTTACTGAGAAACCAGGATATGAAACTATTCAAAGTGCCAATGTGTCAGGAGTCTTAATATAAAGTTGATGTTCTTGTTTTAAAGAAAGAATCCAATTATTTTGTTGCATAAACTCTGGGTTTTACATCGAAGGATTTAAGTTCTAGCCTCAATTCTTGTGCCTACCTGCATGGCCTTAAGCATGGCTAGATGAAAATGTAAGTATAAACTGGGATAGACCACTTAAAGTGAAGCATGAGAATCTTATCATAGATGTACAGGCTAATTGAAAGATTCAAGAGGTGAAGGAACTTGTTCAAAATGGTGAGTAAATTAAAATCACAAAGTAGTTTCTCTAGACTCACTAAAAATGGAAGAAAAATGACAGCAGACATTTCAGCAGAAGGAATGTGATGGCAATATAAGTAAGACAAACACCTGCATCATGAGCTCTTTGTGGGAATATAAAAGTAATAAACCAATGAGAACTCACAGAAGATGTAAAATAGAGGTCCCTAAACAAGAGTAAATATATCCCCAGACATATAAGAAACTTGTCACATTGAATACTAAAAATACTAAAAATCCCAAAAAGTCCCACCTATATTATCCAAAAAAAATTGTAGAGTTACTGACAAAAAGATGAATTGCAGAGGGGATGGGGAGAAAGGAGAAGCAAAGTGAGCCAGAGAGGGAATTATAGTGCATCTAAAAAATTAAAATAGTTTAAGAAATAATTCCTATTGACCAAATGAATGACATCAGGATAATGAGATCCTTTTCATATTGAGATGCAAAAGTTCAGTTCAAATACTCAGTGAAAGATGAACTAAAATTGATCTTTGGAGCAATGAGAAGTTTCAAGTTGATTTCTTATCAATGAAATTACAAAATTTTTGGTAAACCTTTGGAGAAGCAAATCTCATTCTTAAGAATGGAATAAGTATGTTCACAAGGCTTTCATTCTTCCCACTTCAATTAAAGAATGTAAAGGACTTATTCTGTGCAAAGCAGTGGATTAAATTCTGGTGATACAAATAGAAAAACAAGATGATCTTTGTTCTCAAAATTCTCAAATGAAGGAGAAAAACAGTATTAGTTACAAGTCAAAAAGAAAGTCTCTATATTCTGTATGATTCAGAAGTAAAGCAGATAGTAATGTATCTTCTTAATGCCACTTTGATTTATATAAAACCACATTCGTTTCTGATAGTGAGCCCTTTGATTTTGATGGTGAGAACTTTCTTTTTTAGCACTGCTGAAAGGAAGTTGCCAGGTCTTATACCTGCAAGACTTTCTTCCCTGAAACCTGGCTGTGGGGGGCCAGGGTGGAAGCAGGACAGATGTGCTCTGGGTGCATGTTTAGGAGGCTATCCTCAAGATTCACTACAGTTCATCTGTGGTTGTCTGGGGGTAGTGGTGGTAATGGTGGACCCCTTTCCCACGGAGGTTGCTTCCCATAATGACAGGTGTAAGAGCTGAGCTGTAAGCAGACAGCTGGAAGATGGTTTTAAAGAGCAATGCCATTCCTGGGACTCTGAGATTCAGGCTGTCTCCATCAGGGACTGAGAAGATAATAGTAGATGTAGCTTGATCTGCCTGGCATACGCCACTTCCTATCTCTCCATCAGGGTGCCTTGTTTGTTTGGCTGTCTTTTTGAATCAGGATGTTTAGCTCTGCTTAATTGAATCCAAAGCAAAAAATAAAGTAGGGATACCTCTTTTAAAAAATATACCAAAAATAAAGCTTTTGCTTCACAAGAAAAAGAATTAAAGATCTCATTAATTTATTTGACTGTGTTCTGATAGATATTTAACAACTTTATCACTAAAAAATGCTGTTTCAATTAAAGTTTTCTTTACAAAAATTTTTGTTGTTGAATTGTTTCAGTCATAGCTGACTCTTTGTGACCTCATCTGGGGTTTTCTTAGCCAGAGTACTAGAGTGGCTTACCATTTCCTTCTCTAGCCCATTTTACAGATGAGGAACTGAGGCCAACAGGGCTGAAATGTCTTGTCCAGGGTCACACAGCCAGTAAGTGTCTGAAGCTAGTTTTGAACTCAGGAAGATGAGTCTTCCTGATGCCAGAGCCAGTGCTCTATCTACTGCACCCCCTAGATGCCCCTATGAAAATTATTAATTGAGATAAAAAATAATTAAAATTATTTTATTTTTTATGTGCACATGCATAGCAAACTGTAATTTATTTCCTTTCATATTGAATAAGGGGTATGGTATGGTATATTGGAAGCCAAAGGATATCAGAGCAAAAAAGATGTCTGGGAAACTCCAATATAAAATGAATAATTAAAAATAGATCAGATGTTGGAGAATGAAAGGCAGCATGGCAAGAACGCTGCATTTGGAACAGGAGAGTTGGGTTCCAATACCACCTCTGTCACTCACTACTCTAGCGATCATTTCAGTTCTGTGGACTTCAGTTTCACCATTTTTAAAATGAGGGGGCTGGACTGGATGGTGTCTAATTGCTTTTCACTTTAAATCTGTTCTCCTGTCATCCTGGGAAGAGCCTCAGATGACTCACGGTGTTGCCTGAGCGTGAAGCATTGAGTATTTCTACCAGCTGAAATTTTACTCATCCTTTAAGTAATAACTCAGGATCTGCCATGTAACAACATCTACTTCTCAACATCTGAAGGATGAACACAATTCTTCTTTCTCCCTTTGGACCTTGGTAGCTCTTTGGACCTGTTGTGCAGGTTTACCCTTTAGCTTTTTTTATTTGTGCACACCATGGTTGGTCATTTTGTTAATCAGTTATCAAGTCTTTCAAAATGGTTGTAATATTGATGTTATAGTATAAATTCTTCTAGTTCACCTCAGTTAATCTGCATAAGTTATCCATCCCTGTCTCTTAGAAATCTTTTTCCTTATTTCTTCTAACACCATAGTATTCCATTACATTCCTATCTGTTCAATATTTGTTCAGCTATTCTCCAGTTGTGGGGCATTCCCTTGTTTTCCAGTGTTTTGAATATTTTGGTTTTGGGGGGTTACACCACAAAAAAAACTGCTATAAATTCTTTTTATGCATGTAGAACCTTTTCCTTTTGCTCTGATATCTGGGATATCAGCCTAAACAGTATAATTGAAACAAATGACATGTCCTATGTAGCATCTTTTTGTGCATAATTCCAAAGTGTAATCCAGAATGGTTGGACTCATTCACAACTCCACCAAGGGGGTATCAGTGAATCTGTTTTATGCAGGTACAACACTCCTTTTCTTTTCTTTTTTAAATGTCATCTTTGGCAAGGTGATGGGTATGAGATAGAACCCCAGGATGGCTCTAATTTGCATTTTTCTAATTCTTTGTGTTTTAAAGCATTTTTTCCACATGGTTATAGATAGTCTGAATTACTCCCCTTGAGAACTTCCTGTTCATATCCTTAGACTATTTATCATTTGGGAAATGGCTCTTAAATTTGATTCAGTTCTTTTTATGAGAATTGTATCAGAGAAACTTGCTGCAAATATTCCACCAATTAATTACTTATCTTCTAATTTTGCTATATTAGAGTTGTTTGTGCAAAGAACTTTTAAAATGTCACATAATCAAAATTATACATAATGTAATTTTTTCTATAAGCTGTTTTATCCTTTGTTTGACCATAGAACTCCTCCCCTACCTGATATGTAATTTCTTCTTTTTTTTGTTAATTTGTTTATGAGATAGGTCACTGTGTTATCTAACCTCAAATGGGTCCTCCTTTTTATTGCTTCCTTGATTCCTTTTTTTTTGTTTACCATTTTTCCTTTAAATATTCACTAAACACATCTTTAATAATATGTTATAAAATTTTATCAGGAATCCCAGAATCTTAAAGTTAGAACTGGAAAGAGCTTCTGAGATCATCTATTGCAAATGATTCACTTTATAGAGAAAGAAACTGGACCCTAGGCAGTTAATTAAGTGATTTGACTAAGACATCACAGGTAGCAAGCATCAGGGGTAGAAGCAAAATCAGACTTATTGTAGATTCCCTTCTCTTTATTTATTTTTTTTTTTTTTGAAAATCAAGACCATGTTTGTCCTTCATTTGTGTGGTACCTCTTCCATTCAGGCAGCTAGGTGGCGCAGTGGAGTACGTGCTGCACCCAGAACTAGGAAGTTCTAAGTTCAAATATGACCGTAGGTACTTAATAGCTGTGAGACCCTGGGCAAATCACTTAAGTTTGTCTGCCTCAATTTCTTCATTTTGAAAATGGGGACCTTATATAAAAGCACTTACTGCCCAGAACTGTTGTGAGAATAAAATGAGATGACGTTTGTAAAGTGCTTAGAACAATGCCTTTACTAGACATTCAATAGATGTTTCTTTCCTTCCTTCCATCCTCCACAATCTTTCATGTATCACTAATGGCAGCTCAGTAATCAAAGTTGCCAGCTTCCCCTTTACAGATATGCCTCCATATTTTTCCTGTATGGTTTAAATAGATTTTTCTGAATGCAAATTAAAACAACTCTGACGTAGCACCTCATACCTATATGATTGGTGAATATGACAAAACAGGAAAATTATAAATGCTGGGGAAAATGTGGGAAAATTGGAACACTAATTCATTGTTGGTGGATTTGGAATGATCTAATCATTCTGGAGAAAACTTGGAATTATGCTGAAAGAGCTATAAAAATGTGCATAGATCCAGCAATATCATTATCAGGTCTGTATCCCAAAGATATTATTAAAAAATGGAAAAGGACCCACATGTACAAAAATATTTATAACAGTTCTTTATGTGGTGGCAAAGAATTGGAAATTGAGAGGATGCTGATCAATTGGGGAGTGGTTGAACACGTGTTATATGAATATAATGGAAAACTATTGTGCTATATTGTACTATAATATAATAATATACTGTACCATAATAAGAAATGATGAGGAGGCAGATTTCAGAAAAACCTGAAAAGACTTACATGAACTGATGCTGAGTGAAGGGAGCAGAACCAGGAGAACATTGTCCACAGTAACAACAGCATGGTATGATGGTCAACTTTGGTAGGCTTAGCTCTTCTCAGCAACACGATGGTGTAAGACAATTCCAAAAGACTCACGATGGAAAATGCTATCCACAATTAGAGAAAGAACTACGGAATCTGAATGCAGATCAAAGCACACTATTTTCTCTTTTTTTTCCTTCTTGTGGCTTTGCCCTTTTGTTGCTGACTTCTTTCACAGCATGGCTATTGTGGAAATATGTTTCACATGATTGTACATGTGTAAATTATAACAGATTGCTTACTGTCTTAGGGAGGGAGAAAATTTTAGAATTCAAAATCTTATAAAAAGGAATGTTACAAACTATCTTTACATGTAATTGGAAAAAATAAAATACTATTAATTGGAAAAAAGAAAAAAAAATTGATTCTTCTGAAGGTAAGAGAACAAGCAGATGTCTTTTTGAGACTCTCTTGAATGTTATTCTGGAGTACCACCCTTTCAATATTGGGAGGTGAAAATGCTCAATTTTGTCCTTTAAACAATTTTAAAATTATACTTACCTCAGTAGCACTATTTTCTTTATTTAATTTCAACACTTGCTATTTATTACAAAAGCTTAGCCATATGTTTATCTGATAAACTCCTGAGTAGCATGGTCTATAGGGCATCTTGCTTCATGTCAATAGTACTTAGTACACTATCTTGTACTGAGCAAACATTTGAGAGACATTTGCTGAATGGAACTCTCTCATTCTCAACCTTGCTTGGTTTTATAATTTTAATTCCAAGAATTTGAGAAGCATAGACATTAAATGGAGAATAGTTGAGGTGGGTGGAAATGTTATGAGCACTCCAAGCGTACTATTTCTAGGCTGCAGTGGGTGCATGTAAAATGGAAGAACATGTCTAAATTTACAAGCTTTTCATTTTTTGACAGTGCTTAGCAGGCAGTAATTCTATCTTCCTGTGGGCGTAAAGGCCTTTCAAGTAGCCAGTTATGTTAGCTATTTTCCGATAGAGCAATGACGTAAAGTGGCACTTAAAAATAATTGAAGATATTTGAAACTGAAAGTTAAAGGTATTACTGAGATATATAGTTTTGTGTTCTATTGGAGCCTTGTTAGAAAATCATAATTGATTTCTCCTCTTATGAATAAACCTTGAAAACATATGAAAGTATATACTATGAATCAATCTAAAAATATTTCTTTTCTTAAATGTTCACTAGAGGCAGCTAGGCGGTGCAGTAGAGTGTTGGGTCTGAAGTCAGAAAGATTCTTAGTAGCTATGTGACCTTAGACAAGACACTGACCCCAGCTGGCCTCAGTTTTCTCATCTGTAAAATAATCTGGAGAAGTAAATGGCAAACTACTGGGTATCTCTGCCAAGAAAACCCTAAATGGAGTCATGAAGATTTGGACAAAATGACTGAAAAACATCTGAACAAAAAATGTACCAGTCGCTGTGCCAGGTACTAGAGATACAGTATTGAAGCAGAATTCTTATATTTTAATTTAAGTTCTTGAATCATTTAATTTTTTTTTAAATTATACCTATTCAGCAGATATCTTTCATCTGAATCTCTTGTAAAATTAATCTTATTGAAATAGCACAGAAGAGTCTTAGAAGTTATTTCCAGTAATAATTGCTCCAACCAAATAAGAATGGTTAACATTTACACAATATTTTAGGGTTTTCATGGTGCTTTGCACATATTCTATCAATTGTTTCTTACAGCTTCATGATATAAACACTCCTACCCTTATTTTATAGATAAGGAAACTGAAGCTCAATGCATTTAAATGCACATTTAAAGGCAATATAGTGTCAGTGGATTTTTAAAATTTTTTTTAACTTCAAGCTGAGTCCTTTTCCCACATGTTACAGCACTTTACCAAGTGGTTAGTCCATGCCAGTATGTTTGTGGTAGGTGAGGACTTTAACATGGTTCTCAGCTCTTATAGATGTACCTGGCCCTATCCAGCTTTATTTGTAACCTATTCTGAATCTCTCATCCAAGAATTTAATCTCTTCCTCACTTATTTTCTTTCAGAATAACACTGCTAACTCTCTCCCTCTCCCTGTCCCTGTCCCTGTCTCTCTCTTTCTCTCTCTCTGTATTTAGAAATAGTAATCTTTTTTCTTTATCCTTTATTTGTATTTTCCTGGTATCAATACCATTATTTCCAAATAATTATTTCCAACACTTAAGATTATTATTCTGGTGTTTTGCCCACTGGACTATGAGTACTAGCCAGTCTTTCTTTCAGCCCTGAAACTGTCCCTCTTTTGTGTGTTGTCTCTCCTAATTTGAACGAGAGCTCCTTGAGAGAAGAGACTGACTCACTTTTCTATTTGTATCCACAGAGTTTAGCACAATGCTAGGCAAATAGTAATTGTTCAGCAAACGTTTTTCCATTTCATTATCCATGGATCTTTTCCTGTAAACCCCAGTATGGATTGTGAGTTTGTTTGAATGTACCTAAATTCTCTATACTTTTTTTAGATTTTAGCAGTGATGGATTTTGACAGCCAAAAACAGCCATAAAAATCTTTTGTTTTACTTTACTTCTTTTGCAAATATTGTGTGAATACACAACAAGAGTTAACCAAGAGCATGAATGTCTTTTTTAATAGAATCACTAAATTGTGACCTCCAATACATTTTGCCCTTATTACCCTTGAGTAAGAGAGAATATGCTAGCATTGCACACTGCCAAGTGGAGGCCCCACCTTTAGTCAACATTTTCAGGGAAAATGACAACCCTTTGGAAGGCCAAAGATTTTATTGGAGGTGATAAATGGTTATCTTTCACAAAACAATGACACAGTCCTATGATGAACAAGTTCCCTAATATTTATTCTTGATTTATGGAGACCATGTTCTCCCTTTATGGAGACTCAAGCTCAGGCTTTAACCTTGATCTTCTAAGTAGATGCTCCTTTTGTTTTCATCCGTTTTCCCTGAATGATGGGGCTTTCTTCCTGTTGCTGTGGTCACTCCATTGGATGGAGCAAAAAAAGGGAGCATGGATTGGAGAGGCTTACTTTTAGCCTGTTGCTGATGGAACAAATTAGGTCACCCAGATGTGCCAAGAATCCTTTCCATGGTGGAACTCTGTGGGAGGCAAGTGGAGTCATCAGGCCAGCGTGTGGGGGACGGTATGAATCAACCACTAACTCAGCTGATTGAATTTCTCTTTGTCAGATCTGGCTCTGAGGTTACATAGAAAAAAAGGAGTAAACAGAACATTAATTGTCGATACTTCTAATTTGCTGACAAACAGAGCATTAATAGTGTATTGATACCTCTAATTATTAACTGTATTTCACTTTTGCATTAAGTGACATTTTCTGTATTATGGCACAAATTTCAACTGCTTTCCTAAAAAATTAAGTTCACAGAGTTTTGTAAATCAGATCATCTACAATGCATTAGAGGAGCTTAAAAATCATAGAAATCCTATGCAATTTATAGAAATATAATTTATAGAAATTTTTAGTAAAAGATATCCCCAAATGTTATGTAATACAAATTTTTTTATGTCAGTTTCTTTAAAGTAAGGCAGGCCTATTCTTTATTTCCTTCCTTCCTCCCTTCCTCCCTTTTTCCTTCATTCCTTCTTTCCTTCTTTCCTTCCTTCCTTACATCTTTCTTTTCTTTTATTCTTTCTTTTCTTTCTTAGCATAGGGTAGTCTTTTGTCTACTCTATAGAAAGCTGTAATGCATAAAATTGCATGAACATTTCAGTCATCTTTTCCATTTTAGAATTATACAAAAGTTGCTAAAGCTGCTACTCAATATTCACAGTTTATTTTTTTAAAATCTTATACCTCTAATCCTACTTAAGAAATTATAACAAATCTTAAATGTTTATTTTCCATGTAATTGTAGTTCTGAAATAAAAAAAAAAACTTTGTAATTTCTGTGTGTAGTGTAATAAAATAACCATACATTTAAGGAGTCTGATTGTTTAAAAAAATAACATAGGATTGGGTGCCTTAGTTTTTGAACTACGTATTTAAATTCTAATTAAATGTTTTAAATTGCCTATAGAATATGGCCAAAAAAAAAATGCCATGTTCATGATACAGAACTGTATTTATATCTATCTTCAGGTAGATGCTGATTTTTCATGAGAAATGCGTATGTATTTATTGAAATTAAAACCCATGTAACTACCTAGGATCATTTGAGCCCTCCCCCATAATACTCAAATAGGGACAAAATTGTTCTAACCAATTAGAAAAGACATACAGACATGCTTTGCATACTCCCTGAGTAAACCCAAAGCTCTCCTTATGGATTTAGCTGTTTGGGAACAATCTTCTGACAAGGATCAGGCCTACCAGCTATTGCCATTATCTCATTATTTTATGACCCTCCCTTGTTTAGGCACTATCTTAAATAATGGTACCTCTCTTTATGTTTGTGACAGAACAAACCCAGACATCTTGGCATCCTTCTGGGACTATAATTTCCGTTGGCACTGTGGCACCTCTCTTTATCTTATTGCTTTATGGACCTTATCCTATTTAGACATTCTTGTTTTTTACGTTATGGTTGATACATATAAAGCCTACAATTTTGGCTGACACAGACATCTTGAGTCAAGAAGGCAAGGGGGCTTGTTCTGAGTGTATAAAATTTCCCTTCAAAATATCCTTTCTTTGAGTTCAGAATCCTTCTGACTTCCCATACATGCGTGTTTACCATGGTTTAAAGGAAATAAATAGCATATATACTACATATATATGTATATATATGATACATATGTGTGGGTGTGAAGCTTAATTTGTTTCTATATAGATCAAACCTCTCTTTATGGTTGACCCTACACCAGGCCTATTTTACTACAAATATCTACTACAGTAGGCTACCAGTTATTCTCCAGTTTCAACTTCTTCCTTAAAAAGATAATGTTGTAGAGTGGGAAAAATAGTGAAATAGAAACCCAGAAACCTAGTGTCTTAATCCTAGTGGTCTTGGACAAACAAATTTAAATTTTTACAGTTTAGTTTCCTTGTCTGTAAAACAAGAGTTTTGCCAAGCTAAATCTCTAACATTTCTTTCAACTCTAAGACTCTGTGATTCTACCAAATTAAATTCACAGTTTGGAAGCAGAATGAGAGTTATTTCTCCTTCGAAAAGGAAAAAAATGACTTCACAAGGGTAATGTCTTGACTTGCACAAGTTGGATTTAAGTGAGGCAGGATTCTCAGCCTCAGCTCTCTCCTCCAGAGTCCTCAAAGTCCATCAAGAAGATACAGGTCAAGATGGATAGTCCAGGGCCCAGAATGTTGTGGGTAACCCTGACCTTTCTAAATTCAAATCTCTTCCCAGTCTCAGTTTGTCTGTGGCCACACCCATTCAATGACTAAGAGCTATGTTAGAGTAGAAACAAAAGATGATCCAATTTATTATCACAAAGACAGCAATCTGGGAGGGAAAGACCCTCAGAGTTTCTGGCCTGAACAGAAAACAATTGCTTTTTACACTCATTGTAAGTCATGAAAATCTATCAATAGAATGGGATATTGTAAAATGTCAGATATTGCTTTTTGAGATTTAGTACCATTTTTAGGGGTCTCGCTTGCTAACCAATTTACAGATAATGCAAAAGAGAAATAGTTTCAAAGGATTCAAAGACATTTTCATCATCACTCAGGCTCACAACCTGCATGTCATCCTCAACTCTTCATTCTGTCTCCGCCTCCGTTCCCTCCATCTAATCAGATGCCAAGTCCTGCTGTTTCTTCATTCACAAACATCCCTTGCATATGACCCCTTTTCTCCTCTGACACTGACACCACCATTCTGGTGCCAGTCACAGCCTCAACACCCCATACTTAGGAATATTGCAATAGCTTTCTGTTACTTCTCCCTCCAGGTCTTTCCCCACTCCACTCCACCCTCTACTCAATTGTCAAATTGATGTTCCTAAAGTTCAAGTCTAGCCATGTCATCCTCTTAATCAATAAACTTCTATTACTTTGAAGATCAATATAAAATCCTCTGTTTGGCTTTTACAGTTCTTCATAAGAACCTTTTTTAGTCTTTGTCTACCTCACTCTTCTTTTCCCATAGTCTGAGATTCAGTGACATCAGTCTTCTTACTATTTCTCCCACAGGACACTCTATCTCTGGATACTAGGCCTTTTCCCTGGTTTCTTCCAAGCCTGGAATTCTCTCCCTCATCATTTCTGCTTCCTGATTTCCCTGGTTTCCTTTTCAATTCTAAGCTAAAATCTCACCTTCCACAAGAAGTCTTTCTCTGTCCTACTTAGCCTTAGTGCTTTCTTTCTGAGATTATCACTCATTAAGCTATATATATCTTTTTTTGCATATAGTTTATATCATGTTGTTTTTCCCACTAAACTCATATATAAGCTTCTTGAAATTAAGAACTGTTTTTTGACCTTTGTTTATATACCCAGTAATGAGCACAGTGCCTAACATATAGTGCTTAATAAATACTTGTTGCCTTGGCAGGTTAGAACAAGGGGCTAAATTTAATGAGAAGATATTTAATAGGGGTATGTGTAAATCTTACCCTTCATTTAAAAAAATCAGCTTCATAAGAACAAGAAGTGGGAAGCATGGATACACAGCCATTCATTTTAAAAGGTCTAAGATTTTTCTTTGACTTCGTGCTCAATATGAGTCAACAGTACTGTCACCTAAAATTGTTAATGCAATTTCAGGATGTATGAAGAGAAGTTTAATGTTCTAGATTAAGAGGGATACTAGCCTCTCTGTACTTTAAGACTACACCTGAAATGTTGTATTCAGTTTTAGGTGCCAGAGTTTAGCAATTCTGTTGATAAGCTGGAAAATGACTAGGGGAATATGGCCAAATGTGGAAGGGCCCCAAGATAATGCCATGTGAAGAACTATTCAGCAAACTAAGGATAGCTGGCCTGGCGAAGACAAAACTTAGGACGGATATGATAGTCATCTTTAATATTCACATACCTAAAGGAAAGTCATATGGCTTGTTTAGCTTGTCTCCTGTAGGCAGTAGTAGCTATGGGGAAAAGTTTCTTTATATATATATGTGTGTGTGTGTGTGTGTGTGTGTGTGTAATTTCCCTCCAATTACAAGTTAAAACAACTTTCTTAACATTTGGGTTTTTTTAAAGTTTTGAGTTCCAAATTCTGTCCATTTTCCTTCCCTTTTCCCCCTCCCCCTTCCCTGAGACAGTTCAGATATAGGTTATATATGTGCAATCATGTAAAACATTTCCATTTTAGTCATTTTATATAAGATAACTTGTAAAAAAAAGAATGAAAGTGAAAAATAGTACGTTTTAGTCTGTATTCAAATAATTTCAATCCTTTTTCTGGAGGCAGCATGCTTTCCTTGGGATTGCCCTTGGATAATTGTATTGCTGAGAACAGTTAAGTTATTCACAGTTCTTCACCAGACAGTATTGCTGTTATCATGTTCTATGTTCTCCTGGTTCTGTTCGCTTAAATTTGCATTCGTTTATACAAGTCTTACCATGATTTTCTGAAATCATCCTGCTTGTCATTTGTGATAGCACAATAATATCTCATTGCAATAATACACCATAGCTTGTTCAGTCATTCATTCCCCAGCTGAGAGGCATCCTTTTGATTTCCACTTCCTTTTTAAATTTTATTTTGAATTTATGGGATAAAACAAGCACTGCCAAAACATAGAACAATAAAACAAGGATTGCACATGAAACTACAAGTCTACTATGCTCAACTTGTTATTCCTTTCAAATATACAACAAAATTACAATGTAATTTTTTTCTTCCCTCCTCTCTTAGAAGTGACTGCCATTAAACACAAATAGGTATAGATATGTAAAATTATTAAATTCTACTCATCTATTTATCTGTTCTTTCTTTGGATGCAGATAACATCTTTCTTCAGATGTCCTTTATAGTTCATTTGTGTATTTATAATAGTCAAAATTTGTGTATTTATAATAGTCAAAATTACTTATTTGCTCAAAGTTGTTCCTAAAACTGTATACAGTGTTCTCTAGGATCTGCTCATTGCACTCTTCCTCATTTCTTGCAAATCTTTCCATACTTCTCTAAAATCATTGAGCTCATTTCTTATGACTCAGTAGTATTCCATCACAATCATATATCACAACCCAGCCATTCCTCAAATGATGGTCACCTCTACAATTTCCAGCTCTTTGCCATCACACAGAGAGCTGCTATAAACATTTAAGGACAAGTAAGTTCTTTTTCTTTTCCTTAATTATCTTCAGAAATAGACCAAATAGTGTTATTGCTGGGTCAAAGGGTATACGTTTTGCCCAGTTTCTGCCATACAGAGATGCTCTGTTTAAGGAAGAACTTCATTAAAATGAGAAGTCTCCAAAAGTTGGCTAGATTCCTGAAAGAGGAAGTGAGTTGTTTGGTTCTACCCAATCCTTCTTCCTCCTCAACCATTGCCCAATATTTCACAATGCCCCATCAAAGAACTTACAAATTGTTGGAGAGGTAGAAGGCATTCTTTGTTAGCTTCAGGTTGGAATGGATGACTTCTAAGGTCCTTTGCCATTCCAAGAATTTGTGATTCTGTAACGGTGTGATCCCTACTATTTCAAAGCTGGGAGCAAACAACCATGAGGAGACTAGATAAAAATTTATCTGGGAGAGTGTAACGCCAATCTTGGCATCATACCTGAGGATTGATGCTGTGAGTGATTTTAAGGGTCTAATCACATAGTATAATGAATTCTCTATTCAGCAATAAACTAAATATTATTCAATAAAGTACAGCATAACATTCATAGCAACATCCTTAAGCAATACAGATCATCTAATATATACATACATACATATCATAACACTCAGTATGTCATATGGTGCATTGCATATATCATTGCATCCCCAATGTACCACACCATCCACCCCTAGGTCACTGTAAGAACAGTCTCCTTAATCAATACGCAGTGTCCAAGTAAAGTCTTCTCTCATCTTGACTCGAGGCTGACTTCCAAACTCCGTGGCTTCTCCTCTAGGGGCCAACCGCTCCCAGCTAAACGCAGCTCTCTGCTCCTACTCCTCGTTCCAGCTCACAGTCACTGTTCCACTCCAAACTCTTCTTGCTTTTGCCTGACAGCAGGTTCCAGGGGCTCCTGCCTGCAACTTTGTAAGAAAACAAAGCTTAACAGGGCTATATTAATCTTTATATACATTACCAGTGCCATCATCTCAACTCACTCATAAAGACCCACAGAAAGGGCCTCTGTCTGAGGAATTAACACACAGACCAACAGACAGGACTTCCTTCTGAGAAATCAACACAAATCAACACATAGGGCTTCTGTCTGAGGAATTAAACGCGGATCAACAGACAGAGAGCTGGTATCACAAACATTCCTTCTGCTGGGTCTCCCTACAAGCAAGTCCCCCTAACCTGCTCAAAGTTGCTTCGGTCTCAGCGCTCTCTCTCTCTCTCTCTCTCTCTCTCTCTCTCTCTCTCTCTCTCTGTCTCTGTCTCTGTCTCTCTCTTTCTCCAATCAAAACAATATATCTATACTGTTTCCAGTCAAAGATTCTTGATTGATTTAATCAAAGATAAGATTCAGTCAAAAGCTCTTAATTGGCTAAAACTCAATCCAGAAAAATAGCAAAAAAAAAAAATCCCACTTTGCTTGCTGTTATAGAGGGCCCATTGATTAGATAATGCTACCATTCACTGAATCAATCACACAGAGGTAGCTATCTGCCGATTTTATTTATGCTCAGAGAGCAGGTTTATCTGGATGAAGAGCCAGGGAGCCCAGTGACTCAATTTCAGCAACCTTATATAGCATGTGAATATATAGAAAGGGGTGAAATGGAATTTTACAGAAAGTAGAAGGAGAAGATAAAAGTATATACATCAGAATGGGAGGATGAGGATTTTGTATCCAGAAAGAGAGGGAACTAGCTGGTCAAAAATGGAGCTTGAAGGCTATATTCCAACTTTGTACAGTTGATGTGAGAGAAGCAGTATCCTCTGCTATCATAATGGTGGCAAGCACTTTGAGTCAGAGTTTCTTTCCCAACATAGTCTTTCTGTTATCACAGTGGCAGCAAGAAGCCTGAGGCAGAAATTTTCTTGCCACATGATCAATAAATTACAAGGATTGATTATACCTGAGCCAAATTCAGTGTTGTAATCAAATGGAATTTATAACAATTTGATTTGATTCAAATAAATTGAACAAACATTCGCTTCATTCCTAGTAAGTGCCAGGCACTATGTTGCAGGGTCATCTTTAGTTGTCCTGATCTCTACCTTGCCACTGTACCCAGATGGCTCCAGAGGAGAAAGTGAGGCTGGTGACTTTGCACAGCCCTGCCTCACTTAAACCCAATTCACTTGCAAGTCATGGCATCATCTTCCTGATGTCATGGTCCTCTTTGAGAATGAAGGACAAACAACCATGAACTACTGTGTTAAGCAGTGGAGAATCAGATAAGGAAAATGATACTTATCCTTACCCTCAAAAAACTTACAATCTAATAATAGATAGATATGGATAAATATGATACAAAGCAACATATAGTAAGGACAAAGTACTGTAACTCCTTTGAGATTTGAGGTAGGAGAAATCCTACTCAGAGGGATCAGGAAAGACTTTATTTATGGAAGAAGCAGTACCTGACATAGTAAAAGTGAAGGATTTGAACAGGAAGAACATGTTCCATTCATGGGAGATGGCCATCATGAAATTCTGGAGAGTGGAGAAAGCAGAAAGACATTAGAGAACACAGATTGACAGGAATAGAGAGTGAATTAAAGGAAATCCTATGAAATGACTAACAAGGTAGAAGAAAGCAGAGATTAATGAGGTAGTCTGGGCATGGATTCAACTCAACTGTGCTCACTAAGTGCATTTCAAATTCATGTTACAAAACTTCAGCTTGGCCCCCAATGAAGGAAGCAAAATAATCATTTGATTCTTTCTTTGATTGATTCCCTATCCTCCTCTCCACAAGTATTTTTTCCCCCGAAGCTTATCTTATTCGAACTACCCACATCTCCCACCTGCCTTTTTTCAGCTAAAGATTTGGCTCCTACTTTACTGAGAAAATCGAAGTCATTCAATATGAACTCTCTCTTCTCCCAAAACATCTCTTATATCTAACACCTTCCCTCTAATCCTACAAACACCACCTCAGTTCAGGTCCCCATTACTCCTCACCTAGGTTATTACAACAGCCTCTCTTAACTGCTATCCCTGCGTTGTTTCTCCCCATTCTGGTCCATCTTTCACATGACTGAGAAACCTATTTTTCCTTAAGTACAGATGTAAACATGTCACTCACTATTCAGTAGACTAAAGTGACCAGTTGCCTCTACAATCATATATAAACTCCTCTGTTTAGCTTGTACAACCCTTCATAGCATTGCCCCAACCTCATTAGATATTTCTCCTTGTCCTGCACTTTGAAATCCAGCCAAACTGGCCTTCCGTCTAGGCATCCTGAGGACATGGTGAACTTGCCCTCAATGGAGGCTTTATTCCTACCACCCAGGAATACTGCAGAGGGGATACTTTTTGGGATGTGCAACTAGATCTAAGCCTTCAGAGGCCCTTTCAGACCCTGAGGTTCTGCAGCTCTGTGTAAAATGCTAATGGGAGGTAGGTTATACTTTTTTGAACTGATACATCTTGATCTCAGCTAGGTGGTACAGTGGATAATGACCTGGTCCTGGCATCTGAAAGACCTATGTTCAAATTTAGCCTCAGATACTGACTCACTGTGTGACCCTGGGTAAGTCACTTAACCTCTGTCTGTCTCTCACCTGTAAAGGGGGATAATAATAGCACCTATCGCCCAAGGTTGTTGAGATGATCAAATGAAATAATATTTGTAATGTAGTTTACAAATCTTAAATCATTTTTAAATGCTGTTGCTTAGGAGGAGGAAGAGGAGCATCCTTACATGAAACACTACATTGTAATAGCAAGGACCCCGGCATACACAGGAAGGTCTGCTGTACAGGTTCTTAGATCTGCTTTTCTAGAATTAAAGCAGCTTTTGAGGGGTTAGCCATCTGCTTTAATCAACCACATATATCATTCACTTAGTTCAGGGGAAAAGTCAGCACCCTGAACTTCAGAGAAAATACAAACAGAAATTACAAACAGAAAGACCATCAGACAGGGCTTCCTACTGTCTGACCATAGACAATACATCCATAGTTACCAGAAAGAGAAGCACCGACACCTGGGATTTCAAAGCCTTAGAAACTACAGAGTCTCATCTGGCACACCAACCTTCTTCTAAAAAAATAAGCTCCCAAAGCAAAATCTCACCTCAGAGTATTCATTATACTCTTTTCAGAGTCAGAGGGCATGACCCCTCATGACCCAGTGCCTCATTAGAAATTAATAAAAGGTATCTGAGACCTATTGGTGGGCAGGATAGTTCTTTAACTCTTCCCCTACCCACCGTTAACTTTACATGAACATTATATACACCTCCTGTCTCACTGATTCTACACAGGCCTCTCTTCTCACCTCCACCTCTTAGAAACCCCTCTCTTTCTTTAAAACTCAACCAAAGCACTGGTTTCATGAAACTTTTCCCAATCTCTTTGATTTTTAGTGCTCTCCCTCTCAAACTACCTTATAGTTAACTAATTTGTATTTTTCCCTTTATATTTATTCTATATATAATTAGAATGTAAATTCTGGAAAGGCACAAAAATAATATCTGAATCCTGCCCTCAAAGAACTTATAATCTAGTATGCCAAGGTCAGGCATGTCAGAGGTCATTATAACAAAAATTTGAGCATGTTCAATGCATGAAGAATATAAAATGCTATGAAATCAGATGAGAAAGATATGATTTCTAGCTAGAGGTATCAGGGAAGGTTTTATATGGGAAAGAAAGATTTATTTTGATAAGCAATATTATAAGGTTAGAACATGAATTAGGCTATAAGATGGTTATATTAGCCCCTTGAGGAGGAGCTCACATTCAAAGTTGGCCAATCTGTGGCTCAGTTCTTTAGTATAAAAACACCAGGCATTGTATCTTTTGTACACTGGCATTATTTTTGCCTTAGTTGCTTAATGAAAATGCTTTTGAAAAATTCCCAGTCTTGTCTAAGGTGAACTTAACTAAGAAAGGATCTGTCCACATCCAGATTTTGGCAATCAGGGAGAACAGACTACCTTCATCTCCTAAAGCCTAAATGGGGCTGTTTTATAAAAGGTGGAAATCAGATACTTCAGAGCAGATCTGTGATTGGGGCTATTAGAAAAAATCTCGGGTGAGGTAATCTAGGGTCTTACAGTGATATTCCTTTCCCCGCATATTTTCTTCACCCATCCATTCAACAGATGTTTATTAAATACCTACTATATGTGAGGCATCATATCAGAAACTTGGAGTACAAGCCTCACTTTGACCACAATCAGGGAGGAGCTTTCTTCCACTGGGAAACAGGTTATTGGGACTTGAGTCCTGTTCCTAGTTCTAGCCAGTGGCTGATGGGCTTATGGGACATGAATTGTCTCTCAGTGAGGTATGGAGGTCAGGCTCTCAGCCCTTGCTTTCTTCAGGGAAGGCCAGCCTGTGAAGATGTGGCTGCCAAGGGTCCTACTCCCAGCCTTGGTCAGTGACTTATGGACCTAGTTGGAAGGGGTTCCTCTACTGCTGAACCATGGGATTCAGTGACCTGGCCATGACTTTTCTCTGGAGAAGGCAGATGATGGCAGTGCTAGCTGATCCACTTTATCCATGAAGATACAACTGCTAGGAAATGTATTTTCAGCTTTGAACATTGGATTATGAAAGCTCCCATTAATCTACAACTTTGTAACTGTGAGGAGTCCAATAAAATAAGGTTCCAATCAATCATCTATCATACCCCTAGCTCTTGATTAGGTACTAGTGGTCCAGGTTTGACCTGTTGTGGATCAGAGGTTCAGTTGCATACTGACAAGAAAGGACAACACCAAGAGTCAATACAGGAGACTTTATTAGCAGTACATGGATACTTATCTCTACCAGAGGGTGATGATGGGTGTGAGCAAAGTCCAAAGGCCAGCAGCACATTTACAACAAAATACCTATAGGAAGGAATAGGGAAGGAGAGAAAAGAATACTCCAGGGAGGAAGATCCCACTGGAGGATTTAGGTCAGACCAGTGAGAAGGCATTACTAATCCTTGAGCATCAGCTGAGAGTGGGAGATAATCATTCTGTCAAGGGACTGGCAGTGATTGTTTCATATTGTCCTTCAAGCACACTCTACTCAGATTCCCTCAAAACTGCATGTATATGAAGGGAGGGTTTATCTCCAAATTTAGGGTAATCAAAATCCCACCTGTTATTCTAACCTTGGGCATCTTAGGTAATGATGGCCTTGTGCCAAGAACTAGGGCAGGAGACTGTCACTTATCACGATACACAGCTGGGAAGGGAACAAGGCATGGGTTATATGAAGTAAGCCAGCTAGTAAGTTTCCACAGCAAATAAAACTGTCACAAGGTGACCCCAAGGCAAAAACAGAGTCCAAGAAACATCAAAAGATCGTGTAGTAATGCATATTTCTACTAAAGTTGCTCTTTGTTTTGGTTGAAATCTGTGATTTCACAGGGAAATTTACTTTGAATAAACATCTTTACCTAGACGGGATTGTAATTACCCTGCACCTTGTTTTAAAGAATTGTCTAGGTCAGTTGGAGGCTGGATTTGAATTCGTGTCTTCCTGATTCCAAGGTCACACTTTTTTCTACTATGCCATGCTACCTCCTTATGAGGTTGTATAAGGAAGTACAAGTCATCAAAAGCAAAAAAAAAAATCACTAAGTATTCTACCACACATTAAATTAGCTTCCACTCAAGCATCTCTCCCTGTCCAACACTTGTGTCTGTCCCGCCCATTTCTTCCCATCTTGTCAACTTCTTTGATTGTAAGACCTTTCCTGATTCTTGTAGATGCTTCAAGACAAGGGTTTATGAAAACAAAGGATTAAGAGAGACCTTTGGAACATTGATGAAGCCCCCAAAATATTTTTGCATTAAAGACCCTCTCTATGATTATGCTTACAAAGTCAAATATGAATTAAAGGATGATGCATAGTGTACACTTCTGTTTGTAAAATTATACTAAAATCAGCACTTAAATCATTGCTTGAAGAATTAGTCTTGGTTGGAATTATAGCCTAAGAATGCAAAATATGAGATAAATCAAACTTCAGAACTTTTAGTTTTATTTTTCTAGAAAAATTCCCAATCCACCTGCCCTCCCCACACTACTTCTTAGACAATATTAGCCACTATTTAGTTGGATTCATTTTAAGTAGCCTTTTTCGAGAATCAAGTATCCTCATATAATAAGGTTCTCCTGTTTTTTATTTGAATTCCCCAAAGTGCCTGACACTATATGGGATATTCATCCATAGGGTTCAAAAGTCATTGATTGGCTTTTTATATCAGTTTTGGAAATGATTTGCTATGTACCAGAATGAGCATGTGTCAAGCATTATGCTAGACATTGGAGATACAAAGACAAAAATTAAATAGTTCCTGTCCTGATTTACAATTTACTGGGGGAAGACGTGCATGTATAGGCACATATGAATGTATATGAAATATATAGAAGGAAGTGGGAAGGGTGGCACTGGCATGAGATAGGGGGGATACTCTCAGGAACAGCCACATGTAGGAGGTTGTTACTGAGCTGAGCTTTGAAGGAAACTAGAGTGTCTTTTCTCATGAGATTAATTATACATATGAAGTCAAGAAAGACTGTGATGGCAATCAAAATAAGATCTTTTGCTGTTTTTGTTTTACTAAAAATGCCTCTGATTAAATAATGTGGTTAAAGAAGATCTTCCCCAACAATTGATGGGCCTGCCCATTGAGGGAAGTTTGATTAAGGGAGTCATTTTGTAGAAGGGTCCCAAGTAGCTTTTGTTTTTTTCTGTTGAGGCACTGAGTCAGAGAGTTATGCCCTCTGGCTCTGAAAAGACAATAAATAATCTGATGGTGAGGTTTTACTGTAGGGCTTACTGACTGGAAGTGTTTGTTTGGCCATATGAGGTCTTCGAGAAACTGCTATGGAGCCCCCCGGCTTTGAAAACCCACATGTCAGTGCTTCCTTCTCTAATAACTATGGTCAGACAGTTGCACCTGTCTGTTGAATTCAGTCAGAGGAAGCCATGCCTGTTGATCTTTGATTTCTCTGTATTTTTCTTTGAAGTTCAGGGTGCTGACTCCCCTCAGCTAGGTGAATGATATATGTGCTTGGTTAAAGAAATGATACATGTGCTTGATTAAAGTGATTTTTAACCCCTTGAAAGTTGCTTTCCTTTTATGAATGCAGATCTAAGAACCTGTGATAGCAGGTCCCCCTGTATATGTTGGGGATGCTTATTGTTACAAAGACATATTTTCAAATTAAACATGTTGCTTCAAGAAGGCAAGAATGGGCCTGGAATATTTTTGAATTTGGCTAACAAGGATGTGGTGGGAGCAATATTCTAACCCCATGAAAATTAGTATGCTGGTTTTTTTTTTCCTTAAAAGGTATTGAGACCATCCTCAAATCTTGATTGACTCAGGGATCTAAAGGCTCAGGCTCTTAATGTCACTGATGTCAACATGGGACTTATTACTACTTGAGTACAAAACAGTATCAAGTAGCTCCAGGGACTCTCTGATATTCCCATTGTGGGTCATGAGGGCTAGTTTGGGTAAATGTAATGTTAACGCAAGGTTAATGGTGGGTAGGTGGAAGAGTTAAAAATCTTCCTCACCTGTTAATAGGCCTCAATATGTTTTGTTAATTTCTGTGCCTTCAGGCTTTGAAGAGTGTGTAAATACTCTGAGATGAGATTTTACTTTGGGGCTTACACATTGGAAGTGTTTGACCAGATGAGACTCTGGGTAACCATTAAAGAGTCCTCTCCCCTCAACTTTGAAAACCCAGATGTTGCTTCTTTCTCTGGTAACTACATATGTATGTAATGGTCAGACAGTTGGATCTATCTGTTGATCTGTGATGTGTGTACTGCTTATGGTCAGAGAGTTGGAAGCCCTGTGTGTTGATCTTTATTTCTCTGTTTGTATTTTCTCTGAAGTCCAGGGTGCTGACTTTTTCCCCTGAACTAAGTGAATGATATATGTGTTTGATTAAAGTAGATTGTTGACCCCTGAAAAGTTGTTTTCCTTTTAGAAATGCAGATCTAAGAACCTGTAGAGCTGACCCTCCTGTGTATTTCCTTGCTGTTACAGTAAGGCAGCTTCATTTAGCTGATTAAACTCAAGGTGACCTTCAATACTCCTTTTTGTTAAATATCTTTCTCCTGCTATTACTAGATAAACCTCCTTTTGTTAACATTGAGTGATCAGCAAATGTCTCATTTTGTACCAATATTGAACCTAAAGTACTAAAGTTGAGCCCTGCCCTAACAAGGCATTGAGCCCTGCCCTAACAAGATTCGGGGAATCTTAGCATTTATCCCAGATATTATGGGGCTATTTGGGTCATATTTAGGGTCATAATTGGGGAGGGAGAAAGGGATATCTTTTCCGTTGGTTTCAGCAGTGAAGTCAACAAAAAAGCAATAAACAGTTGGAACCATACTAATTATACAGGATAGTAGACAGTTAATATGAATGTCTATCTCCCTGAAGAATTCTGTCCTTTGAGTTGTCTTGCCAGTATCAGGAGAATGGTTTGGGGCTATTGTCTTAAGTGAGGATCATAAGCTTTATGGATTTTTCTTATCAGGATTCTACAAAGAATGCTAACTCAGTCTCCTCATTAGTAAAATGGACATAATACACATGTATCTTTACAAGGGAATAAACATGTTAATGATAGATGTAGCCTTTTAGGGATGTGTGTATTTATGAATATATTTTCTAGCAAGCAATATCAATTTATTGACATTTTCCCAGAGTCAGAAAGGATAGCACATGAAGTTAAATTCTAAGAGACAAATATGACTTTATATACACAAAAAGAAAGATTGTAGAAATCATAAATCATACACTACAAAATGAATTGGGGTGGGCATAGTCTAAGGAACCCTGCAGCACAAGCTCCCAAAATGCACTCCTTTTACCTTTTCTGTCCCAAACTGAAACTCCAGGCAGTGCTCCAGTGAGCAAATGCATGCTATGGGCTACAGGGTAAACATGACCAGGTGAGCCCCCTCTGTCCAAAGGCAGCAGTGGATGCTCAGATATGACTCATAGTTCATATACTTCCTTTGCCTGGTGACTAATGCTTTGCAGATGTTTCATTGTTTGGTGAAAGCAATTACAAGTGACGCCTAAGTCTCTTTCAATATATTTCTCTCCTTCATTTGCTTTTTAAGATTAGTTATTGTTTTTTTGGAAATAAGTTGTCTTTTTTTGTTGTAGTTGTGGTTGAACTCAATGCTACAAAATTGAGAAAGTCAGTAGCTCAAGAATCAGGTACCCCAAATGGGAAAAAAAAAACAAGTCAACCCACATTTTTCTGTGTTGGGGTTCTGAAATATATTTGACCAGAGTGAAGTACTTTAAGTCAGAAATCCTGAATTTTATTGGTAAGATTAGCAGTGATTCAGCCAAGGTTCCTTACCCAGCAACTCATCTTCTTTTCTCAATCACTGGACCTAGTAGTGTGGGACTCCAGGCCTCACCACTCTCAGGAAATGGATTTGGAGGCTGCTTCCCCTGGAAATGACTACCAGGTTTTCAAGGAATGCCTGCTACCCTATTCCACGTGACTGAACTGCTTGAGAAAATAAGTCCTCAATTTTCCATTTCTACCAAATTCCTTGGTGGGTGGAGGTCATGTGGGATGTGCCATGTAGAGGGCACTCTCCTTTGCTCAGTGCCTACCACTAATGACTGAAAATAGTGTATCAGTCCTTTATAACTGGGAAAGTTTGTTTCTAACCTTGACTTCTTTCAGGGTCTGAATATGGAGGTTTGGGCTATGTGTAGGGAAACCTCTTAGTCTCCCTTACTTCATCCAATTGTTTGAAAAAACAACAATGGTGCCGCAGCCTTCTAAAATCTCAGAGCATCCACATATCAAGCCTCATACATACCATCAGGACCTTGTTCAGTACTTGTTTTGGTCGTTTGCAATTGTGTCTGACCCTTCATGACTCTGTTTGTTTGATACTAGAGTAGTTTGTCATTTTTTTCTCCAATTCATTTTACAGATAAGGAAACTGAGGCAACTGGGTTAGGTGACTTGACCAGGGTCACACAGCTAGTAAATGTCTGAGATCAGATTTGAACTCAGGTCTTCCTGACTCAAGGCCTCTATTTACTGCATCAGCTAATTGCCCTTGTTTAGTACTAGAACCCTAGGTACCAGGTCAAACCAGGAGTCCACTGCATGGTCCACATGGAGGATATCTTCTGGGTATGAATTATTCCCACTAGACTGAAATGAAGCCAAGGAACCAGCATTAAGTATCAGTCTAACAATGTTCTGGGAGGTATTCTCTAGAAATCTTGTCTATTACATATGTTTCTTGGATATGCGTGGAACATACAGACTTTTAATGTCTCCTTTTTATCTGACTGACTCACCTCTTTTCCTATCTTATGTCTGTCTGACAATGATTTACATCAAAGGTTCGTAAATTTTGGGGTGTTATGGGTCCCTTTGGCACTCTGGCAATGTCTAGGAACTGCTTCTTGGAATACTTTTTTTTACATGCATAAAACAAAGTGCATAGGATTACAAAAACCTATTACATTGAACTGCAGTAAAAACTACACGCACACACACACACACACATACACACACATATACACACACACAAAATTCATGGTCCCTATGTTAAAAACAGCTAGGTAATGTAGTGGACAGAGCAGTGGCCCTGAAGTCAAGAGGACCTGGGTTCATATTTAGTCTCAAGACATTCACTACCTACATGACCCTAGGCAAGTCACTTAACCCTGATTGCCTCCCCCTGAAAAAAAATCCCACAACCCCAAAACGTGTTTATTTTGCACCTTTTCTCTTGTTCAATTTCCCATTGGCAGTATGCCGTTGTTGCCTGTTTTCATGTCTGCTCTATGTCTCTCTGTTGCCATTTGGTTCATCTACAACTTTTAATTCCTCGAACACTGTGTAAGATCCATAATTCATATAGCTTCCCAGAAAGGATATTCTCAAAAAAGACTGGCCTTTATTTCTGAGAGAAGTTTGAGGTCTCCAGAAATCTTACTGTTCAACTCTGTACCCAGCTGATTGCTGACAGAGTCAGTTCAAGATTTTTGCGCAGATAGATGAGGTCCATTGGTTGACTGGCCAAACTGCATGTTATCATGTAGCTCAGTTGCTGGAGACTCAGTGGTCTCCAAACTTTTTTTTGATAATATGCTCTTATTTAAAAAAATACTTTTGACCATGTACTACCTCCAATATGTGTATATTTACTTATGTATACATTATGTACACACACTAATATACTATTAGGACAGCTAAGTGGCACAGTGGATAGAGCACAGGGCCTGAAATCACAAAGACCTGAGTTCAAATTTGGTCTCAGCACCTTGATAGCTGTGTGACCCTGGACAAGTCACTTACCCCTGTTGATCTCAGTTTTCTCATCTGTAAAACAAACTGGAGAAGGACATGGCAAACCACTCCTGTAACTTTGCCAAGAAAAACCCAAATGTGGTCACAAAAACTTGAACGCAACTACAACAAAATATGCTATTATTTTAAAAAAGATGAGATAAAGACCATAAATCAATAAGCATTTATTAAGTATATGCTATGTAGCAAGGACCATAATAAACTCTGAGTGTACAAGGACAAAAGCTGTTCCTGTCCTTAGTGCTTACATTCTGTCAAAGGAAACATGAAGATATATTAACAGATTATGGTAGAAATGAGGAAAATATAAGATAATTTTGTGGTAAGCTTAGGGGACTGGGAAGATGATGCTGTACCCTCAACAATAATAGAAAAAGTGAGTTTAAGATATCCACAGAATATCCACTTTGACGTATCTAACAAGTAGTTGGGGATGTGAGATTAGATGCTGAGAGATTGGTGCTGGAGAAGTAGATCTCAGAATTGACTGCACAAGAATGATAATTGAAACCATGGGAGTGGATGAGATCACCAAACAAAAAGGAGTAGATGAAGAGAAGTGAGACCAGGACAGAGACTGGGGGAACCCCCATAATTACCATGTGGATGACGATCCAGCAAAGGAGACAGAAAGTGGTGTCAGGAAAACCTGGAGAGAACTCAAAGAAGAAAAGGTGATAAACAGTCAGAGTTTTTTGAGGAATCAAGAAGGATGTGAGTTGAGAACAGACCACTAGAATCAGCAATAAAGAGGTAATTAGTGACTCTGGAGAGAGAAGTTTCAGTTGAATGATGGGACTGGAACCCAGAATGTAAAGAATTAAGAAGAGCAAGAGGAAAGGAAGTAGACACACCTATTATAGATAGCCTTCACAAGGAGTTTAGCCACGAAAGAGAGGACAGCCATAGGATGATGGATGAGGGGGAGGAGAGGGATGAATGGATCAAGTGAGATTATTTTGAGGATGGGGGGTAGGAGTACATTTGTGGGCAGTTATTGAGAGAGAAGGGAGAGTAGAGGAGGCGATCTGCTGCAGAGGACGGGATGTGTGGCATCACTTGCACAAATAGAGGATTTTGCCTTGGTGAGAAGGGCCACCTCTTCATGTGAAATAGGGGTGAGAGAGGAGATGGAGGAAGAGGGAAAAGATACAAGGCAAGGTTTCTCAACTGAGGAACTAGACGAGGGAGGGCTGGATGGGGGCGTCAAAAGATTTGGAAGAGTCACTGTGATGGGATGGTAAACCAATCAGGAAGGTATAATAAAAGGACTGCTCTGCCACAGTGATGGCCCAGTTGAGATTATATAACATCAATTTGTAATAGAAATCACTTAATGTCTCTGAATCTATCTGTAAAACGAAAAAAATTGAGCTTGATATTTGTGGAACTCCTCTCTTCCTGCTCTGAAATTTTTAAACAGTCACTATCAGATTCATGTTCCTTACAAGTATGAAGAGCATTCCTTCCATATTTTATCCAAATTACCTCTGCAAATGTTTAACAGGGCAGAGAAAATGAGGCACATGAATCATCTGAATTCATCTGAAGTCAAACACTACTTAAATACCAAGCCGAGCAGGATCCATGCATCCTCCAAGGCTCTTGAATTTACAAAAGGGGAGTTTCTGCGACACAGGAGGCTCCATTTCAGTTATTATGAAGTATTTGAGCTCTGAGTAAGGAAAGTGACTCATTTTTCCCCTCCTACAAAGATAAACAGGAAGTTCTAGATCTCTGGTCTCTGGTTTGTTTTTGATAGCTTTCTTATTTAGGCAACATTTACTGAATATACATTAGACAGAGAGGAAAATTGTCCCTGCATTTAAAATGCTTATAGTCCATGATGACCAGGGCCATCTCCAATCATCCTGATCTATATCCTGCCACTGGACCTAGATGGTTCCAGAGGAGACAGGGAGGCTGGTGACTTTGCACAACCCTCCCTCATTTAAATCCAAGTTGTTTGTAAGTCATGGCATCACCTTCCTGTTGTCAAGGCACAACAAAGGACAAAAAATTACAGCAGTCCATGATGGTTTTCCAATAGCCCATTCACCATACCTTAGGAAAGTTTCTCCTTTATCCTGGAGTAATTCTCATTTGTTAAGGAATGGGTTTTAATAGGGACTGATGATCCCCATTTAGGTAACTTCTAGTAAGTTCCAGGGAAACTATTAATTTGTAATAGTGTCAAAATACCTTATGTGATGCAACTCAACATTGACTTAAATGAGATTTTACCCCTCAAGCTCTTTCTTTTGTCCACTAACATGGGAAAGACTAGGTTATTGGATAGCTTGGAAGTTACTGTGGTTTTGGGGGGTGCAGAAGTAGGAAGGTGCTAACCAGCTTAATTTCTGATTTACCAAGGTCCAAAGGTACCTAACTTACAATAATAGAGTAGTTTAGGTACTGGAAGAATATGAATTAATGTGGCATCTGCCAGCCTGAGGTAGGAGCAATTTCCTAACCCCTCTTCCCTTCCTCACCACATCAAGTAAATTAGGCTAATTTTTCCTTAAAAGGTATTGAGACTATCCTCAGGACTTGATTGATTCAGACTAAAGGCTCAGGCTGCTGACATAATTTCCTTACCATCTGAATGCATATAAAGCAGCCAATGGGAGTTCAAGGAACTCTGATACTTGATGGACCACAATAGGAGAGAGAGCATCACTCAGGTGTATCAACTCACAGCATCCTCAATGACCATCCTTTTTGAATAGCCTTCTCCTGCTGTGAGTCAGTCAGTTAATAAACATTAAATGCCTACTGTATGCCAGGCACTGTTCTAAGCACAAGGGATAGATATAAATAGCAAAAAACAAAAACAAACAAACCCTCCCCTAAAGATCTTACAATCTAATGAGGTAGACCACATACAAAAAACAGCTGAAAAGAAGGATTGACGGTGAGGAGAAGGAACCTGGTGCAGGGACCATGGTGGATGGATCAGAGAAGTCCCAACGTGGTGGCCTCAGTTAAGAAATAAAGAGGACTAAGACCCGGTCAACCTTCTTTTGCTAATTACTGAATGACCTACAAATGTCTCCCTTCATTCCAGGATTGACTGATGGTACTGCACCTGAAACAGCCCAGCCCCGCACACAGCCCATGTTCCAAAGCTGTTTGGGTCAAGACAGTATATTATCCCCGTGCCAGTGCCCATCTGTCTATACCTGGATGCTTTTGGTTGCCCACTTCAATTTACACTTTATAAAGAACAGTTGCTTTGCAAAAGAAAGGTTTTCCCTGTGATGGTTATTTCAATTTTTTATGTGTTACAGCCTATGTACACCCACCAGACACCTTTTCATTGCCCTTTGGATGAGAATCATTTTTATCCTTCAGAGACTATTAGCATTCCATGATTCACAAGTAGATAACAACACTGGCAGAATATTAATGTCAAACAGATGGGGAAGTTTAGGGTCACTAAAAGGCCTTTCCATTTTTATAAAACCATCCAGTTCACTCTTCTTTCTTGTTTGATTCTGTGACTAACTTACTGTTGCTAGGTGGCAGTTGAGTGGAAGACTCTTCGAATCTAGCCTCACATATTTCCTAGCTATGTGACCCTTGGCAAGTCATTTAACCTCTGTCTACCTCACTTTTTTCATGTGTAAAATGTAGGGATAACAATAGCACCACCTCCCAAGGTTGTTGTGAAGATAAAATGAATTCAGATTCATAAAGCACTTTGGAAAACTTGCAATGCTGTATAAATACTATTATTTTTGCTGATTTTATCATTATTATCCATTTGGAGTGTCTGTCTAACACACACACACACATTCTAGCAGATGAATTCTCTAGGTTGTCCATTGAGTTTCATGTAATAATAAATGCTAGCACTTGTATAGCTCCTGAAGATTTGTAGAGAACTTCACAAATATTACCTCATAACAACTCTGTGAGGCTTGTGATATTACCATCCTCCTTTTAAAAATGAAGAAACCAAAGCAGACAGAGGTTTAGGTGACTTACACAGGGCCACAGAGTAAGTGTCTGAGGCAGGATTTGAATTCAGACCTTCCTGACCTGAAGGCCAGCATTCCATTCACTGAGCAACTTATCTGGACAATAAGCATTTTTTATCCATTTGGTTTTTCCTATGTGAATGGTTGGGTCAAACTCTATTGAGTGACTATAGACCCCATTTAGGCAACTTGTCCATATTCCCTAGGCTTGATACAGCTAGAACAAAGTCATCCACAAACAGGAGCATAATGGATAGGTCACGTGTCAAGGGTAAGATATAATGGATGGACTGCCCATATACTTCATTTCAATGTTTATGATGTTAAGAGAAAGTAAGGGTTATTTGAGCCTGTTGGGCAGATTCCCTGAGCTAAATATAGCAGAGAACATGGAGGAGAACTGCGAAGAAAGGTCAAGTACCACTTATTTATCTTTTTGATTAATTCTTTAGTTAAGATTAATCTATGGAATAAAACAAGTATTTCCATGACATGGTACAATAAATAAAAAGATGATTGCACATGAAACTGCAAATCTGTTATGTGTAATTTGCTATTCCTGCTAAATATTTATTAAGTTATTATGTAAATTCCTTTTTTAAAATTTTTTCTTTTCCTCCCTCCTTCCACTCTGCCCATTAATCTAATGGTTACCAATAGATACAATGCAAATAGGAATATGTATGCATATACATATACAAATATAATTACTCTATACATACTTCTATTAGTTCTTTCTCTAGATGCAGATAGTGTCTTGCTTTATACGTCCTTTATGGTTAATTTTGGTATTTACAATAGTCAAAATGACTTGGTTGCTCAAAGTTGTTCTTAAAACAATATTGCTGTAACAGTATACGATGTTCTCTTGGTGCTGCTCATGTAACTCTTCATTGTTTCATTTAAGTCTTTCCATGTTTTTCTTAGATCACTGAGATTATCATTTCTTATAGCACAGTAGTATTCCATCACAAAAATATACCACAATTTTTCCAGCCATTCCCTAGTTTATGGGCAACCTTGTAACTTCCAGGTCTTTGCTACCACAAAGAGAGCTACTATAAACATTTTAGAACATAGAGGTTCTTTTTCTTTTTCTCTAGATCTCATAATGGTGATATTGCTGGGTCAAAGGTTATAGTTTGGGCATAATTCCAGATTGTTCTCCAAAGTGATTGGATCAGTTTACAATTCCACCAACTGTGAATTAGTGTCCCAATTTTTCCACATCCCCTCAACATTTGTCACTTTCCTTTTCTGTCCTTTTAGCCAATCTGGTAACTGCACCTACCATTCAGTTATCATTTGCCAGCTGTAGTGTAGAAGAGGATATTCTTGTCCATGAGATCACCAATCCACTTATAATGTATAAGTTTGAGGGATGATTATTATACTTTGCTAACATTTGCTTCTTTAGATTTCTTTAGTACTTCTTCCAAAGATCCACGATTTTCTGGGAGATATGTGTCTACATTGATATTGATTGGCTGGAAATTACTCATTAAATGTGCAATCATTCAACCAAGTCTCTCAGAGAACTCAAGTAAGACTTTTAGCAGTCTAGAACCCACATTGTCACCTCCTAATTTATGTATTTGTCATTTTAAATATCAATTTAGAAAAAAAGAAAATTGAATCAGAAGAGCCAAACATAAAACCAGCCAGGGGTCATCAATTGTTAAAATTTTTAAAAATTCTATAGTAGAAAAATATTTGGTTTTCCATTATCTAGTAATGTCAAAGTTTATCTCATGTGGTTTTTTCGATTTGATTTTGGGATCAATTTCCTTCTTAGTGGCAGTGACATTTCTTTTGTTTTTATAGACTATGCACCAAGGTTGTCGACATATTTTACTCCATAATTAAGCCAGAAACCTTTTAGTGAAGGTGGTTGAAGAGGGTGTGGTGTGAGCTAGGGAGGGGATGTGCTGCTGTGGTTAGGGTTGGGAGGGAGAGTGCCAAGGGGTCATAGAGAATTATCAGGTAGACAGCTGTTGTACTGCTCATAGCTGATATATAAAAATATCAATACTTTGTGCTAGCTACATTTCTCTAAAAGTATATATCAACAATATTTTTAAAAAATTAAATCTTGTGCTAGCTCCAGGTTCTCTAAAAAAAATTTTTCCTGTCCCCCTTTTCTTACCTACCAAACCATACTAACCTATATTTCTCATACCTACCAAACTAGATGCATTAGAAAGTAGCCACCACAAGATAGGAAGAAGAATCTCTGTATAATAATAAATATTACTGGATAATATACACCAGACAGAATCTGATGAAATAGCCAATAATGAAGTCTGTGACTTCAAATGTCTCTATAAAAATGCATAAAACAGGGAGGTCGCAAGCAAAACAAGCTAGAGATCCTAAGGCAAAGAGTTGTATTGAACCTCACAAGTGTAACTGATGCTAGTGGGCTGGAATTCATACTGGAATATTGCTCAGCAAAGCTATACCTTATTAAAAATAGGAATAAGGAGTAGGTTCTGGTAGCAGGGTATATTAAGGCATACATATGCTAATAAATCGAAGAACCCAGGAAGAGACATCTTAGCTAAATATAAAGTATGCATTAAGTGTTTATTATATACCAGGAAGTATTTGGGTGAAGATCAATGGAGAAAAATACTGGCATATACTACGTAATATTTGGATTAAAAAAAAAGTTTGGAAAAAAATCACAAAGCTAGTATGATCTTATAAGCCATCTAGGTCATAGTGTGGATAGAGTAATAGACCTGGAATGAAGAAGATCTGAATTCAAATTCTACCTTCTAAACTTATTAGATATGACTTTAGGTAAGTCAGGTAATCTCTGTCAGCCTCAGTTTCTTCATCTGCAAAATAAGGATAATAATGGCACCAACCCTGAAGTGTTGCTTTGCAAATACTGAAACCCATAGTTGTAATTGTAGTAGTAGTAGTAGTAGTAGTAGCAGCAGCAGCAGCAGTAGTAATAGTAGTAGTAATGGTAGTGGTAGTGGTAGTGATAGTAGTAGGTGGGAGGAGGAGGAGGACACAGCTAGGTGGCTCAGTACATAGAATGCTGATCTTGGAGTTAAGGAGACTTATCTTCCTGAGTTCTAATCTAGCCTCAGACACTTACTAGCTGTGTGACTTTGGGCAAGTCATTTAACCCTGTTTGCTTCAGTCTGTAAAATGAGCTGGAGAAGGAAATGACAAACCACTTCAGTATCCTTGCCAGGAAAACACCAAATGAAGTCACAAAGAGTCAGAGACGACTGAAACAACTGAACAATTAAGTAACAGTAGTTACTTGTCGTCATCATTATCATGAAGACTTCATAGGAGTCATCATTATCATGGAGGCATCATTCTGCTAAAGCTAATAGATTTTCACCTTATCTTAATAATAATTTAATTTTTAGAAGATGTAAAAAGCAAGGAAGGGAAATGCTACTAATTCTTGATCAGATTCTAACCATCAAAGGTGAATCAGCAACTCAGACAGAAAATATAGCACCTTAGTTGCGAATTGACCACTCCGTTTTAGGATTTGTGAGAGAGCAGAGGAAAACCTCCCATTGTTTCACCTGTATCTTAACTTACCAGAGAAGATTAGATTTCAGCAGGCTCAGAGAATTGCTAGTATCCCTGTGGATTAAAATTCAATAGGGAAAGTCAGCTGAAGACGGATAAGAGACTCTCAAGAAGGAGATTCTGAAGGGGCAAAGCTGAATCATTCTCAAAAAAATCTTCCTGAAGATGAAGAAATTTACCAAACTTTTTACAAAGACACATAGAAAAGCAGAAGAGCTGTATAGCAATAGTGTCCGGGACACTACATTTCAAAATGAACGAACTGTTAATGAATATTTAAATGAAAGTATTGTTTTGAGCTATTGTTAAAAAAAAACAGAAAGATGAAAGCAGGATGAGGTCTTGTTCACAAATCACTGAGGGAAATATGTATCTTACTTTTTTTCTCCTCTGCTAAGGAGAATGATCTTTGCACTAAAAAGGATAGGGAGCTGTGTGTAGTCACTTAATTCCATTTCCCTCAGTTTCCTCATCTGATAAAATGAGCTGGAAAAGGAAATAGCACACCACTTCAGTATCTCTTCCAGAGATACTTTTAAGGAGTTGAAACCCAAGATAAGTAAGGAGGTTAGAAGAGATTCCAAGTTGGCTTCCCAGAGTTCATACCACATATCCACAGGTGCTGATAAAACTAAGTGATATAATTACAAAAATGATCATCCATGTTTCAAAGATCATGAAGGAAAGGAAAGGTGCAGAAAGATGAAAGACAAATGCCAGGACATTCAGGAAAGGGAAGAGAATGGAATGTACAAATAACTGGTAAGCTTGTACTCGTGACATGTGACCAAGCCATCATGCTTTTGTTTGTGGAGAACATTGTACCGGTTGTACAAGAAAATTGCTAAGTCACCCAAATGAGATCTGCAATCGCTGACAATTATTTGACCTAGCCATCTACAAAGGAAAAACCAAGTAGGTGAAGAATGGATATTTCCAGATTATTACTAGAAAAATTCTAGCATATATTAAGAGGATAGTCCATAAATATCGAGCAAGGAAAGTTTTGATCCCTTCAAGAACAGCTAATTTTTGTTTCTCAGTCATTTTTTCAGTCACATCCTACTCTTTGTGACCCCATTTGGGGTTTTCTTGACAAAGGCGCTGGAGTGGTTTCCCATTTCCTTTTCCAACTCATTTTACAGATGAAGAACTGGGGCAAACAGGGTTAAGTGACTTATCCAAAGTCTTACAGCTCGTAAGCCCTTGAGGCTGCATTTGGACTCAGAAGGATGAGTCTTTCTGACTCCAGGGCTGGTATTTTATACACTGAACCACCCAGAACAGATCCTACCAGACTAATAACCTTTTTGGAAAAGATTTCTAAATTCTTAAATCAAAGAGATGTTATATTTTAGTTGGCCAAAATTTCAGTGAAACAATCAATAAAGTCCATCATATTATTACTGTAGACAAGATGGAGAAATATGGTTCTAATGATAAAGCTAGGTATATTCAGAACTAGTTGAAAGCCTATAAACAGAAGTAGTCAGCAATGGGTAGCAATCAACTTGTAGAGAAGTCTCTACCTCAGGGATCTTTTCTTAGAGCTATTCTAGTGAAGATTTTTGTCAATGACATCAATGAAACTATAGATACTTATTAAATTCATAAATGACACAAATGCTGGAAGAGATAGCAGATATGTTGAATGACACATTGGAGAAGTTACTCTTTGGATTTCCTGAGATCCCCCAATTCAAAGTGAGCTAGCCCATTCTGCTTGTGCTGAGGCAGAGTTGCCCTGGTAATTGATTACAGGTCAAGTCAAACTTCAGACCAAGCTCCATCCGACCTAGTCATCCCACCAAAAGAACAAGGCCTTGCCAAAACAGAATCTTTCCATCTGCCCTGCAATTGTCCACTTATCCTTTCTTTAAGAAATTGCCCTTTTATTCCCTTTTATATTTTTTAACATTCCTTTTAAAATTTTGAGATCCAAATTCTCTCATTCCCTCCACCCCTCCTGCACCCATTGAGAAGGCAAACACTGATATCCATTATACATATGGAGTCATGCAAACATATTTCTATATTAGCCACCACATAACATTCTGCCATCCACTTAGAGCCTTATCCCACTACCCAGTCATTTACTAAGTCTTATTGCTTTCACCTAGGGGCAGCTAGGTGGTGCAGTGGATAGAGCACCAATGCAGGAGTCAGGAGGACCTGAGTTCAAATCTCACCTCAGACACTTGACACTCACTAGCTGTATGACCTTGGGCAAGTCACTTAACCCCAATTGCTTCATTCTGGGTCATCTCCAGTCATCCTGATGAGTATCTGGTCACTGGATGGCTCTGGGGGAGAAATGAGGCTGGTGACCTGCACAACCCTCCCTCACTCAAAACAAAGTCAAGTGCAAATCATGTCATCATTTCTCTGATGGCATGGTCTTCTTTGCCAGCGAAGGATGAACACACACTTGGGATGCCTTGACATCCCCAGCATTTCTTGAATGTGTCTTCTTTTCTCTACTCACACTTCCATCACCCACACCAAGTACTATTTAACTTCAAATCCTCAGCACCCAGTATATAGAAAACAATGAAGGATTATTGGTTAACTGATAAATAGATTTGAAACCCAAAAAGATTTCAGCAGGTTAAAATGATGGGCCAAACCTAATAAAAATATGAATAAAAACAAAGTGTCATATTTGGGTTCAAAATACCAACTTCACAAGGAAAAGATAACAGCAGTAGCTTCTCAAGACAGCCATTTGTTTGAAACAGATTTCTATGTTTTAGTAGACTGCAAGTGTACAATGTTCTAATGATATGAGCAATGGCACCCCCAAAGCTCATTACGACCTTAGGTTTCATCAAGAAAGGCTTTGTGTCCAGTTCAGGAGAAATCATCATCTCATCGTACTCTGGCCTGCTCAAACATCTTGGGTGTTCATTTCTCAGCACAGTGTTTTAGGAAGGACTTGACAATCTGGAAGGCATCCAGTGGAGGATGATTAGAATGATCCTTACTTCATGGTACTTACTATCCTGTTATGTTCTCCATGCTTGTATGCTATTAGTAGAAGTTACTGATTTATATATTTATCCTGCTGGCTACCCAGAACGAAAGAGGAAAGGAACTCATCTCTCATAGGCCTAAGATTTGTTGTACATGCCAGACATAGACCTGATAGAACAACCTGATAGAGGAGGAACGTTTGGCTCAAGATGGGGGTCCTATGAAGACTGATCCATTAAGTGGTCTTAAATAACCCAGTTCTTAACCTTTTTTTTGAGCAACAGATGGCACAACACATAGAGTACTAGACTTGGAGTCAGAAGGACCTGAATTCAAATCCACCACCAGACACTTTCTAGCTGTATAACCCTAGGCAAGTCAGTTAATGTCCATCAACCTGTTTCCTCTTCAATAAAATGGAGATAATAATAGCATCTATTTCACAGGGTCATTGTGAGAATCAAATAAGATAATAAATGGTAAAGCACTATATAAACACTAGCTACTAGGATTCTTATATTGTTACCCTCTCTTCTTGTTTAATATTTTTAAATACATGAAATAAAACACACGATACAAAGGAAGCAAGTTACGTCGAAATAAAGATGTAATGTTTTTCCTGTTCAAGTTCACAGACTCCCTGAAAAATCTATTAATGAACCCCTTGTGTGTCTTTTGACTGCAGAGTAAGAATTTCTATTCTGGTGGAATGGTAATAGAGAAACAAAAAAAAATGGGCCACACTCTACATAAACCTTGTCTGTCTGGACAAACCTGCTGCACATTCTGAAATTGAGCATACTGAGGGCACAGGGGGCGCCATAAGACATGAATGTATATCCTGTATCAACTCTATTACATGAGTAAGTCCTTGTGGTGGGTGTGAAAAATAGTTCCTTTCTCTCTGGAAAAACAACAACAGCGTTTTTATTCTTAGTTAAACAAACATTAAATAAAACCAACGTTTGCGTATATAAAATAGAACAGAAAAGGTGAATCTATTATATATAGTTTGCTTTTCCTTTAAAATATATTACAAATTCAACAAGTTGTCCTGCTTCTCTCTCTTTGTTTTTGGCCTGTCTTCTATTCTCTTCTTATAATTTTTTAAATGTGTCAATGACCCTCTTTTTAAATTTTCTTTTTTCTTTTTTTAAACAATTATTGCTAACTTCCTTCTTTCCCATAACACCTACCCTAAAAGTTGAAAAAGAAAAAAAAATCCCTAAAGCATATATATGCATATATATAAAACATGAAATATATATGTGTATATACATATATATATATGTATTTTCAAGCAAAATAAATTCCCACATTTATTAGCTCTATAATGTCTACCTAATTCTGCATCTTGATTCTATATAATTTTATTGTCAGGTAGCATGCTTCCATCACTGGCTATTCTAATCACAGTTCATGAATCTTTCAGTTTTTTTTTCTTTATGGTATTGCTACCATACACTTTATTTTCCAGGTCTAATTACCTCACTCTGTGTCAGATCATACAAGTGTTTCTTGACTTTTCTAATACTGTCCCTTTGGTCATTTATTGCAGAACAATAATATTCCATTATTTTCATATGCCATAATTTGTTCAACCACTCCCTGACTGATTAGCATCTCCCTAAGTTTCCAGTTTTTTGCTGTAAAAAAAAAGAGCTACCATAAACATTTCTGTATATATGAGCCCCTTTATTTGAATAATTCAATGAGGGAGGGACAGAGGTGGACCTAACAGCCATATTCCTGTTATCAGAGGGCATGTACAGTTTAGTGACATTGGAGGCATAATGCCAATTCCACTAACAGTACATTGATATGTTCCTATGGTCCTGCCCCGTTTTAACAATTATCATTTTCGTCTTTTTGGACATTTTTGTCAATCTGAAGAGTGTGAGGTGCAACCTCCGAATTTGTTTCAATTCTCACTTCTCTATTAGTGATTTGGAACAATTTTTCATGCAACTTTTGATAGTTTATATTGTTTCCTTCGGGCAATACCTGTACATATATAGTGTTTGACCACTTATCAGTTCCTTTCCTGAACCCTAAAAGGGCCTGGTCACTTGGGCCAATCAATATAATATCTAAGAGCTCGACATTCCCTTGGGGCTTTTGGCATTCTTCCAATTCCTCCCCCTCAGTTTATAAGTCATTCTCTGATATGAACCTTCCCCAAGTTACCATATGGCATAAATGACCTCATTGTTCTGAATACCTGATCATGTGAATTCCAGAAATGCATGACAGTCTGACACAAGGACATGTTTAAGAGAGGACAAAAAATCTTACTTGTCATTTACAGCTTAGCTCAGAGTCAAGGCTGAGTAGTTTACCTCCCAAAACCCAAGAGAGACATTTGTGAAACTTTTTCCCTAGTAGCTCAATGATGGAGTGTTTGGGGGAGGTGCATTGTAGCAATAAAAGGCAAAAAAAATTACCCTTTTCTGGGTAATTGTTTCATTTAAAGCATTTCCCCAATTGTGCCTTGGAAGAGAGGAAGCTAAGTTTACCTTTGATCTGCTAAAAGACAGAGGCATTCCCTTTGAATCACCCGTTGAAAACAAAGTTCTAGAGAAACTGCTTGCTCCCAGGCTCACTGTCCACCACAAACAAACATTGCTTTGTGGCACTGGGTGTGTGTGTGGTGTGTAAATAGATTGTGGGAAGGGGAGAGGCTGGTTTTTCAAGTTCCTGTTTCTCCTGCTCTGTTAGGTTCAATACAGTTCAGCATTTGATATCCTTGGTCTACAAGAACAGGAGAGGAGATAAATCTCCCATTTCTAGCTTTCGGAATAAGGTAAGGACTGTGTAATGCAGGATAGAGAAAATGATGGCTTCCTTTACTATTTTATTGGGTATTTCTTAGGCGTCAGGGGTATCAGGAACCACCTCGCATTTTTGTAATATCTTCTCTTTGTACTTGTACACTTTCTTTTTCTTTCTTTCCTTTCCTTTTTCTTTCTTTTCTTCTTTCTCTCTCTTGCCGTCTCTTTCTGTTTGTCTCTCTTCTTTTCTCTCCATTTTCTTTCTCCCTTTTTTCTTTCTCTCCTTTCCTTGCTTTTTTTCTTTTCTGTCAGAATTTCTTAAAAAGTCTTAATAATAATAGTTAGAATAGTCTTAACTATTGAAAGTGTGCTAAATGATGGCTAAGAGATGGTTACATTGAATTTATTTAGAACACTAAATTACTTAATTTGTTACCATGTAAATTCTATCTGGTGATTGTCAAAGTGTCATATAGATTGTGAGACAAATGAATGGGCACTAACCTAGGGACATGTATAACCTAGGGACATGAAAAGAAGTTCAGACTTAAAGGACTTCTCCTTCTGTCACTGACATATTTTACTCTTATTCAGTACCTCTTTGTTGAATCAAACAATTTGATTCAAAATCATGGGGTCTTTTATACCACATTAAGTCTTTTTCATATTTATAGAGCCATTTATTGGGAAGACTGTTAAAATTCAAAGCCCTAGAATAATTCCACAATGAATATGCAATTTTCAACACACCAGGGAGTCCAGACTCAAAGGTTACATGAGATTATACACTCTAAAGAAGCATCAATTTCTCTTATGGTGATCTACATTCTGTTACTTTTCAATACCATGTTTACTCCTTTGAAAGGAAAAAAGATCCCACCAATTTCCTAGTACATAGTTTCAAACTATGTTGACTGTTTTCCTCAAAATATTTAAATGACTGAATGGAAACTCATACATTTCTATATGGAAATTCATTTTTCCCATCAAGGTATATTTCAAGTACTATTATGATTAAATGTTCAGAAAAGTGGAATCCCTCAAAATCACCTTATATATTAAAAGAATAAAAATAATACACCAGGAAGTAAATCACTTCACTGCTCTATGCTTCAGTTTTCTTGTTTCTAAAAACAGAACAATATTACCTGCGGCATTCATCTCACAGTGTTATTATGATTATCAAATGAGAAGGTGTATGAAAAGTATCGTGTAAATTATAGTGACACAGAAAAGTCATTATTATTTTTTATTTTTACCTGTCTAATAAAGCATTTACTGAATGCCTCCCATTTAAAAGGTACAATGCCAGACTCTGGATACAAAGAGAAAAACAAATTCCTGCCTTCAAAGTGCTTAGGTTCTGTTGGAGATAAGGTAAAGAAGGTTAGGAATATGCCCTAGGGACATTATATTCAATACTTCCTATTTATTCTATTAAAATGATATCCAAAGTCAAATGATCTTAAGCAGTAGGCAATAATTCTTTCTTCAAAACTTGAAGGATCAGTGATTTCATTGGTTTTCATTTATGTCCTACCACTAACACATGATTTTGTGAGCTATCGTGTCCCCCTTCTCTCCAGAAAATCGTAATATGGTTTTCATCATCTTGTAAGTGATTAGCCTCTCCAAACTTAGGCAGACTGATTCTCAGATGACATTCAGTCCATATTAGATCCATATTAGGTCCAGCTTAGTAAGACTTCTCTGAGTTTATGTTCTATTGGCTTTGTTTTCAACAGTGTATTGGGCTTTTTTGCATTTAGAAAATGAGATGCAAATTGAATTTATAAAAAGAAGCAGCTTCTGTCATTTCAAACTATTACAGTATCTGCACAATTCTTTGCTTAAATGAAAGGCAATATATTTTTAAAAGTTTGATTAGTAATTGTATGCATAGAGAGTTCATTTGAAATTAGGAATTTGGAAATTGGGCAGTTAAGTGGCACCGTCAATAGGGTCCCAGCCTTAGATTCAGAAAGACGCGTTCAAATCACCCTCAGACACTTACCAGTATGTGATCCTGGGCAAGTAACTTAACCCTGTTTGTCTCAATTTCCTCATCTGTAAAATGAGTTGGATAAGGAAATAGGCAAACCACTCCAGTATTTTTGCCAAGAAAACCCCAAATGAGGTCATAAAGGGTCAACCATGACTAACCAACCAAATAACAAAAACATTTGGAAATTATTTGGTAATGAAACCCTTAGTACTTCAGAAAGTACAAAGTGTGACACTTGATCTAATGATACAACTCAAAACCCACTCACACCTTCCAATCTTGTCCAATTATGTAGACCAAGGACTCCCATAAATCTTTCCTAAAGGGAACAATTTTCAGAGGGAAATTGAGATAAAGCAAGGAAAAGTTTCCTAACAATTAAAGCTTCCTTAGAATGTACATCTGGGTTTAGGGAGCAGTAGGTTCTCTCCAGTGTGCTGGAACTAGCTCTAACTATCTCAAAAGAGATGGTTTAATTTTCAGTGGGAGTGTTTTCACCTTAGAAATCGGCAAATACTGCAAATTGTGTTTGCCAATTTCCAAGGTGAAAATGCTCACACTGAAAATTAAACCATCTCTTAGGAAAGTGGTGGCATATCAATAATCCATTTATAACTTTTTAAATGTATTGTGGGTGTACATACATTTTTTTTTTCTGGAGAACCATTTGCTAAACATTTTCCTCTGAGAATTCCACACTTGATATCTTCAGCCTTGTTCAGTAACCATTTCATGAGAATATTGTAGAGGAGATCCTTATTCAGGTGTGCTGAATTATATGACCTCTGAAGTCTTGTCCAACTTTAAGATTCTGTGTTCCATGATACATAAACCTGTATGTGCGCTCACGCGCGCTCACACACACACTTACATTCATACATTCACATACAGTCTATAAATACTGATCTCCTTATGAATGGGCTTTTGACAGAAACACAGAGATCATCTCCCTGAAATTCTGAAAGAAAGGTCAGTAAATTTTCATGTCTTCATTTAGTCCTGGCTATCTACTATCAGAATTAAAATAAAGATGAAAACTGGGTAAGGAGAAGTAATGTTAGGCAAATAATTTTCTTTTCAGACCCCTGCCCTCTGTGATTCTGTACATAGTACACTTCATATTTACCTAACATTCTTTGCTAGTCTTGTTTTATTCAACCATTCATTTATTCAGTTTTGATGAAGTTTCCTGATTACTTAGACTAAAATTAGTCAGAACATTTTCTGCCTTTTCATGATCTGTATACACATTTAGGATATTTGTTGAAATCAGTTTTATAACTGTTCCCATGAATTTGGATGAAAAAGAAAAATGTAATATTAGCAAGTTTCAGGGACCAGATGTGAAATGAACAGCTGATGATTTTTTTCAGCATGAGCTCTGTTTTCCTACTGCATAATTGCATCTTTCTATGTTTTGTTGGTGTATATTAATAATTAACAAATAATCTATGACATATAGTAATCTAGGAAGAAGTGAGACATTGAGGATAGTGTGCTGGTCTTCAAGTCAAAGCAAGCCAAGGTGTAGAATATGGCTACTATTGTGATATTAGGGGGTCACTGATTCTCTCAACTCAAATTTCCTCATTTGTAAGAATGATAACAGCATCTACCTCCCTGAATTGTTTGGAGTTTTTTTTTTTAAAGTATATATGGCATTTTCTAAAACTTAAAGAAATATATAAGTGCCTCCAAGAATGCTAATAGCTGTTATTACTTTCTTGTGAGGTTCAGATGGAATCAGTCTGAGAAATTATTATCCTGTGATAGTACTTCTCAACTATTGTGCAAGTGTATAAAATGACCACTGGACCTCTGGATTGACGCTCAGATCTTCAGTCCCCATTATTCTTTGGTGGACATCAACAATCTTATATTCGTTATTCAAATGATATTTTATATCGTTGATCTTTCCACAAAATGAAGTAGCTGTTTAATGTGTTTTTCGATGGAACCATATAAATTGATGCTATCTATGCATATTTGGTAATTAATATGAAGTTTTTGCATGACTCCTTTATCTTGAAAGCCATACTCGGGAGAGAAGTTGGAACACCAAATTAAAAAAAAAATCAATGTTAAAATGGGTTTTACATGTAATTAGGGGAAAATGAAATATTAAATATATTTTAAACAGAGAAAAAGAAAGCCATACTCAGTTCTGGTCAAAGGGATGATAAAGTATTTAATTCTAGGAAGAACCATAGTGACTTTAAACTTTATCCTTAGAAGATGCTGTATATGATTTCAAACAATTTTGTTACTGCATTAGTGTCATGTTTTAAATAAAGAAAAGTTTTTCCACATGGACATGAAATACTTCTCACTGCATCTGGAAGTGTTTTGTACATTTTTAGTACCTGTCTCAGGGCAATTAGGTGGCACAAAGGATAGAGTGTTGAGCATGGAGTAAGAAAGACTCATCTTCCTGAGTTCAAATCCAGCTTCCGACACTTAGTAACTGTATGATCCTGGATGAGTCACTTAACCCTCTTTGCCTTCGGTTTTTTCATCTGTAAAATGAACTGGAGAAGAAAATGGGAAGCCATTCCAGCATCTTTGCCAAGAAAGTTACAAATGGGGCCATAGTAAAAGACTTTGCAAAAATCAATAAAGATATTGTAAATGTTATGGCCCTTTCAAATATTAAAAAAAAATTATTGAATCAAGAATGACTTCCTTTTTTATATCCATGGAACTTGGGCATGCTTTCTTCACCCCTCAGCCAATAGATTTTTTTTTCATCAAAATGTTTTGTATAAAGTATATAATGTAGCATGAGCCTATATTTGTAGGAGTCACCAATGTTCTCATCTTTTATAAGTGTTTTTTCTTTTAAGAAAGATCTTATTAGACTTGCTTCATAGATGTACCTGATAAAATGGCTTGCACTGCTGCCAAACCTTAAGCAAGTAATCATGGTTCTTATTTCTTATTTCTAGTTTTTCACAGAAAGTAGAGTTTTAGCCTTTTCCCTTGATTTAATCCTTTAATGTAAATCAATTTATATTAATTTTATGTAAGGTTTCTGTTTTGTTTTTGATCTTATTTGTGCTTTAATCATGTTAGACTTTTTTTTGACAGCAAAATGAACAGAAATGTTTAATTTTCTGCATCTTCCTTCTTTCTCTTTCCCTCTCCCTCTCCCTCCCTCCCTTTCTCCCTTCCTCCCTCTCTCTCTCTCTCTCTCTCTCTCTCTCTCTCTCTCTCTCTCTCTCTCTCTCTCTCTCTTCCCTCCCTTCCCTCCCACCTTCTCCCTTTCTCCTCTAATTTATTTACTTCTCAGTCTTTATAACACAGTTCTTGATTAATATTAAATTGTTTATTTTATTCTTTCCACTCATTGGACTTCTTGTATTGCTTTAACTTTTTAACTTCTATTTTCAATTGTTGATTAAATGTAACAAGAATTTCTCGTATGCTTTTGTGTTCCAGATTCCATTTTATTTTCGGCAAATAAGGTATTCAATTAGGCCATTTGGCAATATGGTATTCAAGTTTCCTGCTCCGTATACTAGTTAGATATTAACGTAATTTTCCAGTGTCTTCTTAACAAGTCTTTAATGTTTCTTTTTCCTTGTTTGTTTGTTTAATAGCTGTTTATTTTATTAAATAACCAGTTATAAATTTAGACCAGGGCAGTGACTCATTGGAACAAACATCGAATTAAAACCACAATAGCATGCTTCAGCTGCTCATCTATCTTGATACAGAATAAGAGAAAAAGAGAGTCAGGGTAGAGTACCAAACACAGCTAGAATTTCTGAAGGGGCTGATTTAAGAACAGTGCCCTGGTCCCTGTCTGCTCTTCTCACTCCACAATGTTGAATGATATGGCCATGGGTTGGGAAGTTCCCATTCAATTATGTATGAACATGGGGTTCTGTGGTTTCCATCTAGGACCCTACCCATCTAGAATAATAGAAACTGGAGCAGGGGGGAACAATAGATAACCATGATCAAAGACAGATTTGGATAAGGAGGAAATGACATGGTTAGGGCAATAATACGTGAATTCGACTGTAGAGAAGTTGAAAGAGAGGGGAGGAGGGCCCTATGATATACAAGTTCTGTAACAGTCAAGAGGAAGGAAGAATCCAAGGAAGGATCTAGGCTTCCATTTCAAGAATTCCTAGCATAATAATATCAGTATTCTGTCTTGTGCTGCCTTCTTTTCTGCCCTAGAGAATCCCCTGCATCCTGAGACTGAGTCTTCTATTGGAACTCTGTTTTCTGTAGTTATCCCCGAACTCAGTCTTAGGGTGCTCTCTAGTGTGAACATCCAATAGTGTTATACAAGAAGAAGCTTTACTTTTAGGATCCAGATTATGTGTTTCAGCACTGATAAAAACTCAAACACCTTTCTCCCTACCTTATTTCAATGTAAATATGCAGCCAATTTGGGGTGAGGCTTCAGGTAGTACTGATATCTCCTTATGTACTGGCAATGGTTTTTCCAGATGCATAAATTTAATGAGTTGCCATTGTTTTATTTGATTGACATTTTCAATTGACCTTTTTTCTTTTTTTTCATACGACCATTATTATTTTCTTCTCCTTTTAGTGCTTATCTTTTCCAGGCATGACCATCTATTTAATGTTCTTTACTTATTCTCTTTATAATGGAAGAAAAAGATTAAAATCAGACTCTGATTTGTTGAACCCTGAAAAATTCTATTAAGAGACAAGTAGAGTACCATTTGTAACTATTGTTAAAACTGAATTCAACCGTCAGGTCCATTGAAACAATTGGCTTATTGAAGATAATTTTAATTAATCTTTTTAGCAAAATTTCTAGAAGTACTGTATTCCTATGTTAATACCATATTTAACTCATTTATAATTTTGTGGCTTATGCTCATAGATTTTTGGGACATTTTAATTTTAACACTGAAGTAGAAAAGCATTACAGAAACTATGGCTACACCTAAGAAATTTGTAAAAATAATTTTTATTTTTTGGTTTACTGAACTTGATGAAAAATAATAAATATGATCATATTAAAGAACAGAAAAAAGGATTGTGTATGAAATTGTGACTATCACAGCCTGTTAAGTATATGATAAGTTCAATGTATTAGTTTCATTGTCATCCCATTTGTGTATCTCTCTAGACTCCTTTCTGTTCTCTTCTAGACTTGAAAATAATAATAAAAAAGCTTCAATGACTCCTTTTAAAAATTTTTCTTCTTGTTTTGATATCACTCCTCCTCCTGTCACAGTCTCTCCCTCCTCTCCTTACACATTTTTTAAAAATCTCCTTTGTTATATATAAGCATAATGGAACAAAATACATCTACACATTGGCCATCTATGAAAGTATATCTCATTTGGCACCTTGAGTTCATCACTTCTCTGCCAGTAGTTGGTTAGCGTGCTTTATCAATGATCCTCTGGATCAGAGTTGGTCATTATTTGATCAGAGTTTTTAAGTCTAATTTTTTTAAAAACAAAATTATACTCATTCTTCTCCTGGTTCTGTTTACTGCATTCCAATCTTCCCAGGTTTCTCTGAATCCACTTTTCATTCCTTCTGGTGAATCCACAATACTCTGTTGCATTCACATATGATAATTTGTTGAACCATTGTTTAATTAATAATTGATAATATGGAAAAAAGCTCTCAAATTATATAGATTTGTTTATGTTCTGCTACACTGAGAAAATAATCGTTTCAAATAATTTTTTTTGGCTCTCTAGGGTTCTCTAAATAGAGCATTATATGATCTGCAAAAAGTTATAATTCTTCCCATCTTTGTCTCTGCACATTCTCTCAATACCTATAATGCTCCACCACCAAAGTTAATAACATTGCACAAGCACTAACAGTTCCACCTTTAGGGGAATAAAACATCTCCACTTACCAAAACAAAAGAGTGTAATTTTTCAGCCATATCACACATAGTTTTTGTGCATGTGGGGAAAGTTAAAGCTTGAGTTTTTAGTCAGTATGTTAGGGAAGGAAAATCAAAATACACATTATTTTTTTTAAATCTTGGTGAAAACAGTTCGGCAACTTGAGGGGAAAGGGTTCATTTATATACTTTCTTTCAGATTTCAATAGATCTGTGTTGCAGACCTTCCTCTAGATCTATGGATATTTTGTGGTTGCCAATGAAATAGAGAAGCTATTTATCAGGTATGCTTCACTCTTTCATGGTATCTTAAAAATTATGAATACAAAAATAGAGGGACAATCTACAAAGTATTATAGAAAGAATTTTAAACTATAAACCTCTGGTACATAAATTTTAAATTATTTATATAATCAGCAGGTGCCACTATCTGGCAAAGTTTGAAAACTTAAGGTAGAGAAGGAAAATGAAAGGGAAAAGTATGTGCTTCTTCACTGGCTTTAACTGCCTTTTGATTTTACTGGACATAATTCCTTCTCCCAAACCTTATCTTTCTCTTTTCATTGGATCCACTTCTCAGTTGCTGCCCTGTCTCACTGGGCATCTTTTCAGAGAATACAGTGGGGAAAGAGAACATGACTCATGTATACCCTTCTCCTCTTCAGATGAGCCTAGCTACCTGGCTTATGGTTTTAGCCAGAAAACAAGAGAGGAACCACAGCTTTGGTTTTATTTTTGCTTTTGACAAATTAATCAAAATGTATTAATATTCAAAAGGTTAGAATTTATTTATTACAGTATAGCTGAAAGCCCCTAAGCTAGGATTAAAAAATTTAAAAAAAAGCTAGATATTTTAAGCAGACAATTTAGAGCTGTGTTTAACTCCTCTCTGTACCAAATTCCAGTCATTCATTACCTCTTCCCCCCCACTGCAGTCCCATGTTCACAATTAAGATTTTTAAAAGCTCATGTAGTAGTTATGATTGGTTACAGTTTTGCACATTTGAAAAACAAGGAATCAAGAATAGATTTTAAAATGGATAAATTATAAAGGAAATGCATGCTACTACAGGCAAAGGGTGTGTGTGTGTGTGTGTGTGTGTGTGTGTGTGTGTGTGTGTGTTAAACCTTTACTTTCTTTTTCTTAGTCTCAGATCTAGATTTCTTAAGGCCCATGCATGTCTTTCTTCATTCCATTATCTGTAAAGAGAGTAGTGTTCTCAAAGGGCAATTGTCTCTTCTTCCTCTGATTGAAATGTTAGCATTTAATCATTTTTCCAATTACTTTTAATTAATCTTTTCCAATTACTCAAACATATTTACCTTCTTGCGTTTCTCTGGACTCTTGTATTTGCATTCCAAAGTTTCTTCTTAGCTCTTGTAAGTTCATCAAGAACATTGAAAAGTATTCCACAACATTAAGTGGGTTTTCCCCCATAGGATAGTATGCAGTTTTGGAAGGTAAGTTATTCTTAGTTGACCTTTCACCTTTTAGAATATCATATTCCAAGATTTCTTCTGCTTTATGATAATTATTGCTAAGTCTTATATGTGATTCTGACTGTAGTTCTTTGGTACTTGAATTCTTTCTTTCTAACTGTCCAATTTTTTTTTCTTGACCTGGAAGCTCTGGATTTTGATTATGGCATTTTCTGTTGGGGATTTTTTTTAGTGGATTCTTTCTATTTTTATTTTGCCCTCTAGTGCTGACAGTTCTGGTAAATTTTTACTTTCTATCTCTTGAAATAAGGAATCCTTTGTGGATTTTTTTAAACATAGCTTTCATAGAGTTTGATACTTCTTAAATTATTTCTCCTATAACTGTTTCTCAGATCTGTTGTTTCTCACAGTAGATACATTGTATTATCTATTTTGGATTTTGTTCTAATATTTCTTGTTGTCTCATCACTGTTTTATTCTAATTTTTATGGAGTCCATTACTTAAGTAGGTTTTCCATTTTCTGCTCTAAAGTATTGATTCTTCTATTACTTCTTTCATCCAGAGCTCTAATTTCATTTGTAATTTAATTTTATTGAATGCTTAGTTTTTTCCAAGCACTTTTGTAGTCCTTGTGGCCAAGCTGTCTTTTTTCTCTGAGGCTGTTTTTGGGTGTGCGGTAACTCTCTTGTTCTGGTTTTGTCTCTTAGGAATCTCAGAATTTATTATATTTCTTCATCATATTTAGTGTCGTACTCTGTTTAGTCATAATTCCCATTTCATTTCCTGATTTGGACTTTGTGCAAGTTCCAGGTGTTGCCCCATATCGTACTTTCTGTAAGGATAGTCAATATCTGTTTGGTCCTGACCTCAATTTTCTGGATTTCTGCTGCTGAATTTCACTTTCCATGTATATTTGCTCTCAGTGTGCTGGCAGATTCCAGCTCCTCTTTTTGTTCTGGGTTCAGAGTGCTATGATTATCAGAACTTTCTGAAGCATCTTAGCTGTGAGTTTTTCTTCCTTTTTGGTCTTCTTATTTGGTGAGCTACTGACTCCCAACCCTGTATCTATAGTCAGAGAATTCAGAGCCCAGGTTGTTTCTAAGCACCCTCTTTCCTCTTCCAAGCACTCTGGTCTTCCTGCTCCTAGAGAAAGAGCATTGTCTTTTCAGGTACCCCTGAAGCATCTGTGGTCCAAGCAGGCAGACTTCTTTTTATAAAATTTTATTTTAGACTCAAATACAAGAACACAAATAAAGAACAGATAAATGAAACAAAAACATACCATAAACTTAAATATTACTATAATACAAAGAAAGGAAGGAATAAAGAGCATGTCATGTGCATAGCAGGATATAAGAGAGGATTCAAAATATGCAACAAGAAATTTTCATTTCAAGAAAGCCTGTATGATAAATATTACATGTTGTGTTGAAAGCTCCCCATCTTTTCTTTGCTTCCTTGTAAATTTCTTGTTTTCTGCTGTGCACTTTTTTACTTTGTCCTTTTTTCCCTCCCTCCTCCCCCTCTTGCCTCTTGCCCCAGATCTTCGGTTCTCCCCTCTAGTCTGGAACCAAAGCCAAATCTCCGACCTCCTGTAAGTGCCCACAGCCAGGAACTTTCTGCAACACTGCTTCTGCATTCAGCAGGTATTCACATCTGGGTCTGGTGTCCCTTGTCTGCAGAGGTTCCCCCAATCTTTCCGGGCTCAGATGCCCAACTGCCCTCCCTGTCCGGGGCGGTAAAAGTCCCTGTGGCTGGGGACAAGACAGCCTCCCAAATCAACTAACCCCAAGGCTTGTCGCTTATTGTTAAAGTGGAACCTAGCCTGAAGATGGTTATACTTCACAAGGACCAGCCCCATCCTGGGATTTTTCCTCTGATCTTCTTTACTTATCCCAGGAAGACCCCTGTTATGTAATTATTTTTATTTATTTTTACTCACACTTTGTTCTCCCTAAGGTGCTGTTTTATTCTTTTGTGGGGGGAAATCTTGAAAGCTTGGGATTTTCTGACCTACTCCACCATCTTCCCAGAATCCTCTCCCAAGCTTCTTTTTCTCTGCTTGTGGTAGCCGTCCTGGTGGTACTTCTTTGCCACTGTCCACAGACTTCTATCTTTGTGTACAGTGCTACACTCAATGAAGATGTCTTTCTTTGTATTAATTTTACCCTCAGGACCTAGGACTGTTCTTTGTCTCCCCCCCCTTTAGTTTCCTTTATCTTTCTTCCTGTTTCTTTCTGTCTGTCTTGTCTCCCTGTTTCTTCTTCTCACTCTCCCTCTCCTTGTCTCTTCTCCTTCTCTTTCTCTTCAGTTTCCTTCTGACTTCTCATTCAAAATAACGAAGAAGCTGATCCTTCAACCTTTCTCTAAATTTACATCCAATGAAACAAAAAATGTAGACAAATTTTGCACCTCTATTAAACTGTTAGTCAGGAAACAATTATTAAGTACCTATGATGTGCCAGGCACTGGACTCAGTTTGAGGGATACAATAAAAGGTAAAAGACAGCCCCTACTCTCAAGAAGCTCACAGCCTAACAGGGATACTACAAAAAACTATATATGAACAAGATCCACATAGAATACATTGGAAATAATCAACTGATGGAAGACCCTTGGCTGAATCTCAAAGGAAGCCATGAAATGGAGATATAAAGTTGTATATTTAACATAAGCCCTGGAGGACAAAATGAGGCTTGCACAAAGTCACTATCAGTTATCTGAAAAGAGATAGTTAGCAATGATCAGTTCTCTTTAGACATACCTCTGCTTAAACCCAAGGTAGCAGTATCACAGAGCTATGGATTCTATCAATTCCTCTTGTAGTCTCCTACTGCTGTTTTCATCCAACTCAAGCATTCTATATCCTCTCTCAAATATCTTTTGATAGTGAAAACTTACAAACACCTGAAATAAAAGAAACATAAGATGAGCAAATAAGTACCATGGGGGGGAGGAGGAGGGAGAAGAATAATACAATCAGTTCTTTCATTTTTATAGACTATTGTTTGTTTTGTTTTAAAAGAAATAGTACAAAAAAAAACACCAGAGGACAAAAAAAAATAACAAAAGGAGCTAAAAAAATAGAATATAAAGAATCAGAAGAAGGAAAGGGGAGATGCAGATGTAGAAGATAGGTAATAAAAAAAAAAACCAAGTATTGGGAGTGAAAAGACCAGCAAATTTGGCAATTAGATTGTTCTCAACTTTATGGAAAGAGGTTTCAGTCCAGCTTTGAAACAACAAACCAGATTTGAAAGTGCTCAGTTGTGAGAGGAGAGGAAGTAGGGGAAGAAAGTATAGACAGTTCTTACTAAGAGTTTAAGTGAGGACAGCAATGGAACTATAAGTCAGCAGCTTGAGAGAATGGTAGGATCTAGTGAAAGTTTAAGTTTTGTTTTTTTTAAAGATTCTTACCCTTTTCCTGCTTACTCTTTCCTCTCTAGGCTTTTGTGACACTTCTCTCAGGAGAGGCCATTTCCTGCCTATCTATCCATTCCGTCGCTGTTTCTTTCTTTGTTCATTCATCGTCCAGATCACAGACCCCCCACTAAAGTGGATATTCTTCAGGACTATATCCCATATGTGCCCTACTCTTTTCTTTTTGCAATCTCTCTCTTGGTGACCTCATTGACTCCTATGGATTTATTTAGCATATCTATGTGAATAACTTACCAAAGCACTATTATCCAACCCCCCAGCTTTGATCCAATATCATTCATTGCCTGTAGACATTTCCAACTAGATGTCCCATATCTCAAACTCAACATGTCCCAAACAGAACTCAATATTTTGTCCTCCTAAACCCACTTCTCTTCTAAACTTTTCCTGTTTTTGTCAAAAATACCACCATTCTTCCAGTCTTCTTGGCTACTTAGATTACTTCACCCCAAATATCCATTCTTTACTCAAATTTTGCTGTTTTCATCTCCATAGCATCCAATTTCTTCTCTGTGCTCTCATAGCTACAACTTTATTTCCAACTTTTTGTTATCTTGCCAGAATTATTGCTACAACCTTGTAATTGGTCTCTCTTGGTTCTGCCTGAGTTCTCTCCCCACCCCAATTCTTTCTCTATGTGGCTGCCAAAGTGATTTTCCTTAAGTACAGATCTGGCCATGTCCCACCTCTCCAATAAACTCCAATGGTTTCTCATTCCATTTAGGATCAAATGTAAACTCCTCTGTGTAACTTTTAAAACCATTCACACCTCTTTCCAATTTATTTTAGCAGATTCATTGGACATTACTGCCCCTCCCATCCTGTAACCCAGCCAAACAGGTTTTCTTATTGTTACTTAGACCAGACATTTCATAGCCTGTCTGCAGGTCTTTACACTCACTGGTTCGCATGTCTACAATGTTCTCTCTCCTTACCTCCACCTTATGAAATCCCAACACTATCAACTCAGAGTCTTTTCTGATGCCCCTTTTAGTACCCTCTTTTAGTTAACTGTCACTTGGAGTTAACTACTTCGTCGGTATTTGTGTTCATCCTCTTTATATCCTGTATATTTTGATATATATATTTTATATATATATATAATGGCATGTATATACTTTGAATACTGATATGTATACTTTGATATATATATATACATACACTGTATATTTTGATATGGATGCTTCTTGTTTCTCTGATATATATACACATATATGCACATATATACATATATATGATATATATGATATATCTCTGATATATATGTACATATATACACATATACATATGTATATACGTATATGTACACAATATATTTCTTGTTTCTCTGACATATATATATATATACATATACCTATGTAGATATATATATGTACACACATATATACTTCTTGTTTTTTATTCCCCTCTTAGAATTTAAAGTCCTTTGAAGTAGGGATGATTTAATTTATTGCTTCTGTTTCCCCAGAGCTTAGCATAGTACCTTGCACATAGTATGTGCTCAATAAATATTTATTGATTTATGAACTGAGTTAAGGGCATGTTAGTGGGAATAGTTGTGTTCAAAAGATCTTACCAATATGTGAGGATAGTTCTTTTCAAAGTCATTTCATAAAGACTGAACCTCATGATAAAATGTAACCTGTCCCATGACACTGCTTGCATTTGACATTGCTTCCTTCATGAATTGATATTTCAAAGAGAGAGAAATAGAAAAAGGGGAGGGGGAAGGAATGTCAGGTTAAATCCATAAATTTAATAACATAGAAAAGGGATAAAGAAGGGAATTTAATTTTGGTTCTCCAGAAGTTCTACCCTCAGGGAAATTAAAGAAGGAACAAGTAAGCATATACTACATGAACTAGAGAATAGGATTCAGAATAGATTAGGAAGGAAGAGAAATTGGAGGGCAAAGCAAAATAAAAATGCTTGGAAAATGAACAGAAACATTTCTTAAACTAAGATTTGAGAGGAAAGGAAGAATTTGAATTTCATGTCCACCTGGGAGAGAAAAAAAGTATTAAAAGAAGCATCAGATACATGAAAAGAAATAGAATTAACTGTTAAAATAAAGTCAAGGAATTGGAAGATAAGTGGAAATAAGTACAGAGCTCAAGGGAATAGACTAACATTAAAGCAGTATAATCACCTAAGAGAGAAGGGGATAAAATGAAATAAAAATAAGCAAATGGAAAAAATACACGAATCAAATGGGAAATGTGAATGAAATTTTAAAATACAATAAAATAAAGTGGCAGACTATTATAAAATAAAATAATAATAATGATGGTTGAAAAATAAAACTAATAATTATAATACAACAAGTTTCCATGTAGAAGAAACACAACTAAAACATAAAGACATATGCAGAATAAAAATGAGAGCTAGAACAAAATTTAATATACATCAGGTGATTCACCAAAAGTAAAATTCCAAGCATGCCATCAGACAAAGCAAAAATAAAAATTAACACTATTAATAGAGATAAACTTCATTTTGCTTAAAGATGCCACAGACAAAGAATATCAGTTTTAAATGTTATGTACAACATGACATAGCAGTTGAATTCATAAAGGAAAAATGAACTGAATTGAAATAATATGATAATGGTAATACAATAATTATAGGAGATATTAATGTTCTTTTATTAGATTTGAACAAATCTAGGAGAAAGATAAAAAGGGAAATACAAAACAACAGTGATAGAGCAGTGGAATCCAAAAGACATATGCCATCTTCTCATTGGGAACATTTAATATATGCATATTTTAGCTCTGCATGGAATATGTACAAAATAGGCTATGTGCAAAGGGCAATTGTAAATAAATTTAAAATAGAAATGTTAAACATATTTTTAATAACCAAGGTGGGGTGGGGTGGTGGTAGAGGCTGGACCTGTGCTTTCACTGGACTTCCCAATACTAAAACTCCCTTTACCAGCGCAGAAGGAAACCTCTTTTGTAACTTAGAGAACTGCCATAGAGAGTTACAGATTATAGCTGGATAAAAGTAGTAATTAAGACAAGGAACACAATGGAAAAATGTAGTTCTAAATGGTGACTTAATAAAGACATATTGAATACAAAGTAAATCAAAGAAAAATTATAAAGAAGTTATAATGGGTTAGAGACAGAGTATAACTACAAATACAGAATCAATATCCCTTCTAAACAAATAAAAAAATAACAAGAAAAACATTCTGCCAAATTGTATTTTTCAATAAATATGAACTTAATAATTAAGGGAGAGATAAATGAAATTGTGTATACCAATATCACTCCTGAATACTGATGCTAAATTTTTAACAGTTATAATACTATATAGCAATGGATAAGAAAGTAGGCAAGCATATTAATTAATATTAGTTTCTGTATCTGCGAACTGCTTTAACCTTTCTGGGAAAAAATGTTGAGTTTTGCTAGTGACTAATACACCTGTACGTCTTGACCTATAAGTCTTACTGCTAGACATATACCCCAGCGAAGAGAAGATGGAAAGCAAGTTCTCATATAAATGTTAATAGCAGCACTTTTTGAGTTAGCAAAAACTGGAAATTCAGTACCCATCAATTGGGAACTGGCTAAACAAATAGAATCACATAAATATAATGGAATATTGAGTATTATGTTGCAAGAAATGATGAATATGAAAAATGATGCAGTGAAAAGGAACCAGGAAAACAATATACATGAAGACTGCAACAATGTAATGGACAAGAATAAAAAAAATACTGAATATTACAATCATAATTACCATGCTTGGCCTCACAGAAAAAAATGAGAAAAGGAATCTCCCCTCATTGCCGAGGTGGAGAATGAAGATTGATTTTTCCCCTGGGCTTCTTTTTTTTGTTTTGTTTTTAAATCTTTGTTATGATGAAGGACTTTCAGGGTTGAGGAAGTGTAATGATAAAATTGGAAATAAATGTAAGGAATAACAAAAGGCATAAGTAATTTTTAAAGGAAAAGAATATTATTGCTAAAAGATTTGGAATTTTAAATTTTATTAACTCAAAGTATTTTGTAACAGTTTTAAATACTGGAAAAGAAGTTGATTTTTTACTGATTATTTTTAAATATTAATTTAATTAGTTGGCTTTCATAGATAAAAGTCATAGAGTCAACTGATGACTTTTTTTCTAGGACCAGCAGATGTCAAAATTGGTCCCAAGAAGAAAGATGTTAAAAAAAAATTCCTACCTATATAAGATTTAATGCCATCTTGGGGAGGGAGAGAGAAGAGAGGGGGAGAAAATTTAAAACATATACAAGTGATTGTTGAAAACAAAAACAAATTAATTTTTGAAATCCTTCATATGTCTGTACTCAAAATAGCTGGATATGAGTGATGAATAAAATTAATGGGAGATTGTAACATGTGGAGTAAATTTGGCCTCATAATTCTCACTGACAGTTGTCTTCCCAGCTAAATGACAAAAATCTTATGGTCAGTGACCATGTTTTACACTTTTACACTGCTTAGTATTTAACAGAGTACATACTCATTTATTTTTGTTTACCTTTTTAAAATTTATTTATTTTGTTTTCAACATTCATTTTCACAAAATTTTGAATTCCAAATTTTCTCCCCACGTCTCCCCTTCCCCCACCCCAAAATGCCTTCCATTCTGATTGCCCCTTCCACCAATGTGCCCTCCCTACTAACACCCCTCCCTTTCCTTATCCCCATCTTCTCTCTTGTCCTGTAGGGCAAGATAAATTTCTATACCCCATTATCTTGTATTTCGTATTTCCCATTTGCATGCAAAAACAATTCTCAACATTTGTTCCTAAAATTTTGAGTTCCATTTCTCTTCCTTCCTCCCTTCCCACCAATCCCCACTGAGAAGACAAGCAATTCAACATAGGCTATATATGTGTAGTTTTGCAAATGATTTACAAAATAGTCATGTTGTGTAAGACTAATTACATTTCCCTTCATCCTATCTTGTCCCCCATTTCTTGTATTCTCTCTTTTCACCTTGTTTCTCAAAAGTGTTTACTTCTAATTGCTCCCTCTTCCCATTTGCCCTCCCTTCCACAATCCCCACTACTGCTTATCCCCTTTTCCCCTACTTTCCTGTAGTATAAGATAGATTTTTATACCAAATTGAGTGTGCATGTTATTCCTACCTTGAGTCAAATGTGATAAGAGTAAGCTTCACTTTTTCCCCTCTATTGGAAAAACTTTTTTTTGCCCCATTCCCCTCCCAATATATTCCTCTGCTCACCCCTTAATTTTATTTTTTTTAGATATAATCCCTTCCTATTCAACTCACCCTGTGCTCTCTGTCTCTCTATCTCTTTCTGCGTGTGTGTGTGTGTGTGTGTGTGTGTAAAATTCCTCTGACTACCCAGATACTGAGAAAAGTTTCATTACAAATACCATCTTTTCATGTAGCAATGTACATATTTGAACTGTAGTACATCCCTTGTGATTTCTCTTTCCTATTTACTTTTCCATGCTTCTCTTGATTCTTGTGTCTGAAAGTCAAATTTTCTTTTCAGCTCTGGTGTTTTCATCAAGAATATTTGAAAGTCCTCTATTTCATTGAAAGGCCATTTTTTCCCCTGAAGTATTGTACTCAGTTTTGCAGGGTAGGTGATTTCTTGGTTTTAATCCTGGTTCCTTTGACCTCTGGAATATCATATTCCAAGCTCTTCAATCCCTTAATGTAGAAGCTGCTAGATCTTGTGTTAACCCGATTGTATTTCCACAATACTCAAATTGTTTCTTTCTAGTTGCTTGCAATATTTTCTCTTTGACCTGGGAACTCTGGAATTTGGCTATAATATTCCTTGGAATTTCTCTTTTTGGGTCTCTTTTAGGAGGTAATTGGTGCATTCTTTCAATATTTATTTTGCCCTCTAGTTCTAGAATATCAGGGCAATTTTCCTTGACAATTTTATGAAAGATTACATCTAAGCTCGTTTTTGGATCATGGCTTTCAGACAGTCCCATAATTTTTAAGTTTTTTCTCCTGGATCTATTTTCCAGGTCAGTTGTTTTCCAATGAGATATTTCACATTATCTTCCACATTTTTCATTCTTTTGGTTTTGTTTTGTAATTTCTTGGTTTCTCATAAAATCATTAGCTTCCATCTAATTTTCCATTCTAATTTTTAAAGAACTATTTTCTCCATTGAGCCTTTGAAACTCCTTTTCCACTGGGATAATTCTGCTTTTTAAAGCATTCTTCTCCTCATTGGCTTTTTCTTTTGCCAATTGAGTTAGCCTATCTTTAAAGGTGTTATTTTCTTCAGCATGTTTTTGGGTCTCCTTTAGCAAGCTGTTGACTTGCTTTTCATGATTTTCTTGCATGGCTCTCATTTCTCTTCCCAGTTTTTCCTCTACCTTTCTTACTTGATTTTCAAAGTCCTTTTTTGAGCTCTTCCATGACCTGGGACTATTGCATATTTATTTTGGATGTTTGGGATACAGAAGCCTTGACTTTTATATCTTCCCCTGATGGTAAACATTGTCCTTTCTCATCTGAAAAATGGGAGAGAATACCTGTTCACCAAGAAAGTGACCTTCTATAGTCTTATTTTTTCCCCTTTTTGGGGCATTTTCACTAGTTACTTGACTTCTGTGTCCTTTGTCAAGAGTAGGGTGTATTCTGGGGATCTGTAAATTCTCAGTTTCTCCAAGGTGGCACAATCAAGGGAGATCAGTTTACTCCCTGGCTGGGCTCACCCCCACTCAGGGCTGAGATTCAGATCAGCTGCTCAATTCCCCCAGGGGTTTAAGCTGAGCACTCCACAACATTGAAACAATGGAAGCTGGTTGCAGACCATTGCCACTGCAGCTGCTGCCACCCATAGCCCACTGATCCTGCTGCCACTGCTGCCTGGGGTCAGGGCTAGGAGAGGACTCTGCTCCATTCTCACCAAGTTGGAAAAGCCCTCTCACTAACCTTTGAAGCTGCCTTGGGCCTGTGGGTTGAGGGATCTGTGAACCTCTGCTGCTGCTGCTGTGGGGGATTCCACCCCTGAGGTCTGTTTCAGTCTTTCTCCTCCCCGTGCAGTGTGGCCAAGGTTGGACTGTGCTCTGTGGTGCATCCAGTGTGACAGACCTTTCCTGTTTGCCTTCCAGGTCACCTGGGCTGGAAATCTCCACTCCATCATTCTTTAGCTTCTGCTGCTCTAGAATCTGTTGAGAGTCTTTCTTTACAGGTATTCTGTGGGCTGTGGGGGAAGAACTAGAGTATGTGTGTCTTTCTACTCTGCCATCTTGGCTCCACCCCAGTACATACTCATTTAGAATATCCCAATTTGCATTTCAATGATTTGTTTTACCAATCTCTCCCCTGTTTGTAAATACTTTAAGAGCAGTGATTTTTTTATCTTTGTTTCTATCCCCAGTCTAACATAGCTTTTTGCATTTAGCAGATGCCTAATAAAAATTTGTCAAATCAAGGTTAAATGAAATGACCTGACCTTATCATCATTATTTTCTTTTTGGTAGATCATATAATTTTAATTACCGGTGTTTACCTGCTTGCTAGATTATCAGTTGTCGGACTGTGACAGGGCCAGCAGCACCAGTAACAATAGTTGTATTAGGGGTAATAGCCTCCAGCAAAATGAATAGTGTCACAGATCATAGTAGAGTACACTGTGGACAATAGCAGCAGCAACAGCTCCGGTCCCCCACAGTAGGATGCAGTACAGGCAGGCCCATAGAATATCTTTGGATATTGTTCTTGTACCTTATAAGAAGGATTCTTCTATTTTGCTGAAAGGATGAGGGAATGAGAGTGTTATACTACAAACGTGATGCCAAAAGTCGCACTACCTTGACAACCTAGGTCACTGATGGCTGACCAGGGGTGAGGGGGTGGATTGTTGTGGGTGCTGTGATACAGACCAAACATAGCTTGAATTAACAACCCCCCCAAAAAAAAGTTGTTGTTTATTTGTTTCAGTTGTGTCCAACTCTTTGTGACTCCACTTGGAGTTTTCTTAGCAAAGGTGCTAGAATGGTTTGCAATTTCCTCCTCCAACTCATTTTAGAGATGGGAAAACTGAGACCAACAGGATTACGTGACTTACCCAGGATTACAAGATAGTAAGTGTCTGAGCCCAGATTTGAACTCGGGAAGATAAGTCTTCCTGACTCCGGCCTAGAATCTATCCACCATAACACCTAACTTCCCCCATTCCCCAAGCAGATTGACCTAAAAACCAAGATGTGGTTACTTCATGGAGAAGAGGATATTAGGAGAACAAAAATAACCTAACAAACTTGAGACATATCAGAGCATCGCTGCTTCCCAATACATTTTCCCTCCTAGATCTTCCATGGGGACTGGTTTTACCAAGGGATCACTGGACACAGTGAGAAGATAGAGGGAAGCTGGGCTCATTTGTCCTTCTGTTTAGTAAAGTAGAGTAAAATTCCTCTCAGTAAAGTAAAACTTGAACTTTAAGACTCTTGAATTGTCTGCTTTGGTTACAGGAACCCCATCCTTGGGCAAGTTCTTTCACCACTCTGGCATTTTCCTCTAGCTAGATCTTGTCTGTCTGTGTAGCTCTAGTCTCCTTTATGCCTCTCTTAACATCTCCCACATTACCTATTCTATGTTGATTATTAACCAATTTAAGAGACTGATGTTTTCTTGATCTTGCCCTCACCTTCTGCGAGTATATTCAGTTTGTAATCTGTGGTCCTTCATGCACTAGTTATATTATCCTCCTAAAATCATATTCCTTTCTTATTCTAAATAAAATGTTTGTTCAAACAGAGATATTTGTACAGATTAGCCGTATAAATCTTTCTTTCTTCTGTGCTGTAAGAATACTCCATGAAAAATCATATTATTTGTGAATATAATATTTCTTCAGAGTTGAGATCTAACAAATACAGTCCTCGGTGTTGTCGCTACCTGTATGACTGTTGTCTTCCTATGAGGTGATTTCCAAAGGTATATCTCTTTCCTCAACTTCTTCCAAGAACTCTAGATCCTTTTGGTTGACAAATTCAAAGATTGTTCCTGATCCAGACATAACACTGTTTTAGAGGTTAGGTGTTTTATGACACTCAATATGGTTTTGATACCTAAATCACAGAGAACAAGAACAGAAAGAAAATTATTGATCACTTTCCTTAATGAGTCACGATGCAAAACTTTTAAATAAAAATCAGATGATTTTATTTGGTGCCCTAAATAAATGTCTAAGTCATTTCTCCCATTTTCTTTCTCTTCCCCACCCCCTTTTCAGTTCTTTTAGGATTTGAACACAGACACTCAAATTCTCGAACTGTAGCTGTGCTGAAATATTTAAGTTGCATCTCAACTGGCGGAACTTAGCTGCAACTCAAGAAGACTTTGTGGATCTCCAATTAAGAAAAAAATGAGTTTCTCAGGAGGTAATCTTCCTGAAAGTCCTATTTCTCCACTTTGTCTCCTGAGAAAACATGTAATCACCTTTGGGAGTGTTTGCACGGACATCATGAAGAATATGATGCGATGCTAATTGACTCAGTGGATTCTCTTATCAACGTGATTTTAAAGAATCCTTCAGAGTTACAGAAATCAATCGATCTTGCGCCTATCCAGCCACTTGCTTCAGAGATTACTGTGGAAATACCATGTCTAAGAACACAGAGATCATCAATCTATCATTTTTATTGGAGCATGAGAAGGAAATGATCCTGGGAGTCTTAAAGAGAGATGAATACTTGAAGAAAGTTGAAGATAAGAGAATAAGGTAATCTTCTTTGATTGATTTTTCTCACTTAAAACTTCTCACCTTTCTAGAGTTTTCTAAATCTAGTTTCTAGAACATAATTTGAGTAGATTGAAGGATATTGTCCTGGATGATCTCAAATGTACCTTCTAACTATAAGAGCCTATGAGTCTATGGAGTAACTAGCTTCAGTGGGTGTGCAACATTAATCAGGAAAGATTTGAAAGCAGTTTTGACATTTTCTTATTTAACTTTCTGGGAGAAGTAACTTTATGGGAGGCAGTTAGTATGGTGCAGTGGATGGAGAATTGGACTTGAGATTGGACCTGGTTCTGGGACTTACCACCTGTGTGACCTTGGGTGAGTCTAATGTTTAACTCCTCTTGCCTCAGAAAGAAGAACATCTGGAAGATTATTTAATTCAAGTGTTCCTAACCTTCTTGTTTTAAATGAATATTTTGGCAACTGTACTTCAAAATAATTGGTTTCCTTTGTAATCTTGTATATTTTATTTTATGCATTTAAATGTACTATTCTGGGAAAGGAACCATAGAATTTTTCAGACTGCCATAAAAGGTCCATGGCACAAAAAAAGGTGCAAAACCACCCACAACTAAAAAACCCTGATTAGATCTTTTTATTTATTTAATTTATTTATTCAAAATCTTTAATTATTCATTAGAATTCAATTACATGGAGCCTTAGTTAATTAGGATGCCTAGAATGCTAGACTTCCTAATTGCTGAGAAAGACAACTAGGTTGCACCATAGTACATAAAGCTCTGGGCCTGAAATCAGTAAGACATTTTCCTGTGTTTAAGTCTGGCCAGAGACACTTACTAGTTGTGCCACCCTGGGCCAGCCAGTTAACTTTATTAGATTCAGTTTCCTCACCTGTAAAATGATCTGGAGAAGGAAACTGCAAACCATTCTAGTATCATTGCCCAGAAAACCCCAAATGGGATCATGAAGAGTCACACAGAACCAACCAGCAATTAACTGAGATGCCAGGCCATTGAATTCTGGTTATTTGAAGCTTTCCCATAGCCAGATGGTGTCTGGCGGTATGGTGGATAGGGTGCTTAGTCTGGAGTCAGAGAGACCTGAGTTCAAATTTGGGCTCTGACATCTATTAACAGTGTGACCTTGGGAAAGTCAGCCTCTTTTTGCCTCAGTTTTCTCAGGTGTTAAATGGGGATAATAATACCCCCAATCTTGCAGGGTTGCTGTAAAGATCAGATGGGATATTCATCAAGTGTTTAATACAGTGCCTGGCACACAGTAAGCACTATATAAATGCTAATTCCCCTCTGCCCTCCATAGTAAGGGCTTGTAGGGTATGCCCTTAACAAAATTTTATAGAAGATGAGATTTCTTTTATGTGCCCTGTTGTTTTCTTCTTCCAAGAAACAATGACCCCCTTCCACCTTTTAGTCCCTATCCTTGAGCTGTCTCCCTCAGAAATAGACCCTATCCTCTAGATTGCTGACTCTTCCCTGTTAATTACTCTTGTCCTGTGTGGTACTGCATATCTACCCAGTCCTTCTTAGAAAACAGCTTTAAAAAGTAATTCACACCAAGGTGAATACTAGCAACTAGTAGCTTGGGAGGTTATTGTTTCCAATAATATTTTAATTTTATCAGGATACTAACTTCATCCCCAGAAGGAATATTTCTTAGTTACAACAAGGAAGGAATCAGGAGCTGGAATGTGAAAGTGTCTACATTGTTCAAGAAATCACTGGTGAATCCATTTGGCTAACCTTTCATTCATGTCAAGGAAAGAGGTATTATGGGTTTAAGATCTGAATCCAGGAAACAGGCAGAAACTAACAATGTCCTCACAAAGTATTGTGGACCAAGATGGATTCTGTACGCTTGATTGTCTCATCATATTCACCTGAAAGGATACGAGTTGTGTTCAAGACTAAAATCGCAATCTAAAGCTGCTATTAATCATCTTTGGAGAGGAAATGCTACAAACTAGTCATAAGGTTATTTTGAAGCATTTCAGGAATTGGTATTGTGCTATGAGAAACTTGACGCCTTAGCTATGAACATACATTGGAATTTTCTTATTAATGCTAATTCCACAGCTAAAAGAACTGAAATTTTGTTGTCATTCTTCCAAGACGTTCAATCAACACTGAAATTACAAAAGCTCTGATAAGAGTTTGTGGCTGAGTTTCGCTTTGACTAGAATACAGATGATGGTGAATGTAGTCAATACATTTGGAGAGAACAGAAAAACAATCTTTTCAATGTTTGAAATCTCATCACAAAAAAATGACTGAATTTCCTGATATCCTGCAAAATATGACTAATATTTTCTGGAAGAAGGATGTTAACCCATCAATAAACTTCTCAGATAAATGGAAAATTATTTCTTTTAAGAAAGAGCAATTTAAGGAGACAATAATAAATACAATATTGTATAGGATAGAATTTTTCATCTCATTTTTTGAAAGCTTAGTCAGAATCTATTGTGTTACCTTATCATTTTTTTCTTTACTTATATTTCTTCCATTGCACTAGTATTTTTCATAGGAAGAATGCAACTTACTTATATAATTGTGTCATCAAGGACCCCAGCATACATGATCTAGGAAAACAATTTTTGAGGGGTCAGCAATCACTTTAATCAGGCACAGATATTATTCATTTAGTTCAGAGGAAAACATCAGCACCCTGAACTTCAGAGGAAATATAGAGAAACAAAGATCAATAGACAGGGATTCTAACTGTCTGACCATAAGCAATACATACATCACAAATCAACAGATAAATGCAATGTCTGACCATTACATACATACATTGTTACCAGAGAAAGATGCAGCAATAGCTGGGTTTTCAAAGTTGGAGGACTCCTTAGTGGCTGCCCAGAGTCTTATCTGACCAAACAAATACTTCCAACTGAATTAACCCCAAAATAAAACCTCACCTCAGAGTATATATACACTTTTCAGAGCCAGAGGGCATCACAAACCTTGAAAACCAGTGCCTCATTAGAAAATTAGCAAAAGATGTGGGCCTCCCCTAATCAAGCATCTCTCAATGGGTAGGCCCAGTAATGGATGGGAAGATCTTTAGCTCTCACAATTACCATTACAATAATAAAGGGTACTTATAATTTCTCAGAGTGAAATGTTTGATTCCCCATTTATTCTTAATTTCTTTGTGATACCAGGTGAAAGGAAGTTATATATCCTTTCTTCATAAGCATCCCATGCTACAATCATCTCATCCCCTTCAGCTGATGACCTTACCTTCCACTTCAATGAGGAAACCAAATTTTTCCACATTAGCTCCTTCATTTGCCCTCTCCCACATCTCAAGTCATTTATTTCTCTCTTCTTCATGATTAAACTCCAAAATAGAGTAGTCTATACTCTCTATTCATATTTCCCTACTATGCATTCACTCCTCAGAAGCCTTCAGTCTGGTTTTAATCTATTTCTGTCAAAACCATTTTTTTGTGAAATTATTACTGAATTGAGATACCTCCTAATTGCCATATTCAATATTATTCTTGTGGAGAACATAGAGGGAGATGGACTAGATCATGATACAAGTAGATGGTGTCAGAACTAGATAGATGACTGTACTCAAAGAGATACTGTTTCGATGTCAATGTGGCAGGAAGTTCCTAGTGGAGTAAACTCTGGGATCTGTGTTTGGCATGGTGCTATTTAATATTTTTACCATTGACTTGGAAGAAAGCATGGGTATACATCAACACCACAAAGCTGAGGGGGATAATTCACATATTAGATGACAGTCAGGACCCAAAAGAATCTTGATAGACTGGAGCCTAGCAATAGGCTAGATTTAATAAGATGAAGCGCAGCAGGTATGAAGATAAAGTCTTATCCTTAAGTATAAAAAAAATCCACTTCTCAAGTATGAAATGGGAAGACATGGATAAAAGGCAGTTTTTTTTTTTTCCTGAAAAAAGAATTAAGGTTTTAAAGGACTTTAAGCTGGATATGAATGAGCATTGCAATGTGGCAACCAAAGAAGTTTTATTTTCAGTTCCAAATTTTCTCCCTTCTCCACCCCCTCACTCACTGAGAAGGCAAGAAATACGATACTCACTATACATAATATTGTCGAGTTTTTTCAGTTAGGTCTGACTCTTTGTGACCCCATTTGGGGGTTTCTTGGTGTAAGACATATAAACACAACACACGGGAAGGCTTCTAGCACAGGTTCACTCTTGATTTGGTCAGACAGGTAATCTTACTTTATTCGAGTCTAGTTTTCTCAGAAGAGGATTGCTGATAATGAGAGCACAACTCCTACAGTGTTCCCTAATCACCCTTCTCACAGGGACCAGTCAGAAGGGAATAAGGGGAAAGTACCCCTACATTTCAATGAGGTCAATCAAGACAGGCACAACTTCTGCTTCCCCTAAATCCCCTCAAGCCTCAAAGGGGGCCTTCAAGGCACACACAACATTTGTGCATTCAACCTTAAGGTTCCCCATTCACTGACCACTGACCACCTACTTTATAGGGCATCAGACAAAGAAGGCATATTGCCAGCAATACCCTCATAAGTTTAAATCACCTCATCCCTGTGACTCATTGTGTAGCCGCAGTCGTTGTTTATATTATTTATATAATGCTATGCAAGTGTGGTGGAGATGTTTTGAACCATAATTATGAGAATTCATATCTAATATCTGGGAACAAGAGATTATTATAGTTGTGGATCCTGGGAAACTGAACTCTAAGAAATAATAACAAAAATTCACCTTATACACAATAAAATGCACCTTACATACACTTGGTAATAATACTGGAATAATTTGTCATTTCCTTCTCCAGCTCATTTTACTAATGAGGAACTGGGGCAAATAGGGTTAAGTGATTTGCCCAGGATCACACAGTTAGTACATATCTGAGACTGAATATGAACTCAAGAAGATGAATTTTCCAGATTCCAAGCCCATTGTTCCATCCACTGTATCACCCAGCTGCCCTTCATCATACATATGAAATTATGCAAAACATTTTCACATTAGCCATGTTGCAAGAAAAGAAAAGGAGGAAAAAAAATGAAGCTAAGATAACCTTGAGCTGCATTAAGAGGGACATAGCTATCAGGAATAAGAAAGTACTCTACCACCAATGGAACTCATCTGGAACATTATGTTCATGGTTTAAGAAGAATATTGATGAGCTGAATAGTGTGCAGAGGTGGGTAACCAGAGTGGGAAAGGACCTTGAGTCCATGTCCCATGAGGTTGAAGTAATTGGGACTGTTTAGGCAAGAAAAGAGTATGTGATAGATGTCCAACTATTCAAAGAATTGTCACATGGAGGAGAACTCAGAATTATTGTATTTAGACCCAAAGGGCAGAACCAGGAACAAATGGTAGTAGTTACAAAAAAGCAAATTTAAATATGAAGCCAGGAAAATTTTCCTAATACTTCGAGCTCTCCAATGGTGGGATGTGCTGCCTTGAAAGAATTCTGTGGATGCTCCTTCCCTGGAGGTCCTCAAACATTGTTGATGACCACTAGTTTGGTAGGGATCTATTTTACTTATCAGTTAGACTAGCTGGACACTGAAGTTCCTTCCAAATTTCAAATTCAGTGATTATGTGATTCGGGAATCTTAGTCCGAATTCTTGATCCCCCCCCCTCTTTTTTTTTTTTTTGTTATCTGATACTGTTAATGATCTTTGCTTGACTTGACGTTCTTTTCTCCTTTCTCATCTATGAGAATTTATTTTTCTGATTTTCCTCCTACCTCAATGAAAATGCTTACTTTATCTTCACCCTGTATTCTTATTCCTTCTCTCATCTACTAGGTATGGGCAGCCCCAATGCTCTACCATAGACTGACAAAATTTCAAAGTTAGAAGGGACCTTGTTGCCATATAGACCAACATATACCTAAGCAAGAATCCTTTTTTTACAACACACTTGGTATGGGGTCATCTAACCTTTGTTTCAAGACAGGCAAGACTTTCAGAGGCAGCCCTTGCCACTTTGGAATAACTATTTATTTAGAAGTTTTTCTTTACATATAACTTACTTTACCTTTCTGCAATTTCCATCCATTGTTTTAAATTCTCCCCTATAGGACCAAATAGAAAAATCTAATCCCAGTAATGCCTGGAAGTGTTTCAAATACTGGAAGACAGATAACATACCCTTCCTGAATATCTTCTTTCAGTTAAACACATCACCATTACCTTCAACCAATTTTCATATGACATGAAATTGAAGGTGCTCCACCATCATGCTTTCTAGTTTGTGAATATCAATATCAATATCCTTTCTAAACTCTTGTGCTCAGAGCCAAACACAATCCTCCAGCTGTGGTCTGATCAGCATTGTTTACAGAAAGTCTGTCACCTCTGTCTTCCTGGACCCCATGCTTCTTTAATTAATGCCAGGATTGCATTAACATTTTTGGCTTGCACATGACACTCACTTCTATATTATATTAGAGAGTCTTCCTCAGTTTACAGTCCACAGAATCCCTCAGATCTTTTTCATACAAACTGCTAACTGTCTTATACTTGGGAAGTTAGATTTCTGAACCCCACTATATATCTTTACATTTCTCCCTACCATTTTTCATATATTTATATTGGGTTTCTTATTCTATTTAAGGCCTTTTTAGATTCTATCATCAAATGTGTTAGCAATTCCTTGAATCTTGCTTTGTGTCATCTGAAAATTTAATAAAAAAGTATTTGGGGAGCCAAGATGGTGGAGTAAAAGCAGAGACCTGTTGAGCTCTCCCCTCAAACTCCTGCAAATACCTATAAGAATTACACTAAACGAATTCTGGAGCTGCAGAACATAATGACAGAGTCAAGTAAATCTTCAGTCCAAGAGAGCCTGGAAGGTCATTGGGAAGCATCTATTGCACTGGACTGGGAGTGCAGTCTGGCATGCTGGCACAGACGGGGATGGAGCAGACCTCAGGGGACTGAAACATTAGCACCTATGGCAGTTTCCAGACTTCCCACCCCACAAACCCCAAAGACAACATAGAAGGTCATTGGGAAAAATCTGTCAGACCTGAGTAGGGGAGACTCACTGTCCAACTTAGATTCAGCCCCAGCCCCAGGGCAAAGGAGGAGACCTCATCTGAAGGTGGAAGCAGCAGCAACAGCTTCTGGAGGTCTGGGCCCACAATTGGGGGATTAATTAGCTGATACAAAACCTCTTAAACCTGGGACAGTACATCCACCCCCACCTCCACCCCCACTGGAAGCAGAGTCCTACCTTGACAAAACATTAGAAAGTAAAGTATTTGCCTGGGAACATGAGAAAACAGGGAAAAAATATCAAACTATAGAATCTTACTTTGATGGGATCAAAACATGCAACTAGAAGAAAACAAAGTCAAAGCTCCAAAACCTCCAAGAAAATTATGAATTGGCCTCAGGCCATGGGAGAGTTCAGAAAGGATTTTGAAAATCAAGTAAGAGAAGTAAAGGAAAAATTGGGAAGAGAAATGAGAGTGACCCAATAAAATCATGAAAAACAAGTTAACAGCCTGCTAAAGGAGACCCTCCAAAACACTGAAGAAAATAACACTTTAAAAAACAGACTAATGCAAGTGGTAAAAGAGGTCCAAAACAGCCAATGAGGAGAAGAATGCCTTAAAAAGTAGGATTGATCAAATGGAAAAGGAGGCCCAAACGCTCACTGAAGAAAATAATTCCTTCAAAATTAGAATGGAGCAAATGGAAGTTAATGATTTTATGAGAAATCAAGAAATTATAAAAACAGAACCAAAAGAATGAAAAAATAGAAGACAATGTGAAATATCTCATTGGGAAAATGACCTGGAAAATAGCTCCAGGAGAAATAATTTAAAAATTATTTGACTATCTGAAAGTCATGATAAAAAAAGGAGCCTAGACATCATCAGTCAAGAAATTATCAAGGAAAACTGCCCTGATATTCTAGAACCAGAGTGGGAAATAGAAATGGAAAGAGTCCACCTATCACTTCCTGAAAGAGATCTCAAAAGGAAAACTCCTAGGATTATTGTAGCCAAATTCCAGAGTTCCAAGGTCAAGGAGAAAATATTACAAGCAGCCAGAAATAAACAATACCATTATTGTGTAAATGTCATCAGGATAAAATAAGATCTAACAGCTTCAATGTTAAAGGATCAAAGGACATGGAATATTCTGGAGGTCAGAGGAGGTAGGATTAAAACCAAGAATCATCTACCCAGTAAAACTGAGTATAATACTTCAGGAGAAAAAATGGAATTTCAATGATATAGAGGACTTTCAAGAATTCTTGCTGAAAAAACCAGAGCCAAATAGAAAGTTTGACTTTCAGATACAAGCATCAAGAGAAGCATGAAAAGTTTTAGAAAAATACAATTTAAAAATACAGTTAAAAGATATTTTACAAAAGAGAATTTAGGCTTTCATCCACATCGTTGATCCATTGGAGATCTACTATGCTCTTACTTCATCAACTAGGACAATGGCCCTCAGCCTGATGTTTGTGGAGGCCTCTACTCTACTTCCCTTAGCCCTGAAGTTTTCTTACTAGTGCAATGGAAATGCTCAATCAGACTTATACTCATCAATGTACGCAATCACTCATTATTAATCAACAGTATGCAAATTTTTGTGTGTGCAATTATTTTTTAAGTAATACAATCATCTGCCTCTGTAGGATCAAGCTATTCACCTGATTCCTAAAAGTCCCAGGAGACATGCCTTGAACCAGTGCTCACAATAAGTTTCCTTCTTTTTCTTCTTTTAAAAAATTATTATAGTTCTAGTTTTCAACATTCACTTTTATAAGATTTTGAGTTCGAAATGTTTTTCTCCCTTTCTAAGATGGCAAGCAATCTGATATAGGGTATACATATACAATCATATCATATATATATTTCCATATTAGCCATGTTGTGAAAAAAGAATCAGAACAAAAGGGGAAAACTATGAAAAAGAAAAAAAAAGAGAGAAAATCATATGCTTCAATATGCATTCAGAAACCATAGTTCTTTCTCTGGATGTGTAGAGCCTTTTCTATCATGAATCTTTTGGAATTATCTTAGCTCATAGTATTACTGAGAAGATCTAAATCTGTCAAAGTCAGTGATTGTGCAATGTGGTTGTTACTGTGTACAGTGTTCTCCTGGTTCTCCTCACCTCACTCAGCATCAGTTCATGTAAGTCTCTCAAGGTTTTTCTGAAATCCTGCTCATTCATTCATTCATTTATCTATCTATTTGTCTATTTATTTGCATATCTGTCTATCTATCTATCTATCTATCTATCTATCTATCTATCTATCTATCTATCTATCTATCTATCTATCTATCTATCTATTTACATTTATATGGTACAGCTTGTTCAGCCATTCCCCAGTTGAAGGGCGTCCCCTCAATTTCCAGTTCTTGGCTACCACAAAAATGTGTTTTGACCTGTGGATCAACAAGATTCCTTCTTTGCCCAGTCAAAGACTTTGTGTCTCCCTCCAAGGTGTCACCAAAGACTCTGGTGAGTCTCCATTAATTGCAGATTAATGAGAGCAGGTGTACTGCCCTCAAGTGAACATAGGGTGCAAGTTGGGGAAATATAGGAGAGCTAACTAGAACCAGTCTGGGGTTTCTGGTGTGTTTTTATGGTTCTAACAAGGCATTTACAAGTTACCTCAAAGCTGTGATTGGTGACTGACTACCTAAATTTATGATGAAAAAAAACTACTGAACATAACTTTATTTTCCTAATGTCATTAGTAAGAATTTATCAGTTGTTTTCCAAATTTAGGGGACACATATCATAGAGTCAGGTAGGCATTATTAGTACTTTACCAGATAGGAGAGCGCTACACTTCCCTGCCAAATGATACCACTCATGTTTATCTTATTATTACATAATAACTACTTAATCACAAAATAGAGGCTTAAAATGAAATGAACTCTTTATGCTAAATTAACATATTTATTCTCTGAATTCAATCTTCCTTCCACTTCCCCCCACAGTATTGTTAGGAAAAAAAATACTTTTTAAAACTTAGAGCATGTGAAATCTGAGGTAGTATTATTTGTATGCCTCAGTCTACAATGATCTTTTGTTCTCTAATAAAGGCAAATATTTCCAGTATCCATAGTGTCAGAAACATGTGTCTTATCAAGAACTCCACGTGGCTTATGGTGAACCAGGAAAGACTTTTATTTAACATTCTTGCAAGAACTGGTGACCAACAAGTAGGCACACCAATTTAAGACAAATACACAGCTTTTTATCCCTACCCTCAATTTGCAGTTCCCTCCCATTTCCCCATTGGTTGGGTACCTCGGGGTTATAGCCTAACCAGAACACCTAAACCACAGTAATGCCAATCAATACAGCACACTTGAGGGCTGCTGCTGTGAGTATGCATGTGTGTGTGTGTGTGTGTGTATACATACACACACACACACACACACACACATATATATATATATATATTTAGGATCAAATTATGTGGTATAATAAGCCCTCTATTTACTCAAAACTAAACCTTGAGTCAAGAAACTAAAGCATAACATTCATAACAACATAACAACTTATTACCAGGGTGGCTACATGGCCTTAAACAATCACAAAAGTACATAATATAACATAGCATACGCCCTACCTTATACATTCTATGGGGACCAAAATCTTTGGGGAGTGAGCAACCAGCTCCTCTTTACTCAGGTACTGTCCAAAATGCTGCTTATACAATCAGGGTTCCCAGGTCAGGGTCTTCCCTAGCATAACATATCCTCAGGGGCAGCAGAGAACACAACACACCACACCCCATCCCTATGTCACAGTAGGTTACAATCCCCTTGATCAAATAGAGTGTCCAAGTAAAGTCTTCTTGGACAGGCATCTTTCTCCCACCTGGCACTCTCAGGTGCACACATTCTCTAGTGAGCCAAAGAGTCCAATTCTAGAGAGGTGGCTTTGTGGGTGGGTGCCCATGGGCCACGGCACTTCCCCTATCCCAACATGGATAACTCCCCCCTGGATCCCAACACATCCCAGGGGGATGTAGGAGAAAAGCACTCTCACTTCCCTTAACTTGCCGCAAAGTTTTCATCCTGACTCAGGGTTGAGTCCCAAGCTCCAGGGTGCATTCTCCTACTGGTCTTGGGGCTGACTACTCCCTGCTTCTGCCAGGGTCTGGATGCAGGCAATACACCCCTCCTGCTCCATGTCTTACCTCACAAGGGAAGAGACTGCTCCATTTCAAGCTCTCCTTGCACCTGTGTGAGTCCAGGCACAGCAGGTTCCAGGGGCCTCTGCCCCCAGCTCCTATGTCTGGCCCACATCACCCCAACTCTGGGACAGCTTGTCCTTCCTCAGCCTCACATGAGGAAGGGCTGCTCTGGCCTGGGTTCTGGGCACAGCCTGCTTCCAGGGCCCCCACCCTTCTGGAACAACTTAGGGCAGGACTACTCTAGGCAAGCTCTTGACTTTGACCCTAGTCTTGGTTCTGAGAAATTCAAAAGAAACTTCTCTCCTGGTTCTTTTGTTATCTCTACAGGAACTTTACCTACAAAAATGAATACAATGAGTAGGAAACAATAGACAACCTTTCCAGTCCCATAAACTCCATACTTTCCTTTATTTCTGCACAGATCCTGCTGACAGGAGGGCTGCTAGCACAGGTTCACTCTCGATTTATCAGAGATCTCCTCTCCCTCTATCAGATTTTCTCCTCTCCCTCTATCAAATTTTCTCCTCTCCTGCTATCAGAGTTCTCCTCTCCCTATTAGAGGTCTCCTCTCTCTCTCAGCAAAGTATTCTTTGCATAAGCAAGCCCCCAAGGCAATATCAATCTTTCAGAATAGATACAGTTTTCAAACAGTCTCAGTGTTTAATTGACTCAATGCCAGAAAGCATGAAAGCCCACAAGACCCAGCACTTGACTGGTTCTGCACCAGAGTTCTATGTCACTCAGCACAGGATGTGCCACAGCTGCAAACTGGCCCAACGCTCAAAGGAGCAAGACATCCATGATTGATAAGGCAAAATACCTGGGAACAAGAAATTGTTATGGCCACGGATCCTAGAAACTAAACTCTGAGAAATAATAACAAAAATCCCACCTTGCTTGTGCTTGCAACCACCCATGTGAGACTTCTCCCCTGCTTATATCTCCAACTCCCTACAATTCGGCACCCCATTTCCCTTATTTTCTTTTTGTCTTATTTGGTTATAGTTTCCCATAGCTGTAAGCAGACATGTTGGACCACAAAACCAGTTTCAACCAGTTTTAACTGGGCTAGTCTCAGTCTCAGGTGAGACCTCCTTATTGTTGTAGGGGAGGTGGGATTTTCCAACTGTCCTAACTGCCAGGTAAGCTCTTACACCCTGTTGAGTAATATGCAGGAGCAATATCCTAATGGTGATTTTCTACGATTCTTCCTTTTCGTTTAATTTACTTTTTGTTGTGCATGCATCTTATTTCATTGCACTGCAAGAAGATTCTACTTTTGATAATATTATTCATTTTCCTTGTCATAATTAGAATCCACTGATCACCTCCTGAAAGAGATCCAAAAAGAGAAACTCCTAGGAATATTATAGCCAAATTTCAGAGTTCCCAGGTCAAGGAGAAAATATTGCAAGCAGCTAGAAAGAAACAATTCGAGTATTGTAGAAATACAATCAGGATAACATAAGATCTAGTAGCTTCTGCATTAAGGGATCGAAGGGCTTGGAATATGATATTCCAGAAGTCAAAGGAACTAGCATAATACTTCAAGGGAGAAAATGGTCTTTCAATGAAATAGAGGACTTTCAAACATTCTTGATGAAAAGACCAGAGCTGAAAAGAAAATTTGACTTTTAGGGTTAGGCTGCACAGATTAAAAAAACAAAGAGAAACCACCAGACTGGGTAACAGTGGCCATATAATGTCCCAATCAGGTATTGCCACAGTTACTTGGGTTCAGTTTACATTTCCCAGGAGGAGGCATTTCACAGAGACTCTGATGGAACAAAGAAGAGGGTCAGGCTGAAAAGTCCCCAAGGTCCCAGGGCCAAGATGTTTGTACTAGTTCTGTCCATTAGAGCTGGAATTAACCAGCTTATGTCAGTTCTGTGGTCACCAGCACAACTGAGGGATTTCTTGGTTCAGTAAACACTGCAAAGGATCTCTGGTATGTCAAACTTAAGGGATGCTTAATCTGCCTCCTGATTGGCTGATTCCTATTCCCATGTGAGTCTGGCCTCTTCTGGATAGCAAGGAAACTCAAACAGATCAAGGTGCTTAATAAAGTCGTTTTTTCACAAGGAACAGTATTCCATTTCTAGCCTTGCAAGGTACTGTAGCTACAACAAAAACAACCAGTTTTTTTATTATACACCACTTTAAGATTTTTAAAGTACTTCAAATACTTATCTAATCCTCACAACAATCCTGTGAAGTGATGTTATCCCTGTTTTACAGATGGGGAAACAGAAGGTAGGAAAGGTTAGGTAATTTGGCCAGGGTCATACAGAGTATCTGAGGCTGTGTTTGAACTCAAGTCCTTCTGATTTCAGGTAGAGCTCTTTCCACTCAGCTACCTAGCCACCTTGGCTACGGTGATTTTTAAGCTGGAGGATGGCATTTATATCGCAAAGGGAATTGTTGAATAACTCCAGCAGAAGACATTCTGTTTCCAAGAGGAATTCACATTGGATTTTTGAAAAGGGTCAGTTACGGAGAGTCTGCAGAGTCTATGATGGATGTGGAGAATGGTGCTCATTGCGACCCTTTGAATCTGGACTGAGTGATTGTTGAAACAGCTGGAGTCTCCCTTTCCTGCTGTTCTATTTATTAAAAGGAATTTTGCTAAGCACTGTGGCTGAACTACTCTCTTAAAGGATGCTAAAACTGGGGAATATGCTACACATCTCCCCTTGCCCTTTGTTTTATCTCTGCCTACAAAGGCAGAACATTTTTTCCTCTTTCTACATCCATTTTAGTGTTATAATTTATCATTCATGTGTGTGTGCCTTGAAAGAAAGCATTTTTCTTTCCATAAAATCTGTGATATTCGGTCACTCTTCTCCAGCTATCTCCATAGCATCTACAATCATCTCAATACTCCTGAGAAACTTCCAGCCTCTGGAGCTCCATTGTTGCACTTGAAAATTCCCTCTTACCTGACCACTACTTTGGGAAAGCCCTGGAAACCATGCTTTTTCTTTACACTTTTTTTTTACTTCTACTCTCTACTCCTCCTCCCTAAGACATTGACAGCTGCCTGGATGATGCCCTCATAACCCTTCCTTTGCTCTACACTCCTGTTCTGCAGTCATAAATCATCAAATCAACTTTTTTTTAATTTTAATTTATTTATTTAACTTTTTACATTTATTTTCACAAAATTTTGGGTTCCACCCCACCCCAATACACTGAACATTCTAATTTTGCCTATCACAAATCTGCCCTCTCTTCTATCATCCCTCCCTTCTCTTGTCTCCATCTTCTCTTTTGTCCTGTAGGGCCAGATGACTTTCTATTCCCCATTAACTGTATTTCTTATTTCCTAGTAGCAACAATACTCAACAGTTGTTCCTAAAACTTTGAGTTCCAAATTCTCCCCATCCCTCCCTCCCCACCCATTCCCTTTGGGAAGGCAGGCAATTCAACATAAGTCATATCTGTGTGCTTTTGCAAATGACTTTGATAATAGTCATGTTGTGTAAGACTAATTGTATTTTCCTCCATTGTATCCTGCCCCCCCATTGTTTCTATTCTGTCTTTTGATCCTGTCCCTCCCTGAGTGTTGACTTCAAATTGCTCCCTCCTCCCATTGCCCTCTCTTCCATCATCCCCCTCACCCTGCTTATCTCCTTCTCCCCCACTTTCCTGTACTGTAAGATAGGTTTTCATACCAAAATGAGTGTGCATTTTATTCCTTCCTTTGGTTGAATGTGATGAGGGTAAACTTCACGTTTTTTTCTCAGCTCTCCTCTTTTTCCCTCCACTAAAAAGTCTCCTGCTTGCCTCTTGAATGAGATATAATTTACCCCATTCCATTTCACCCTCTCTCCTTCCACTACATTTCTCTCTCACCATTTACCTTAATTTCTTTTAAGATATGTTCCCATCCTATTCAATTCACTCTGTGCTCTCTGTCTCTGTATGTGTGTGCATGTGTGTATGTGTGCGTGCGTGCATGCATGTACATGTGTGTGTGCTTGTGTGCATGCGTGTGTGTGTACGTCTGTGTGTGGTCCCACCAACTACCCAGATACTGAAAAGTTTTAAGAGTTACAAATATTGTCTTTCCATGTAGGAATGGAAACAGTTCACCTTTGGTAAGTCCCTTATGACTTCTCTTTGCTGTTTACTTTTTCATGCTTCTTCTCATTCTTGTGTTTGAAAGTCAAATTTTCTTTTCAGCTCTGGTTTTTTCATCAAGAATGATTGAAAGTCCTCTGTTTCATTGAAAGACCATATTTTCCCCTGAAGTATTATACTCAGTTTTTCTGGGTAGGTGATTCTTGGTTTTAGTCCTGGTTCCTTTGACTTCTGGAATATCCTATTCCACGCCCTTTGATCCCTTAATGTAGAAGCTGCTAGATCTTGTGTTATCCTGATTGTATTTCTACAATACTTGAATTGTTTCTTTCTAGCTTCTTGCAATATTTTCTCCTTGACCTGGGAATTCTGGAATTTGGCCACAATGTTCCTAGGACTTTTGCTTTTTGGATCTCTTTCAGGCGGTGATCGATGGATTCCTTCAATACTTTTTTGCCCTCTGGTTGTAAAATATCAGGGCAGTTTTCCTTGATCATTTCATGGAAGATGATGTCTAGGCCCTTGTTTTGATCATGGCTTTCAGGTAGTCCCATAATTTTTAAATTGTCTCTCCTGGATCTATTTTCCAGGTCAGTTGTTTTTCCCATGTGATATTTCACATTCTCTTCCATTTTTTCATTCTTTTGGTTTTGTTTGGTGATTACTTGGTTTCTCAGAAAGTCATTAGACTCCATCTGTTCCATTCTAATCTTGAGAGAACTATTTTCTTCAGTGAGCTTTTGAACCTCTTTTTCCATTTGGCTAATTCTGCTTTTGAAAGCATTCTTCTCCTCATTGGCTTTTTGAACCTCTTTTGCTAATTGAGTGAGCCTATTTTTCAAGGTGTTATTTTCTTCAGCATTTTTTTTGGGTCTCCTTTAGCAAGGTATTGACCTGTTTTTCATGCTTTTCTTGCATCTCTCTCATTTCTCTTCCCAGTTTTTCCTGCACCTGTCTAACTTGATTTTCAAAATCCTTTTTGAGCTCTTCCATGGCCTGAGCCCACCAGACATCCACCTGGGATGTCTGGGATACAGAGGCCCCGACTTCCACGTCTTTCCCTGATGATAAGAATATTTCCTCGTCATCAGAATTGAAAGACGGGAACATCTGTCTCCCAAGAAAATATCTTTCTATAATCTTATTTTCCTTCCCTTTTCTGGGCATTTTCCCAGCCAGTTACTTGACTTCTGAGATTCCTCTCCACCCCCGCCTCGATCCTAGATCTGCCCAGCTAGTGCTTTGGGTCTGAGATTCAAATGCTGCTCCCCAGCCTCAGGGCTTTCAGCGGTGGGTGTGGCTGCTATTCAATGTGAGCTTAAGTTCTGGTGCTTGGGTGGGGGCAGGGCCGCCTCCCAGGCTCATTTCCCTCAGGGGGTTTATGCAGAGACCTTCTGTAATGGCCCTAAGCTTCTGCCTGCTGCTCTGGGAGTTCTGGGCTGCAGCTGCCTCTGCCACTCCCTCTGATGCTGCCTCTGTTGCCACCTCCACCACCGCCTCCCGAGGGGGCCTGAGTCACAGAGACACCTTGCTCCCCTCTCGGCCAGCCCAGAAGTCTCTTTCACTGACCTGTAGCGCCTGTGGCGGAGGGACCTTTGTGGCCATCGGAGATTTCATCCCTGAAGCCTGCTCGGATCTGCTCCTCTGGGGCTGTGCGGCCAGGGCAGCGCAGGGGTGGGCTCTGTGTCCGGAGCTCGATGGACCCTTGGGGAAGGCTTTGCAGGGCTCTCTGGAATGGAAACCTCTTCCACTGTGTTTCTGCATGGCTTGCTGTGCTCCAGAATTTGTGGAGAGATTTTTTTGCATGAAATTTCTGGGATGTGGATTCGGAGCTAGCATACGTAATTCTTTCTACTCCGCCATCTTGGCTTCTTCCCCCCAAATCAACTTTTCTAATGTTACTAGATAGAATGGTAGTCTACTGCCCTATGACCTCATCCATCATGGCTCTAATTCTCTTGTCTTTGTATGTTATATTCCTCACTAGAATGTAAGAGCAAGGATAATTTTTGCTTTACTTTTTGTACCCCTAGTCTTAGCAGAGTGCTTGGAATATAAGGGGCTTAGTCATTGCCTTTCTTTTTCATTCATTTGTTGATGAATTAATGAAGTATATTGTATATCTGTATACTTAGCCAGTGTCAGCCAAAGGGGAAAAATAGAGGAAGTAAATTGCTAGCTGGAAATACATAGACTTTTCCTTGGCCCTCTCCAATCTTCTGTTTTAGAATCATGAATCATGATCAAGTAAACTCTCCTATTGCTATGACAGAGCATTAGTCTATTGCTCTATGATCCCAGTTACCATCTCTGTAACTTTCTGAATCTGTACCTCTCTCCCTGGCCACCTTTTCCTTTTGTGTGTTGTTTTTCCCCATTAGAATATAAGTTCCTTGAGGACAAAGATGAAATTTTCTTTTCGGTGAGTATCCCAAGCACTTAGTAAAGTGCTTTTAAAATGCTTTTTCATTCATTTGCAAATGAATGAATGATTTGTACTGCATGTCTATATACTTAACTAGTGCCAAGCAAGGAGAGTAAATGGAGGAAGGGAGAGACTAAGTTGAAAAGTTCAGAACTAAAAAATAGGTCAGGGGACATAACTCTGTCCTAGATTGGTCCTTGATTATGGTATCAAGAATTATATATAATTTTTCATGACTTTCCTGTGTTTTTTGAACTTCTCCATATAGTAAATGGTGAATGCAGAAATGTGTTTTGCATGACTTCATATGTGTAATGGGTATCATATTTCTTGCCTTCTCAATGAGTGAGGTAGGGGTACAGGGAGGGAAAAAATTTGGAATTAAATATAAAAATAAGTTTTTTAAATAGTAGAGAATGTGGTCTATATGGAAGTAGAATCATTTTACTCCTAGTCTGGAAAATAAGCTCATTGTTTTAATCAGGTGTGTCTCATTAGACTATAGTAGGCCCAGGCAAGTCTCCAGCATCTGATAGGAAGAAAAATAAGGCAGGATGAACCAAGCACCAAAAGATGGGTGAAACTCTTAGACCACCCACAGGAGAAGGAATGCATCCTCTGGGAAGAATAAGCTTTTTCTCTTTTTCCCATTGGGGGAAGAGTGAAAAAAAAAAAAGAGGGCATGGCCAGCTTTACTTCACAGCAACACTTAGTGCTTACATATTTATATAAGGCTTATATAAGATTTACAAGGAACTTCACTAATCTTATCATACCTTCACAAAAATACTGTGAAATACAAGTTTTTTATGCCCATTTTATATAAGAAAAAACTGAGATCCAAGAAAGCTAAGTGCTTTGTCTAAGGTGACCAGCAAGGTGGAAAAACTATGATCAAAGTCCAAGACGATAAGATTAAATAGGAAACCCAGACAAATGGCAGATCTAGGGGTGACATACCAATGAATGTAGTTGACCCCAATCCTAGAATCTGCCTACACACGGAGGCCCATCCTCATGTTACCGTATTATAGACATGCACAGTTGGATGGATGTATATGTGTGACTCTCATTAGAATATAAGTCCTATGAAGGCAAGTACTGTTTCCCTTTTGTCTTTGCTTCTCCTGCAGTTAGTACAGACAACATATGCTTAATAAGTGAATGCTGACTAATTGATTGACAAGCTTGAGAGCATCCAGAAGAAAAGAATCAAGATCATAAAGCATCTCTAGTTTCAAGAGGATGAGTTGGTAGAACCAAGCATGTTAAATCTGAAGAAAACTTAGTGAGATCGTGACACCTGACCTCAAGCACATGCAAGGTTGTTATATGATAGGAAAATTCATTTTGGGCCCCAGAAGGAAGAGCTGATGACAAGTGATGAAAGTGTTAAAGGGTTAATTTGGGGTTGATGTTGGAAAATCTGTCACAGAATTAGAACTAACCAAGAATAGCTGCCTCAGAAGGTTTCCCTATGCTCTGAGCTCTTTAAACAAAGACTGAATACATACCCTGTCAGGTATGTAGTAGTTCTGTCATGCCTGACTCTTCATGACCCCATTTGGGATACTGGAGTGGTTTGCCATTTCCTTCCCCAGCTCATTTTACAGTTGAGGAAACCGAGACAAACTGAGTTAAGTGACTTGCCCAGGGTCCCACAGCTAGTTAAGTATTAGAGGTCAGATTTAAACTTAGGAAGATGAGTCTTCCTAACTTCAAGCCCAAGACTCTCCACTGGGCCACTTAGCTGCCCTCAGGTATGTAGCAGAAAATTTTTTTTTCAGGTTTGTACTGGAGTAGATGACTTCTGAGGTCTCTTCCAACACTAACACTCTGAGATAACTGATTGACTTGTTTCCCTAAAATGTGTGGCTACTTCAATGTATTATGAAACAAGAAACTTTTTACATAAAAAATAATTATCTTTTGATTAAGGCAATATTTGATGCTATTGCTTTTTCCAGAATTGGGATAAATATGCCATGATGGGAAATCTTCTTATTCTAGTAAATATTCACCCCTAGAAACCTATTCACCTACCATAAAGTGGTCATTCTATTAAGACAATTTTTTGTTACCAGAATAAGATACGCAAACTCCATATTTTCTTGATGACTAACAGATTAGTAGTTCAACAGACTTTTAAGAAGGTCATATTGATTTTGCTGTCAGAGACAGTGTGATATGATTTAGGGAAAACAAACTATCTGACCGATCAAACGTTTGTTCTTCATTATTAAGAAGGTTGCTTTTTGGGGAGCACCTATTGAGCTTTATAAGGATTTTTGTAAGCCACAAAATACCTTATCTCTTCCTTTTTCTCAGCCAAACTTCTCTGCACCTCTCAGGCAGATTGGTTCCATGGCTTACTGGTCCACTATTTATACTACAACATCTTCATGGTTCATAGTTTAGGCTTAGAATGTTTTCTTCTGGGCAGTTCAGCAGAGTTAAAATGGAGACATGGAAAGATCATCAGTCAGAGCACTGAACTATGAGTGCAGAACATGGAGCTTCAGGGACCTGAGTTTGGATCCTGACTGTCCTTGTCCATCTCCCTTAACCTCTCTTCTACCTTAGGTCTAGACAAGTACAAGTTAGACAAGAATGATTCTACTCTTGATCTTGTCATAACCTTACAACTGCTCCCCATTTCTGTGTACAAGCACTCTGAAATTGTTTTATCCATGTTACTGGGATAACATTAGGGTTTTCCAGGAGGACTAGCTCTCTGGAGTGAGGACTTGCTGAGCTCTTTTCAGGGCTGCTGTTCTACCTTTGGTGTCTACCTGATTCACCCAACTCTTACCAGTGGCTCCAAGAAAGTGCGATGACCACCACCTGGTAAACTGTGTTGGCAAACCAGCTAAACCAGGTTGAGGGTAACTGAAAAACCTCCAACCCATCAGTAAGTTAGGGGAATGTCTACCCAGAGCACATGAAGACTTCCTGGTGGAATGGGAGATGAGAACAATTTATCCCGATGGTCATGAAGGTAGCTGAAGTAGGTGCTGTGGAGCACTTAGAGCTTGGTCAGACATCCAAGATTCCAAGGTCATCTGCTGCATCCCAGGTCATTGCCAGTCATCCTGACTTTTGTCCTTCTATTGGACTTCTATGACTCTGGAGGAGAGAGTGAGGCTGACATCTGTGTACAAGTCCACCTCACTTAAATCCAATTCACTCATATGTGAAGACATCACCTGTAATGTCATCGGTCCTTGTGGAAAACAGGACAAAGAACCTTCCAAGTCATTCCATCTCATCTGTGCTTTATTCCTCCTAAATCTATTCTTTGTCGTCAATATGTTCTCCAATGGTGTACTCCTCAGTACTAACCTACTCTGAGGTTAAGCAGCTCTTTCAAGGAGTGTGTGTGTGTGTGTGTGTGTGTGTGTGTGTGTGTGTGTACATAACATGTCCCAAAAGTCTTAGAGCACTTTTAATAAGATAAATTTGAAAAAAGCTGCCCACTCAGTACCTCCACATCCTTACCTCTCATCATCTTCCAAACCCTTGGCGATCTGACTTCCAGTCTTCTCATCCAACTGAAACTTCAGTCTCCAAAGTAACCAATGATCTTTTCACTCTCACAGCTCACTTCTTTTCTCAGATGTCATTCTTCTTTACCTCCTTCAGCCCTGAACACTGCTGACTACCCTCTCCTTCTGGATACCCTCTCATCTTTCGTGTTCTTGCTTCCTTGGTTCCCTTCCTACCTTTCAGAGCACTATTTTTCAGGCTTACTCTCCTTTTCTAGGTCATCACATACATAACACCCCCTAAATATGGTTGGCCTGTTCTGTCCAAGGTTCTGTCCAAGACCCTCTTCCTCTTCCTCTATATTCTCTTTCTAGATGAGCTCATTATTCCCAAGAGTTCAATTATACTCTGTACCGATGACTCATGAATCTTTACGTCTAGTCTCTCTCCTGAGCTCCAATCACTCACCACCAATTGTCTATGAGATTTCTTTTAAATTTTTATTTAATCTAGCTTTTCTTATCTTTCCTCTTGGCTCTTCTCCACACCCCCATTTGTTTCCCTGTTGAGTGAAGTATTGCTACCCACTAGACATTTCCATCTGGATATCCTATAGGCATTTTAAATCCAATACATCCAAGACAGAACTCATTATCTGCCTCTCCTCCCAGACCCCCTCTTCTGCTGAATTTCCCTAGTACTGGCAAGGATGTTGCTCTCCCTCCATCACCCAGGTTCAGCCCCTCAGAGTGTTCTCAACCCCTCACTTTTGTTCATCCCACTTGTCCAATCCGTTGCCAAATCTCATCATTTGTTTGTTCACAACATCTCTCCTATATGTCCCCTTCTTTCCAGTTATAAATCTACCACTCTAGTTTAAGTCCTTAGCCCAGGGGTGGGACCACATATAGCCTTCTAGGTCCTCAAGTGTGGCCCTTTGACTGAATCCAAACTTCAGAGAACAAATCTTAGGCCACAGGTTCCCCACTCCTGCCTTGGCATCTCTTGCCTAGACTATTAAACTAGTTTCCTAATTCATCTCCCTCTTCTCACTCCAACCTCTCCCTTGCTGCCAAAGTGATTATCTGATGATTAGTGTTTACTAAATAGTACTTACTAATAGGTGATTACTAATGATACTCCATTACTTGTAGTAGTAAGTATGAACTCCTTTCTTTCTGATGGGGGAGGCATTTAAAGCTCTTTACAACTGGATCCCTTTACCATTCAATTACTTTCTCTCATCGTGTCCTCCTCAGTCCAATCATAATTGTCTACTTGCTGTCCCTCACACTTGATACTCCATATTCGGTCTCTGTACCTTTGTAATATCTGTCCCACTGCCCATGATATTCTCTTTCTTCACCTTTGACTCTTAGAATCTTTGTTCTTTGAACTCTATGTTCAAATGCCAAGTTCTGCAGCAACCTTTCCCATTCCTAATAGGAGCTCCCAATGCCTTACACTCTAAGACTATCTTATATCTGCTGTGTATGTACACACACATGCATGCAAGCACACATTCTCTCTCTCTCTCTCTCTCTCCTTCTCTCTCTCTCTCTCTCCTTCTCTCTCTCTCTCTCTCTCTCTCCCTTCTCTCTCTCTCTCTCTCTCTCTCTCTCTCTCTCTCTCTCTCTCTCTCTCTCTCTCTCTCTCCTTCTCTCTCCTTCCCTCCTCCCTCCTTCCTCTTTCCTTATCCCACACCCCCATACAATACTGGACCTGGAATCCAGAAGACCTGAGTTCAAACACTTAATTTCTGCCCCACTTTACTCATCTGTAAAATGGGGATGACAATAATAACATTTACCCTTCCCCTCCCCTGGGTTGTTGTGAATATAAAACGAGATTTGTGTAAAGTGCTTTGCAAACCTTAAACTGTAATATAAATGCTAGATATAATTATCTATCTATCCAACATGTATCCGATTGTCTGTCTGTCTATCGATATATCTATCTATCCTGAAAATGCTGCATGATGTAATATAAAGACTACCAGCCGTAAGTTCAGAAAACTTGGGTTTGAGTCCCAACCACAGCGTAGTCAATGCTAGTAGTAAATACATAGAAGATATATGCATTATGGTAGTCCGTAATTCTTTGAATAGCAGTTTCCACATCTGTAAAATGGTAGAATGGTATTTATTCGTTGCTACTGAGTCACTTTCAGTCATGTCTGACTCTTCATGACCCCATTTGGGTTTTCTTTTGCAAAGATCCTGGAGTGCTTTCTCATTTCCTTCTCGATCTCATTTTACAGATAAAGAAACTGACACAAAAAGGGTTATAAGACTTGTCTAGGGTCACGCAACTACTAAGTGCCTGAGGCTGGATTTTAAACTGAAGTTTTCCTGACTCCTGGCCCTGCACACTATCCACTGCACTATCTAGCTACCCAATAAAATATATTGTCTGCCTAACAAGACTACTGTGAACAAAAATATTTTGTAAGCAGAGTTATTGTAACTAAGTATGAAAACAAGTATCCTTCCATTCCAAGTAAACAAAAAGTACAAATATATTGATTCATTAAAAAAAAATGTTAAAAGGAGAGTAGACCATAAACACAAGGATTCTTTGCTTTAAGAATTGCAGGGTCCCTCAATGCATTTAAAATAATTTTATTCACAAAAGGCCGTATTATGGGTGGTATCTTATGGATTTATCTGCTTTGTAAATAGTCTTCTGAAGTCTGCCTTCAACACTGAGTTTAGTTAGGCCTACAACATTAGATATGAAAATGCAAATGAACTTTTAATCTGTAATGTATTCATTCAGTGACAAGGTAGGGTTAGAGAAGTCTGGTCATTTTTTTTTTTTTGGAAGATTAAGTGTCCCTTTAAACATCCCTTTCTTTACCAGTATTTGTGTGAGCAGGGGGGAAGAGAAGGGAACCTAAGATGGAATTGCCCTGTCCCAACTCCCAGTTAATTCTTTTCCTTGGAGTACTCACAGTCCCTGAAAATCTCTTATCTAGTGTGGCTTTTCCCCCTGACTCACCAAGGCTACCTCTAATTTTAGCCCTTTCAGAAACATTAATCATTTAGTCCACAGGCTGACTGTGTTCTTGATAACTTAAAAAATAAGCATAATTTGAAAGAAAGCTTTAGGTTACTATGACCACCTTCTTTTCCCCCAGTGTTGTAGAAGTACAAGAAAGCTTCAGTACCAAGTTGAAAATCTTAGCTGCATCAGTGTGCAGGGGGCAAAACAGACCCATTACTTTGATGACTTAAATTATTAGAGTTAACAGCTAGGAGCTCACTCATTCTGCCTTTTAAAGAGTATTTTGGTTTCAAAGGGATGATTCTCCTTTTTCTAAATTGTATGTATGGAGGTGGTTTATATTTTAATTGAAAGAGTTTTGGTAATTTTTGTTGATTTTGATGGGTTTTTTTACATCATCTCTTGAAATAAGGAGTTAAGGTCTTCCACTATCTGACCCATACTTACTTTTCCAACTTCATCTTTTATATCCCGCTCCAACAAATTGGCTTACTCAGTGCCTCCTTAAATGTAACTTATTCTTGCCAAAATATGTGGCTTTATACATGCCTTTACATCTAGAGAATACCTCCTCCCACTTCCCCCTGTAACATCCTCACCAACTTTCTAAAGTCCATTCATTCTTCAAGAATAGCCATCATTGTCTATATTTATCTTTAGTATTTTTGATTGTGTATCCATGTTAGTAAAATCTTTTTGAATAAGGATCCCCAATATATATGCTGTTGCTGCTCAGGTGTTTTTCAGTCCTGTCTGACTCTTCATGACCCCATTTGGGGTTTTCTTGGCAAAGATACTGGAGTAGTTTGCCATTTCCTTCTCCAGCTCATTTTACATATGAGGGAACTGAAGCAAACAAGGTTAAGTGACTTGCCCAGGGTCACATAGCCGGTACATATCTGAGGGCAGATTTGAACTCAGGTCCTCCTGGTTCCATTCTATCCACTGTGCCACCTATCTGTCCCAAGTTCATAAATAAAGATACATGTATTAGGGCAGCTAGGTGGTCCAGTGGATACAGTACTGGGTCTAGAGTCAGAAAGACTCTCCTCTCTGAGTTCAAATTGTTCAAAACAAAATTTATAAATTTTGTTATTTATTATGTTATGTACATAACATATGTATATAACAAAATTATGTTCATGTACTACTGTAATAATATATTGTGCACATATCAAAAATAGAACCTAAAAAGGATGATATAGGGATGAAATAAATATATTAAAACATTATTTCCTGTAATAAATTCACATTTTCTAACCAAAATATTAATAGTAATCATAAAGAAAGAGCAGCATGATAGAACACGCTTCAATCTTGGTTTAATAATCTGTGATGCAGGAATTTAGGTGTCTGTTTCTAGGTTCACTTTGTTTGCTGACTTGATTGAATTTAATGGCTGTCATGTTTGAAAAAGATTCTGCATGAAGATACATAGATCAAAAGGAAGAAAGATGCCATTGGCTGCACTTATTAAAAAAATGATTTTCATTTTTCAATCTCATTCTCTCATTATGCAAAGTTTTTTGAATTTCAGCAAGCGAATTTCCATCTGCTCTGATATTAATCAATTGTTCTTACAGAACAGTCAGGAGGTATTGCATTTTCATATTTTAAAAACAGATTCAGTACTTCCTGCAATTCACTTTTTGGAAAAGATTCTTGAACAGGTTAGGAAAATTCTGTTTCTAAATTTTACTTTTTTAACATGCTAAACTCTCACATGTGAGTGTTCATATGTGACACATATCACTTTCTACAGCAAAGGTTCAAACTGAAAATGTCTTCCTAATTATAATGACTTCATACTATCATTTAATAATCCCTCTATACTCTTATTGATAGTGGATATAAAGTCAAATTTCAAATAATCCTTGCTAGTTTGTAACTTTAGAGTGGACTTCTTGTCTTTGCCCATAACTGAGCTGACAATGAGTTCAGACTAGCTGATACAGCAGTTAGCTCTGCAGCATGGACCACCCTAGAATTTTTCCCTCCTCTGGTGGGTTATATAGGACAAAAGCTGTTATTGCCTGACACCTTCCAGTTGCCCACATGGATGCTTAGAGGAGTCTACTTCCAGTCAATCACAAGGGCCTGCACTGTGTGGTGACAGAGAACCCTTACTGGCTGCTGAATCTGAAGGACTAGTGATTCAAAGGTATAAAATAGAAAAGAATTAAAAGCTCACTAATTGGCTGCTGAACTGGAACTCTGGATATACGAAAGGGACAGACACTCTTCTATGTCTCTTTCTCTTCCTTTTAGTCTCAAAGTGTGAAGACAATTTAATGTCGTTCCTGTAAGTCAGATGGGTAAAGAGATAACTGTACTTTGTCCTTAGAACTCAGCCTCCAGGTGGTCAGGAATACATGGCCACCCCTGGCTTTAGACTAACAAATATCCCTTGGCTAAAACATTTAGGAATGGTGCTTAACACTGTGATTGTTTTTGACATGCCTAAAGGTACCAGAAGTCCTTTGAGCGAGGTAGCTGAAGTGTCCGTCAGTGCTGCTGGTGTGGGTTAAAGCACCGTCATTAGAAAGCAAGGGAAGCATCTACATTTGAAAGACTGGACAAGTAGGAGGCAACGCATCCTCTCAGTTGGTAGCGTAGAAGGACCTTGAGGACAAACACAAATAAAGGAAGGCAGTTATCTGAAGTGACAAGCAGTTTCAAGGAACGTGAGCATTTTGTTACTTCAGTCCTGTCCAACTCTCTGAGACCCCATTTGGGATTTTCTTGGCAAGGATACTGGCATGATTTGCCATTTCCTCTCCAGCTCATTTTATAGATGTGGAAACTGGTGCAAACAGGGATAACTGAATTGCCCAGGGTCACACAGCTAGTAAGTGTCTGAGACTGGATTTGAACTCATAAAAATAAACCTTCCTGATTCCAAGCCCAGGACTTCAACCCAGCACCACCTAGCTGCCCTACATCAGGGAATAATTCAGGATATAGATTCAGAAAGAGATGTTGATACCATAATGTATTAATGATGAGGATTGGAAGGGGGAAAGGGTTGAGACACCCCCACCCACCCTGATCCTGCAAAGACCAGAGTACCAGGGGCAGGTCGCCTGGAAGGAATTTGAAGATTCAAGCATTGTTGAGGTCCAGGTAAAGATTTATTATGCTTTTCAGTGGGCAAGAGTTCTTAGGGAACCTGCAACCTTAGAAGTGTACAGGTAAAGTTTATATAGGATATTCTATAGTAAAACATTTGCCAAATATGCTAACTAGGTGATTCAGGGTGGGATTAGGGAGTTAGTTCTTAAAGGAACATGAACTTTTGGAATCTACTGCACAGGTATTTTGCCCAGAGTTCAAGAAATACCCCAAGGCAGGTCTACATGGAGGTGTGATTTTAGGCCTGAAATATCACAAAGTCAACTAGCTGTCATGCCTGACTAAAGCATGAGGTGCTCTCATCAATGTCTTTTTAGACAAGATAAATGCAAAGGAGTATACATATGTCTAAATCTAAGATATATATGATTGGTCAGTGAGTAGTAAATGTCATTATGACCCAGTACACAGCCTGTTCAGCCAGTACATAGCTGGTTCTGAGTAATAAGTTCTATAGGTACAGCTGGCTACTGTAGCAGAAAGGGAGAAAACAGTTGTTGCTAGGGCAGGGTGTCCTTGGGCTGGGGAGAAACTACCTGGGATAGTGTTTTGAGGATAGAGAGAAATGTGATTTTTTAAAGAGAAGTGTGATTTTCGAATTTGGGTCCAAAAACACACACCCAAGAACCCCATTGCTACCACTGCCTTTGAGACTGAACCCTGTATTCTCATATGTGAGAATGTGCCTCAGGTTTCTTGTGGGGGTGGGAATAATATGTTTATACCAAGCGTTTTTTACTATGCCATCTTAGTAAATGCTTCTGCTAAAAGCTAATTAAGTCTATTGGCTATTAATAGGAATTCCATTAGAACTTAAGAACTAGCAGCCATCCTCAGGGGAACCCAACCCACAAATGAGAGTATGAATTGGAGGAGTAGCTTCCGGAAAGGTTATTTTTACTATCGTCTTCAATACGGTATTTCTTTGTAGAAAAACATGTCCAAAACTAAGGTACTGTCATGTTCCTAGTCACCTATGCTTGTAACCTAGATGTCATTCTCAACTCTTCACTCTTTCTTACCCCCACCCCTACCCTGGAGTCAATCAATGGTTAAGTTCTATCATTTTCATCTTCATAACATCTCTCCTGTATTCTCTCAACTCTCCTCTAATGCAATGACCACACTGGTGCAAGTGATCCTCATGACCTCATCCTAGACTATTACAACAGCCTTCTGGTTGTTGTCCCTACCTTAAATATCTCACTGCCCCCATCCATTATCCTTTCAGCTATCCAAATAACCTTCTTAAAGCACAAGTCTGGCTCTACCTAATAAACCCCAGTTTATTTAACATTTGGAAAATCCCTTTCATACTTTAGGTCCCCAGATGACCTCATAGCTAAGACAGGCATACTTTGGATGGTGAATTTTGTACTGTGTGCTCAGGAGCAATGACCGATGAGTTCTTTCTCCCACCTCTTCCCTTTTAATTTTGGGTTAATCAGTAACACAGAATGAGGAATCACAGATAGATTGCAATTTTGGTCCGGATATCATTACAATATATTTCTTCCAGAATCACCCATCATCCAAATTTCTATATTACTTTTGACGACACCATCATCCTTCCAATCACAAGGTTCTCAGTTGCTTGGTCTTATGGTCAACTCCTCTCTCTCCCTTATACCATGAGCATGTATCCAATCAGGTGTTGAATTGTATTGGTTCTACTTCCATTTCTTTCCCATCTATCTCTTTCTCTTTTTACATGGTGTGAGAAGCTATTATTAATTAAGATAATATATAGCTCTCACTGCGTGAGAACTATTATGGGATTGGAGAAGACCAGGGTTCATTTTCAAAGGAGGATACTGAAGCAAAGAAACCCTCTTCTACTCCAAAGAGTAATGCCAAATGGTCACCTGCCCCAAAAAAATTCATTAACTAACTTAAAAGAGACTTTAAAAATAAAATGAGAAAGGTTGAGGAAAAACTGAAAAGAAAAATAAGAATAATCCAAGAAAAACAAGAAGATTATGAAAAGAAAGTCAACCAATTAGTAAAGGAGATCCAGAATCTTAAGGAAGAAAATGACTCCTTGAAAAATCAGAATTGGGCAAAGGGAAGCCAGAGAAGTTATAAGCCATCAAGAAATTTAAAAAACAAAATATAAAGAATGAAAAAATAGAAGAGAAGGTGAAACATCTCAGATAAACAACTGATCTGGAGAATAGATCAAGAAGAGAAAACATAAGAGTAACTGGACTACCTCAAAGCTATGATCAAGAAAAAAAAAGGATACAATAGCACAAGAAATAACTTAAGTAAGTAGTTCAATGGTACAAGAAACAGTACAAGAAATAATTAAAGGAAGTTGTCCTGAAGCATTAGAACAAGAGGAGGAAGTAGAAATAGAAAAACTTCACCAATCACCACCTGAAAGAAATCCTACAAGGAAAACTCACAGGAATATTATAGTCAAATTTTGAAACTACCCACTGAAGAACAAAATATTGCTTGCAATAGGAAAAAAACAATTTACATATGACAGTATTACAATTAGAATCACACAAACCCTACCAGTAACTAGGTCTTGGAACACTATATGTTGAGCAAAAAACCTGGACTTCCAAGCAAAAATATCATACCCAGCAAAACTATGCATAATTCTGAATTGAAAAAATGGATTTTTAATGAATTATTAGACTTTCAGAACTCTGTTAAAAAAAACCTGAACTTAATAGAAAATTTGACATACAAGAGTCCAAAGAAATATAGGGTACATATCAATGATCAATTACAAGGGACTAAATAAGGATGGACTATTTACCTTTTAAGTATGTAAAATGTAAAACATATGTCTAAGACTGTTATTGTCAATTATGTAGTTTATAACAAAGATTGGGGTAGACCTCATATGACTTCATAAAGACTGTTTAAGAACAGCTAAAAGAGTAATTGTTTTATACAAACAAGGTGTGAGATGAAGAACAAATACAGAGGAATTAGATGGGAGAGTGGGGACTGTTCTGTAAACCTACTTCCATTGGAAATGGGTTCAAGAGGGAACAATACATATACTTCTAGAAGACTATAAAAGTCTTCTAAACTTAGGAAGAAATAAACTCTAAGGGACAGAGAGTGAGGAGAGGGTAAAGGAGAGATCTTAAAGGGGAGAGTGAAGGAATAGGTGAAAGAGATGTAAAAAACAATGTTTAGATTTAGGGGACTAGATTTAGGATAAGGGATGGGTTGATGGAGGAGGGTCAGGTGAAGTAACAGGAGGGCAAAGTAGGGGGTAGAAGTAAAGCAGAGGAGTTAGGAGAGATGGGAAAAAAGAGATCTGTACAAACAAAAGCAAAGATTAGGAGTAGAATCTCTCAGGGAAAGTATATGTTTATGTATGTATGTGTATGTGTACGTATATATCAATGATCTATATAGAAATATATCCATGTTTAATTGTAGGTGAGGTAAGGGGATGAGAAGGGGTGGAGAACTAAATAAAAAGTGTACAACAGGGAACCAAAGATAACTTACAAGGAAGCAAAAAAAATAGACAACTTTCAACATAATGCATAGTATTTAATGTACAGGCTTTATTGAAATGGAAAGTTATTGCTATATATATTCTGAATCCTACATATATTCTGAATTCCTACATTCTACTATGCACATGACATGTTTTTTATTTTCTTATTTTATATTTAAGCTGAAAATATATTTCCTTTTCTTATTATGTATTTAAGTTTTAATATTTGTCTAAAATTATTTTTTTTAAAGAAAAGAGATAACTTTTGGTTTATTTTGAAGAAATCCTTGATGAGGTTTCTTGAAGTGTATGGATTCTGACATGTGATACTTGCTTGGCAATGACTTCTGTGGAAGATTTTAATATGAATTTAGATAAGTAGATGTCATCCTCATTTTTCAAAAATTCAACTAAGATCAAGCAGCATGGCAATATACTGCTAGGAAATACTGGTGCCAGTCATTGATGAGGTTTCATTGACCACAGCTATTGCGGACACTTTTGAGTTTAAGAAACCAAGTTACAAATAGTAATAGGGTCTTCAAATAGTGGCTATAGTAGCAAATCTAGGGGTAGTATTGAAACAAAATCAAACAAAAACTCTTTGCCAACCACCAATTTCTTTCTCTCCATCATATGCAACATTAATAGCATTATCTTTGGAGATAAATGATAGATGGATGTGCTCACAAAGACATCACCCTAGGATACATAGCCCCAGTTATTTATCTTGGGCTTCTGAAATTATTTAGCTTACACAAGTCATCTTTATAGCTTTATTTTTCTCCTGGTCTTCTTACTTTGGGTTCTATAATACCGTTATCATTTACCATGACCTCTCTGATTCTTCTGTATTATATGGAAACTTTTTGGTTTTATTTGGGATTCACTTAAAGAGAATACAGGTCTAATGTGAAAAGGCTAATGTGAACTCCACAGCAGCAATGACAGTGCAGGCATTAATGAAACCTTGATTTCATCTCAGCATGAGTATAGAAGCAGAATGAGCCAATATCACTTACCACTTTACTCATTATCTTCCTTGGTTCTTCCATGACAATCCTGGATTAAACTGTGATTGTTTAAAGGCACCAGTGATACCTCTGAGACTATTCATCTTTGCTTTCCTTCTCTAAACATCGATTTCTGCTGTTCTCAATTTCTTAGTATAGAGGAGGGTTCATTGTGATTAAGTAGAAAAGATTCTCAAAGGGGATGGTAAAGCTTAAGCAATCTGATGCGGGCTGTTGATGAAAGCCATTCCTGGTGTGAAAACAGTTGTGTGGAAAGAAAAGTCATCTGAAGAGAGGAAAATTTCTAAAAGAAAATTGAGAGCAATTTTTGAGTGTAGCATGTACCCAGAATACAGAATATAAGCACCTTCAGGGCAGGGACTGTTTTATTCATTGTCTTTATATCTCTGGCATTTCACATGGTGCCTGGCACAAAGCATTTAATAAATACTTGCTTTATGGAGTTGAATTAAGGGCAACTTGGTGACATAGTGGATAGAGTACAAGGCCTGAAGTCAAGAAGATCCATTTTCCTGAGTTCAAATCTGACCTCCAATACTTACTAGCTGGGACCCTGGGCAAGTCACTTAACCTTGTTTGCTTGAATTTCCTCATTGGTAAAATGAGCTGGAGAAGGAAATGGCAAATCATCACAGTGTCTTTGCCAAGAAAATCCAAAATGGGGTCATGAATAGTTGGGCCCAGCTGAGAAAACTGAACAACATTGAGTTGGATTAAATGGAACCTAGGAATGGATTCTCTTATGCACTGCTTTAAATGCCAAGCAGGAGAGCTTATAGCTGATCGTAGAAGCTTAGGGAGCTATTGGAATGCGCTAAGGGAGGGATTGACACCATCAGGCCTGTCCTTTAGAAAAATCTGTTTGGTAGTTGTGTGGAGGACTGATCGAGAAGAGGCAAGATACAGGTCAGGATGGCTAGAGATGCCAATTCACCTGCATGTCATGGCATCTCCTTCCTGGTGTCATGGTCTTCTTCAAGAATAAGGACAAACAACCACAACAATACCTGAAGAGAGAGTTCAGTGAGAGAAACCAACTAGAATGGCAGTAGTCCAGAGATGATGAGGATCTGACTTAAGTTGGTCCCATATGAACAGAAAGCAAACGCGTCTGAGGCAATGACTTTTTTAATGGCTTTCTTCTCATTTATTGTTCCTTATGAATTATTACCCCTCATCATTTCTATTCCTTCTCTGTTCTGGCCCTTTCAGGTTTAGGACTTAACCACACTCTTACTTTAAGTGAGATACACCTATTCAATGAGTAGGCTTTTTTAAGTTACTCAAGGGATGGCCTCTCTAATAAAAAAAAAAAATGTATCAAACTGGGAGGGGAAGACCCTTACAATTCTGGGTAAAAGCAAAACAATTACTATTTAGTTATTATATCCACTTTATGCTAGATGGGTGGGGACTTGTTGTCCAGTCTATGAGCTCCAGTATCTCCCTTTATATCTAGGTCATATATCCATTTTGACTTTATCTTGTTAAATGATGTTAGATACTGGGCTATGCCCAATTTCTGCCAGACTGCTTTCCAGCTTTCACAACAATTTTTTCCAGACAATGGATCTTTTCCTGAAAACCTAAGTTTTTACACTTATCAAGCATTGTTACTATATTTGTTTGCGGCTGTAAATTGTACATCTACCCTGTTCCACTGATTTACCTTTCTGTTTCTCAGCCAGTATCAGATAGTTTTGACAATTATTGCCTTATAATGTAGTTTAAGATCTGCTATTGGTAAACTTCCTTCCTTTACATTTTTTTATTAGTTCCTTTGGTATTCTTGATCTTTTCATTCTTTCAAATAAATTTTGTTATTATTTTTTTAGTTCAGTAAAAATGTTTTTTGGTAATTTAATTGGGATGACATTGAATATATAGATTAATTTAAATTAAATTTTCATTTTTGTTATATTAACCCTGCCTACCCATGAACAATTCATATTTTATCATTTATTTAAATCTAATTTTATTTGTATAAAAAGTTGTTTTTTTTTTAATGATTTTGTTCATGTAGTTCCTGGGTTTATTTTAGCAGTTGTATTCTCAGGTCTCGAGTTATTTTAAATGGAGTATCTCTAGCTATCTCTTCCTGTAGAGTCCTGTTGGTGATATATCAGAATGCTGATGATGCATGTAGGTTTATTTTATATCCTGCTACTTTGCTAAAATGATTAATTATTTCAATTAACGTTTTAGTTGAGTCTATAGAATCTTTAAAATGTATCATCATGTCATCCGCAAAAAGAGATTGTTTTACTGCCTCATTGCTCATTCTGATTCCTTCTATTTTTTCTTCCTCTCTTATTGCTATTGTTAGGAATTCCAATACAATAATGAATAATTTGATGACAGTGGGCATCCTTTTTCCATACCTCACCTTACTCGGAAGTCTTCTGGCTTATTCCTGTTACAAATGATGCTTGCTGATGGTTTTAGGTAGATATTTCTTATCAATTTAAGGAAAAACCCATTAAAATATGTTTAACAGAAATGAGTGCTGTACTTTATCAAATGGTTTTTCTGTAGCTCTTGATACAACCATATGATCATTCTTGTCGTATTTGGTTATTATAAATTATGTTAATAGTTTTCCTTAAATTAAACTATCCCTGCATTCCTGGCATGACTCCTCTTTGGTCATCATATATTATTGTAATTTTTTAGCTAGTATTTTATTTAGGATTTTTGTATCCATATTAATTAATGAAAGTGATGTATAATTTTCTTTCTCTGTTTTTACTCTTCTTGGTTTAGGCATCATTATAATATTTGTTTCATAAAAAGGAATTTGGTAGGACCCTTTCTTTGCCTATTATTCCAAATAATTTATTTAGCATTTGAATTAGTTGATCTTAAAATATTTTATAGGATTCATTGAAAATCCATCTGATCCTTGTGCTTTCTTTTTAGAAAGTTCATTTATCATCTGTTCAATTTCTTTTTTTAAAAAAGATAGGTCTATTTAGATATTCTATTTCCTCTTCTCCTAATCTAGGAAGTTTATATTTTTGTAAATATGCTTTCATTTCACTTCAGCTGTTAAATTTGTTATCAAGTAATCAAGCAAATCAACTCCTTATAATTTATTTGATTTCATCTTCATTAGTGGTATAGGTAACCTCAGTTTTACTACTAACGATTTGATTTCTTTCTCTCATTTTGTTAATCATATTAACCACTGATTTATCAATTTCATTGGTCTTTCATAATACCAACTCCTAGTTTTATTTATTAATTTAAGGGTTTATTTTACTCAGTTTTATTCATTTTACCTTTAATTTAACTTAGTGTTTACAAGGGAATTTTTAATTTGTTCTTTTGCTAGTTTTTAAAATTATGTATCGAATTCATTGGTCTGCTCTTTCTCTTAACACTTAAAGATTATAAAGTTTCCTTTGATTTTTTTTTTGTTTCCTTTTTGTTTTGTTTTTGCTGTACCCCATAGGTTTTCATATGTTCTCCCATAAGTGTAATTCTTTTTAATGAATTATTGAATGAGTCTACAATTTGTTCTTTAATCCCCACTCATTTTTTAAGATTAGATCATTTGGTCTCCAATTAATTTTTTCTATGTTTTCATGGTTTCTTATTAAATAAAATTTTTTTTACATTGTGGTCTGAAAAGGAAGCATTTAATATTTTAGCTTTTCTGCTCAGCTAAAAAATTTTTTTATCCCATATATGGTCAATCTTTGTAAAAGTACCACTGAGAAAAAGGTGTGCTCCTTTCTGTTGTCATTCAGTTCTCTTCAGATATCTATCATATCTAGCTTACCTAAAATTCTATTCACTTCCTTGACTTTTTTATTTACTTTTTTGGTTAGATATATCTAGTTCTGAGTGGTGAAGATTAAAGTTCCTCCACTATAAAATAATAAATAGTACTGCTATTTATTTCTACATATAATTCATTTAACTCCTTTTAAAAATTTAGATGCATATAGGTTTAATATTGATATTGATTTATTGTTTGTGGTACCTCTTATCATAATATATATTCCCTGCTTATCTCTTTTAGTTAAATCTATTTTAGCTCTAACTTTGTCAGAGATCATAGTTGTTACCCCTGCTTTTTTTTACATCAACTGAAGCATAATAAATTTTGCTCTAAACCTTGATCTGTGTGTATCTCTCAGTTTGAAACGTGTCTTTCAAACACCATATTGTCAGATTCTGAATTTTATCCATTCTGTTATTTGTTTCCATGTTATGGATAAGTTCATCCCATTCCCATTCAAAGTTAAATTTACAATTTGTGTGTTTCCCTCCATCCTATTTTCCTCATTATTTTTCTTTTCAGCCTCTCTTTTTACCCTATCACTCCTATAGTTTACTTCTAACTACTGCCTTCTTAATTTTTAAGGAATCTTTCCCTTATCCTCTTCCCTTACCTTCCTATACTTATTGTACCTACCCTCTAAGAGTCCTTCCCTTTTTCTCTCCTCCACCATCCTTAAATTCTAAATAGTAATTATTTCTCTTTTACCCAGAAACCCTGAGGGTCTTCTCTTCCCAGTTTGATTTTTTTTTTATTAAAGGGGCATCCCTTGAACAACTACTTAAAGAAGCCTACTCATTGAACGAATGTATCTTGCCCAAAGTGAGGAGGCTGTAAGACCTTAGCCTCGAAGGGCCAGGGTCTCACATTGGATCCTGAGCCATCACCAGATGTCATGATGACCACTGGACCCAGATGGCTCAGGAGAAGAAAGTGAGGTTGGTGACCTTGCACAGACCTCCCTCACTCAAATCTAAGTCAACTGCGAGTCATGTCAACATCTTGATGTCATGGTCCTCTTCGAGAACAAAGCACAAACGCAAGAACAACAACCCTCCTTAATCTATACACTCTTCTGGAGGACACCCCCCCTTCTTGACCTCTAGTTTTCATATTTCTTTATAAATGTAGAAGACTTTTATACCCTTCTACATGTATATATTGTTCCCTCTTTAACCCAGATCTGCTGAAAATAAGGATGTAGCAGTACCAACCCTCCACCCTCACCTGATTCCTCTGTATCATTTCTTTCTCTTACATCTCATTTGTAAGAGATAATTTTTCCTTTTTACCTTTTTCTACCCAATTTTGCTTTTTAGAATGACCCCATCATGCTCAGCTCAGCCCCAGCCTTTCTTTCAAACTATCCAAGTACCGATGACAGTCTTAAGAATAACAATTTCACATATAAAAAATAAACAGTTTGACTATATTGATTCCCTTATAATTAGTCTTTAATGTTTACCTCATATTTCTTCTGAATCTTATATGCCAAACTACCCATTAAGTTCTGGACGTTTTGTCACCAAATACCTTTAGTTTATTAAATAGCCATCTTTCTACCTTCAGGAAATTTATTTTGGGCTGCAACCTCAGCTCATTTACTTTTAGGGGCTGCTAGTTCTTGTTTAATACTGATTGTGGTTCTGCAGTATTTGAATTGTTTTGTTTTCTTATTGCTTGTTTCTCTTTGAAGCTTTGAAATTTGGCTCTGGTATTCCTATAGCTTTTCATCCTGGGGTCTATTTTAAGTTGTAATCAGAGGATCTATCTATTTCTACTTTACCCTCTTGTGCTAGAAATTCAGGAAAATTTCTTTTATTATTTCTTTTAAAATTGTATCAAGATTCTTTTTTTGATTGTCAATTTCAGGCAGTCCAACAATTTTTACATTGTGTCTCCTTGATCTGTTTGCAGATCAGTTATTTTTCTGACATGTTTCAGATTCTTTTCTATTTTTTATATTCTTTTGATTTTTTAAATTATTTTTTGTGTCCTGTAACATCATTCACTTCCATTTGCCTGATTCCAGCTTTCAAGGAGTTGTTTTCTTCCTTAAGATTTTGAGTCTCTTTTTCCATTTAGTTGACATTCTTTTCATGATTTTCTTAATTTTCTTGGATTATTTTTATTTTTCTTCCTAATTTTTCCTCAGTCTCTAATTTAATTTTTAAGTCCTTTTTAAATTCTTTGAAGAACTCTTTTTGGGGTCATGATCATTTGATTTTGCTCTTTAGGGTAAGAGTGGCTTTTTTTTTTACTTTACTATCTTTCTCTGAATATGAACTCAGATCTTCTCTATCCCTATTGTAGATATCTATGGTTGGGTTCTTTCTCCTTTACTTACTCATTTTTACTTTAATTTTGTTTTGTTTTTAGCATCATACTATTATAATCAGCTTTAGTCCCACAGTATGGGGAATGGTGCTCCAGCCCTCCGGTCCTTCTAACTGTTATTTTCTGAGACCTAACCTCAGCACTCTTCTCCACACTTTTATATGAATGTTCTTCCTTCCTGTAGACCTTCCAGCAACAACAACCTTCAGCTCTCACCTTTGGCCTGGAACCTAAATCAGTTCTCCTGTAAGAGCCCACAGCCAGAAGTATCCCTGCCCTTCTGCTACTTGCACTCATCAGGAACATGTTAGTCCTTCTCATAGACAGTCCAGTCCCAGACTGAGTCTCTCTGGTCAGCACAGGGTTCCTTGTTAGCAGACAGTCCTTCAGTCTTTCCCTTCTTGGATGCCTGACCCTCACACTGACTGTGAGGTGAAAGTACCTGTCTGAGGAGGAGGCTGCCTCCCAACCCAGCTGCCCCAGATCTTCTTTGTGGTTTCAGCTAAGAAGGCCTAAATCAAACTTCTGTCCCTATAGTTTTTCCTGAAGTCTTCTCCAGCTGTCCCAGGAGGACAACCCTTGTTTATCTTTCCTGCTCTACTTCCACCCTGAAGCACTGTTCTGTCTTGTTTGTGGAGAAAATCTGGAGAGCTGGGAGTTTCTGACCTGCTTTGCTGTGTCTCAGAGTCCTTCCACTGTTAACATTTACTTTTGATTTTTTTGTTTGGTCATCATTCTTTCCACGTATGTTGCTGTAGTTACTGTCTGTATTCTTCTCATGATTCTGTTTACTTCTCTCTACATCAGTTCATATAATAACCATATTAATAATTTATTATTTTTGAATTGTTTTTAGTTGTGTGTGAATCTTACCGACACAGTTTGGAGTTTTCTTGGCAAAGATACTGGAGTGGTTTGCCTTTTCCTAATACAACTCATTTTATAGATGAGAAACCTGAGGCAAACAGGGTTAAATGACTTCCCCAGGGCCACACAGCTAGTAAGTGTCTGAGGCCAGATTTGAATGTAGGAAGATGAATCTTCCTGAATCCAGTCTTGACACTGTCCACTGCACCACCCCTAACTGCCTGAATAGCTAACATTTATATAGTGCTTAGTATATGGTAGGCACTATGCTAAGCACTTTACAATTATTATGTCACTTTATCCTCACAACAACCTTGCAATGCAGGTGCTATTAATATCCCCATTTTAGTGCTGAGGAAACTGAGGCAAATAAAGGTTAAGTGACAAACCTAGGGTAGCACAGCTAGTAAATGTCTAAGGTTGGATGTAAATTCAGGTCTTCCTGACCCCATGTCTGCTGCTCAACTCATGAACTTTCGATGCTTCTTTGTCTTCATCACACACAAAGTTTCTTTTTCTTTTCATTATTATTATTGTTTGTTTTCAGTGTTCTACAATCATTTCTGTATATCTTAAATTTTTCCCCTCACTCTCCCCCCTTCCCCCTTACCTCCCCACTCCCTCCCTGAGATGGTGTACAATCTTATAGAGGTTCCACACATACATTCCTATTAAATACATTTTCACTTTAGTCATGTTGAATAGAAAAATTAAAATGAATGGGAAATCATAAAACAAACCAAAATAATACAAAACAAAATAATTTTCTTCATTTTACGATCAAATTCCATAGTTCTTTCCCTGGATGTGGAAGGCATTTTGCCTTAAGAGACCACTGCGAATTATTTAAATCCTTGCATTGCAATGAAGTTCTAAGTCTACCAGAAACATTCTTTGTACACTGTGGTCGTTGCTGTGCACAAAGTTCTCCTGGTTCTGCTCCTTTCACTCAGCATCAGTTGATATAGGTCCTCCCAGGCCTCTCTGAAGTCTTCCTGTTCATCATGTCTTATAGCACAATAGTATTCCATTACAGTCATATACCACAATTTGTTTAGCCATTCCCCAGTGGATGGGCATCTACTTAGTTCTGGTTCTTAGCTCTTACAAAAAGTGTTGCTATAAATATGTTGGAGTGTATGAAACTATTTTTCCAGTTGGTGACTTCTTTGGTATATAAACCCAACAATAGTCTCTAGTTCAAATGATATAGATACTTTAGTCACTTTGTTTGCATAATTACAAATTGCTTTCTAGAACAGTTGTACCATTTCACAGCTCCACCAACAATGTATTAGTATTTATTGTTTAAAAATTGAGTATCCCTTATGAACTAATAGGTAATTTCCCAATGCTTGTCCATGATCTTGAGAGGATCCATAGAATTCTCTTTTTCATTAGATCATTTTCTTTCATCAATGTGTTGCAACATTTAAATTTTCTAAATTTGTTTTTCTTTCTGTCTTTATGCTAGAAAGAAACTCATTGTTGCTTTATTTGTTTTAAATTTAAGCTTATACCTAGAGTTTCTCTCTTGGACATTTTTGTCTTTTGATCTTTTTCTTATATTGTCAGTAGCTTTTCTGGCTTCTCTTCTTATACTTTAACACCTCTGCCTTCTAGGACTGCACACAAATGTCTTCAGTCTCCTCAAACTGTAAATCCAGCTAGTTCCTTCCTTAGAAATAAACTCTGTGTAGGGAAGACTGGTGGCAGCTGGGTGGTGCAGTGGATAAAGCACCAGGCTTGGAGTCAGGTCATGAGTTTGAATCCCACCCTTGGATGCTTACTGGCTGTGTGACCCCTGGGCAAGTCACTTAACTCTGTTTGCCCCAGTTTCCTCATCTGCAAAATGAGCTGGGAAAGGAAATGGCAAACCACGACTGTATCTTTGCCACAAAAATCCCAAATGGGGTCATGAAGTGTTAGACACAACTGAACAACTCATCATATGGAGAGAACTGGTCCAGTCTCTTCTCCCACCAGCTCTGAAACATTTGCCATCATCCTTCATTCTCAGTCCACTGCTCAAGTTGAAGTCTCTTTCTTTTGAATAGCTTGGCAGAATCAATATTTTCAACTTCTTATGGAGTGTTTAGATTGAATCACTGCCTTGAAGAAAACCAAGCTGGATGATGAAAAAAAAATTATAGCTGGACCCAGAACCAAGTCTGAAAAGTTTCTGCTTACTCTGGCTGTGTCCAGTTTATGGGTTGGGTTGGAGATGGTGATTAGGTGCTTTAAGCATTTTATTTCTCCAAAGTTATTACATAAAGCTATTTCCTTGTGCCTTATTTCTCTTTTTCTCTTGAGAATTACATTCAATTATTCTATGTTTGTTGAGGATTTTAGGTTGAAGAAGTATATAAAAATAATTATTTCACCATTTTGCTCATTAAGTAAGCTGCTTTTTTGTATTATATTTTTTGAAAATGTTTTGCTGTCCAGCACAATTTTCCACAGCTCTCCCCACGTGCAGTGGCATAACTAATGATTCTGAAGGACAGTGGCTCCAAGCACTTTAGCATTAGTATATGTATATTATTTTCCATTTTAATTAGAAAGCCTTCATGCCTGCAACCTGATTTATTATAGACTCCAATTCCTATTATCCTCTGGGACTGCAGATCCAGACTAATTTTTATGGTAGCATTAGATCTCTGTCCAGAAACCATGAAAATGGTTTAATATAAAAGTCTGGCAAAATTGTTTTTACTTTCTCAGAACAGATCCACCTCCTCTACCTGAGAAAGCAGAAAATAGCCCTGAAAAACTGAACATCTGCTTTCCTTTATATGAATTTCTAGGACCCCAAAGTAAGATTCTTTTCATGAAGAATTTGCCTCTGGAATTCCCTTCTTCCCCATTTCATATCCTGTCTGTTTATCATCTTTCAGGATACTTTATGATCTTCACTTCTATTTTTTGTTCCTCTATTACAATTTGTTATAGATAGTTGAACAAATGATTCTTCATTATACTTGTACTTTGAGACATTTAAACGTGGGCTGAAATCTCTAAAGCAGTATAAGAGTGTTCTTAGCACATGAACTCATTTCATTATTTTAAAATCTGTAGCATTAAAAAATGTCCAGGGAGATTTCGCAATGTTTTTCTTGGACAATACTGTGCGAATCCTGTACTTCTTTTGAATACAGAAACACAGATGAAACGTGGGTCTCTTTTAGACTATATAATTGTGTGTCAGGGCTAGGAGGACTTACTTTACTGGTATTTTCCCCTCCTGGGGTTTCCAGTTTCTCCCCTCTGTAAGTCATTCTTCACAACAGTTGTAAATTAATCTTGCCTTTATCCAAATCTCATCATGTCAGTCTTTCATGATCAAAGCCTTACAAGAGCTGCTAATAACCTACTGAATGAAGTACAAAATCCCTAGCTTTGTATTCAATACCCTCAACAAATTGTTCCCCTCTGCCTTTCTAGCCTTCCCTCAGCCAAAGTTACCATCCTCTGAATATGCCCTATGTCATTTTGTCTCAATACCTTTGCTCCCACTATTACTCAGGATTGAAATACCCCCACCCCAAATTTCCACCTATCCAAATCCACCACTTTCTTCAAAACCTGAGCAGATATAATCTGTTGCATGAAACCTTACCTCCAGTCAGAAATGAGGCAGACCTAGTATTTTATATTTTCTCTCCTACACATGTTATATTCCATTCTGTATTACTGGTAAATCCTGCTTCACATCATGAATTTGCTCCACAAAAATATTTTAGTTGAAATATTGTTATAGGGGGTAGTTCCACAGAAATAAAACTGAGTGGATCAGTGGGTGCTGAGTTGGCTAGAACAAAGGCAAGCTGGTTGGAGTCAGAGAGAGGAAAGGGAGTTGGGGATGAGAAGGAAAGTATCAAACTCAGTAGACTGAGGGCCAGGACCATCAGATGTGGGCCATATTTAGCCAACAGAGCTGAGTGAGAAGAAATAAGATACAGTTATGGCAGGGAGTTAGCACAGTGCCTGCCAGGCACACAGTAAGCACTCAATAAATGCTTATGCAATCAGTAGTCAATGAACATGTATTCCATGCCTACTGTGTGCTTGGCACTATGCTAAATGCTAGGGAAAAAAACTAAAAAATAAGAAGTCCCTGCCATCAAGGAGCTCACAATCTAATTGGCTTGACCTGTTGTCTTACAGAACTTGTGGGATAGGAACAGGGCTACCATAATCACAAATCTGTGCAAAGGTATCACATTATACTTTCAAGACATTACAGTGAGATCAGACTCTAATATTCCCTATGGCATCACTATAGAATGAGATTGCTTAGGGTAACATCATGAAGAGTGTGCTTACAGTTTGTGTGTTTACCATGCCACCATATCCCACTTAGATTAAGTAGGCATGGTACCAGGGCAGCTAGATGGCATGGCAGGTGGAGAACTGGGCCCGGAGTTAGGAAGACTGAACTTCCTGAGCTCTAATACAGCCTCAGACACTTATTAATTGTGTGACCCTGGGCAAGCGACTTAACTCTATTTGCTTCAGTTTCTTTATTTGTAAAATGATCTGGAGAAGGAAATGGCAAAACACTCTTTTATCTTTGTCAAAGAAACCCCAAATGGGGTCATGAACTGTTTCAGTGAAAAAAAGGACTAAACCACTACAACAAGACATGGCATTTCATTTATGTTGTGTCTTTCCTGATACCTAAAACTGAATTCCACAAATAGTAGTCACTATACAAAAGTTTGTCATGATTCAACCTTTACATACTTTTGGCGAGTTTCCTGCCTTTCCTCTCTACACAGGGTACATTCCATGTGCTTGTAGGAGGAGGAGACAGAAACACTATTCTCAATTCTGTCATCCTGTATCTGTGTGACATCAGGCAAGTTATTTTGTTTGAGTTCTCTCACCTTTAAAACTAGAAGAATACCTCATACCCTTACCTCACAGGCTCATTGGAAAGTTAAAATAAAGTCGTGTAGATGACAAACTGGTGTTATATAAGATAAGGGATTAATGTTAGTATGACAGCAAACATGGTGTTTTGTTAATTTTGGAGAGAAGAGGAGGAGAGAGAAGAAAAAAGGAAAGAAAGAGATGGGGAGAAGAGGAGGGAAAGAAAGAGAGAGAGAAAGTGAGAGAAAGAAAGAGAAAAAAAGAGAAGAAAAAAGAGTATGTGGAAAAAGGGAAAATATACACAGAATAATACTAAACAACATAGCTACAAGTGGCATACAAAAGTGAAAATGTGGATTTTAAAAGAAATGAGAGAAGGTTTTCTGGAGTTGATAAGTCTTGATTAGGGTACTGAAATAAGTGGTAGAGATGAATTGTCAGGGAGGTAGGGAAGATTGGCAGACATAGATCTATGATAAGAATGAGTCATTCTGGTGCAGGGAATTGATAAACTGATTAGCTCGCCTCCTTGACTGTAATGGACTTGGAAAGGTTGAACAGAACAGTTGATGAACACCCCGGAATACTAGCCAAAGGAATTTAGAACTGTTAGGACATCTTTACATCATTTGAAAACCTCTTATTTCTGCAGTCATATCTGGTGTTGGACCACTACTGTAAAGAACCACTGTTACAATTTGGGTTCATACTTGTTGCAGTATGAACGTAGGTAGACTTCATAAAACAAGCTTTTTATACTTGCTCCAAGACTGGAGAATGCAACTAAGTTAGAAGGTGGTGCCCCAAAATGTGATAGTCGAGAGATATTAAACAGAGATATAAATTAGTCCAGTGATTATATATATATGTATATAAAATTATATATATATACTCACACACATACACATACGTGTGTATATATATATTTATACACACATATGCTTTACATATATGAAATGTTGTTGTTTAGTCATTTCAGTTGTATCCAACCCTTCATGACCCCATTTGGGATTTTCTTGGCAAAGATACTGAGTGGTTTGCAATTTCCTTCTCCAACTCATTTTACAGATGAGGAAACTGAGTGAAGGGTTACTTACCCAAGGTCATATATCTAATAAATGTCTGAGGTAAGATTTGAACTCATGAAAACAAGCCTTCCTAACTCCAAGCCCAGTGCTCTGTCCACTGTGCCACTTAGCTGTCCCATTATATATCATAAATTATATTATAAATAATTTATATTATTTATATAGCAAGAGAGAGGGTGCCACATGTGTAATGAGGCCAATCTGTGGTGAGGGCTTCTTATATGTGTGATTCAAAGGGAGGCAGAATGGACATCTCTAGCCCCTGTTGCCTCCATCTTTCTCCAAGGGAGACTTTCATTCCTGCAAAGAGAGGAAGTAAGAAGTTAGGGCTCTCCTCAGAGAAAGTAGTACTGGGCTAAAAGATGTCTATTCCCTTATATGTTTTTCCTCTAAAGGATATGATCAGATTCCATCTAACTTTTGATCACTTTGTCATTTCAGGGAGAAAAAGGGGGAAAAGCTCTATATTCAAGGTTCAATCCCTTTCCCACCTATTGTTAATTCCACAATGAACACACAAAACAAACTGGTAAAAAAATTCATCCAAAATCTTAACAAAACAGAAATCAACTAATGTATACATAGGAGAATGTATATTAGACCATACAGAGTGAAGGAGCTCTCCTACTGGGAGTGAGATAACTCAACTCATCCAAGAGTCTTGACTCTCACCCTAGGGAGAAAACTCCCTGAAGTCTCTAATGTAACAAAATGGGAATGGGGATAAAATGGAGAACACCAGTTCTTCTCATGTCTTCCCAAAATCTTTTTCTTGAGCAACATGTGGTGAGGTTAGCCTTGTTCGTTTTCTCTCTGGAAGCTGGAAACTGACTCAAAGCTATGCTTGAAGAAGACTTAGAATTGGACTAGTCCTCATAGAGATGGGCCCTGAAGAGTCCAAAAGGGAAACTGAATGAGAACTGAAGCTATCTCTTCTGGACTATTCTGATGCACCTGCAGCACAGGGCATTCATCTACATCGATGAAGAAAGATTCCCATACCAATGAGCTTGGGGACAGCAGTTGCATTTATAATAGAATGACAGTGATACTAACTTTGATTGATATAGTACTTTACAGCTATAAAGCACATTAAGTTATTACACTTGAGAGGCATATGTTGTAGTAGAGAGGTGTCAAGCCAGCAAAATTCAGCAGTCTTCCCAAACTGGATAAAAATATATTTGGGAAATGTTTAACAAAATAGACAAAAATATAATGGGTTAGAATCAATATTTTCTGAGTCAATACGGGACTAGAAGGGATCTGTGTCTATTTGAGTCTGACACTACTTGTGTAGTAAATGGTGCTGGGTTCAAATCCTACCAGTAATACTTCTAACTTTATGACCCAGGATAGGTCATTCTGATCCTCAGGGTTTTCTTTGTTTGTTTTCCCCAGAGGAATTGTGGTGTAGTGGAGAGAACACTGGATTTAGAGTCATAGACTCTGAGTTTAAATCCTGGCTGTGCCACCTTTGTGACTTGAGACAAATCCCTTAACCTCTCTGACCCTCAGTTTTCTCCTTTGTTAAATGATTGATCCTGATGGAGCTTAAAGTAATGAAGATTTTATATTCTCAATTAACAATTGATTTGGGAAGCATGTTGAATCAATTTGGGCAAGTGCATTTTCTAATAAGTGCTGAGCTCATTGACTTGTGGTCCTTTTTCTTGATAGTTTTCTTAAAAGTAATGAATGGAGATTTTTATTGTTAGACTAACCTTGATGAAAAATTCTTCTTTCTCCTTCCAGGAAGTTGAAAAATGAGCTTTTAGAAGCAAAACGAAAAGGTGGGAAGAGGCAACAAGATGGCGGCAGGATTTGTGCTCGATGTCAGAAAAATCTGGGCTTGATTTTTGACCGAGGGGACCTATGCCAAGCATGTACTCTCCGAGTTTGCAGTGACTGTCGGATTGTGGGCATTGATGGCAACTGGAAATGCACGGTCTGTGCCAAGATTGCGTAAGTCTTATACTTCTGCCTGGAAGTCAGAGGTTTTAAGTCATGAAAGTGGGGAAGAAAATTGAAGGATTTAAAATTAAGGTTAAGAATGAGAGAAGGAATAATAATATTGCCCTTCAGATTTAGGAATACTTTGGTGTATCCATGATGTGTGCATGCGTGTGTGTGTGTATGTGTGTGTGCGCGCACTCAAACACACAAAAAAAGAGCTTTGGAGTCACCAGCATGAAAACAACAGGGCTAACCAGTATCAGTGACGGCATGACCCCAATAGTTTGTTCCTGCTAAGTACTTTACATATATTACATATATTATCTCATTCCATCCTCATCATAAACCCGATTTTCCAGTTAAGAAAAACTGAGGCAGAAGTTAAATAATTTGAGCAAGGTCATATAGCTAGTAACTAAGATTGGATTTGAACTCAGGTCTTCCAAATGCTAGGCCAAGTGCTCTATCCATTCCACCTGCAAATGCCGTCCAGATATAAATGACAAGATTTAACAACTGCTTGCTATGTGAGGGTAATTGAGGCCTTAATAGGATGACATCAAGGTCACAAACATGGGCTACTATAAGGGTGTGGTGTCCTTAACAGTAATAGGTATGTTCATAAAAGGGGTGGATGTTAGGGAAAGGATAATGAGTTCTGTATTGGACACATTGAATTTGAGGTGCCTACAAGAAATCAAATTCAAAATGTCCATTAGCCAGTTGGTGATTCAGAACTGGCACCAAACTTAACAATCTGAGAATCATCTACACATCCACACTGAACCCTACAGAAGCTGATGAAGTTACAAAATGGTCAAGTGCAGATTTATTTATTAATATGGTGCTTTAAGACTTACCAGAAGAAATGAGCATCTCTTGAGGACTTCTTCAGAGATGCTACTACCTTTCCTACATTTGGATATGTTGTCTTGATTTTCACAATCTGCCATGTTCCATAGCATTATTTCTAAAATTGATAGCTTTTTATCCTTCTTATCCAGCATCAGCAAATGTTTGGGGATATAAAGAAAAAATAAAAGAAATCCCTGTCTTCTCGGACCTCACATTTTAATGGGAGACTCAAATTGTGTGTTTGTGTATGCATGCATTATGTATATTCATATATATGTGAATACATACACACATATTTGCATGTATGTATACATACACAGTGTATATGTACATATACACAAAATATATAAAATATTACATATATGTCTGTATGCAAGACATCTACAAAGACACCGTCCATGTCTTTAAGGCAATCAGTCTTTAAACCATTTTGAAGGTGACAGAAACTGAAACAGAGAGAAGATAAACAACTTTCCTCTGGACACACAGTTGGTCTGTGGCAGAATTAGGGCAACAAGTCAGTCTGTTTCTCAGATCAGCTCTTTTTTTCTATTGGAGTGTTCTGAAAGGTTTGTCCTTCTCGTTGTCTGTAGATGAAAAAAATGTAGGTTAGCAGCTTAATTAAAATTCTCCTGATAAGAAAATGAAGATTTTTGCTAATGGGTCCTTCCATTGCAAAATTTATGGGTTTTGTTTGTGTTTTCTCACTTTATCCCTGTATTACCTTTCCCCTTTTCACAGGACCATAGAATTCCAGACTTAGAACTAACTCAGAGGTGACCTAGGCCAGCCTCTCTGTGTGAATGAATGCTCCCTCTCACTTCCTTGACAAGTTGTCTTTGGGTTTTTGTGCGAACATTTCCGGAAATGGGGAACTCAATCTCCTTTCCAAGTTCTATCCCATTTACCATTTTCCCTCTTCTCTCTCACTTTTCTCCACATCCAGTCTTATGCCTCCAAAAAATAGTTATCTCGGGCTGCTACCTCTAGTTGTTCTGTGGCCATGTGATCCTGGCCCTGCCCTCCATAGCTACTCCTGTCACCTTGCTCACCCTTGTAACATCCAACTCTCAGCAGCCTGGACAGTCAGAGCACCATTTAGCTTTATGTCTCTGTCTATTGTTTTATATTAAAAATTTAGGGATGTGTTCCTGTAGTATTTCCCTTTGGCTCTTGAGAATTACTCCTTCAGCTCACAGTCCTCTACTGTTTACATGAGTTAAAATATTTAACAAGAATTCACAAACATTTCCCAGTGTCTTTTCTGTATGTGCCACACTGTACTGAGTGCAGAGAAAGAGAAAGTATTTATTAAGCATTTACTTTTTACAGTGCACAAATAGAAGCAAGGAAATTGATGAAGTTACAAAGTGGTTAAGTGTGGACTTATTAAAAGAGTGCTCTAAGATTTACCCTGACTCCAAGGAGCTTCCATTCCAATGGGGGAAGAAAACACATAAAGGGGAATTAAAAAAGGTGGTGGTAATGGTATGTGTCTGCCAGTGTGATGTGAAAATAATGGCAATAATAATAGCAATAAATAACAGCACTAGTGCGTCTAGATGGTGCAGTGAAGTGGATAAAGTGCTGGCCCTGGAGTTAGGAGGACCTGAGTTCAAATCCAGCCTCAGATTCTTGCTAGTTATGTGACCCTGGGCAAGTCACTTAATCCTGATTGCCTCCCCCCCACATAGAGTGATAGATAGATAGATAGATAGATAGATAGATAGATAGATAGATAGATAAATAGATAGAAAGATAGATGACATCTAGAAAGTCCTTCATCTCAAGGAGTTTTCTTTCCTAATAGGAGAAGACAACACAGAAAGGAAAATTGAAAAAGGAGGAAGGAGAAGTGGTCCCTGCCAGCCAGTATAGTCTAAGGATATTAAGAATACCTAGCATTTATATAAGCTTTAAGGTTTGAAAAACTCTTTACAAATATTATCTGGACAGGAAGTGGCAAAGAAGCCTTGTGTGGACAAGTTCAAAGTTTGCCCTATGGCAAATTTCCAATGTGCTGTGTTCTTTTTTATTTGTTTGGTTTTTTGGGGGCCAGGGGGAAGGAGATGAGGAAGATTGCCTGAGGAGATAACCAGAAAAGAAGTATAGTTACAGGACAGAATTCTAGCTCCCAAATTTGTCATCTAAAAGGCAGATGAATGGATGGCACAAATAAATATAGAACAGAAGAGAATTCAGTGGAGAAAAGCAAAAAAGGGCCAGGAGGGCAGTATAGCCTGTTTCTTCTGCCCTCCAGGAAGCGGATGTAGTGCCCATGATCAGTCAGCCTACACAGAGGCAGCTTTCTCCAACCAAGGCAGTTCTTGTATAAGAATCTTTCATAGGCTAAACTCTGTCAGGTACACTTGTCCTCTGGAAAGAATGTTTTCCAAGTATCCCAGAAAAACATTGAGATGAGGCAGCTGGCTGTCAAAAGGGTAAAAGAATAAACTGTCAGTATTCATAACCTGTGACTGTTTCTGAGACAGCCAAATACCTCCAGAAGCAATTTCTGAACTTAGTAAAGAGTGACAGGCTGCCTCACCCTTCACTTTGACTGAAGAAATGATGTGCCACACTTGTATGTTGACTGTCAGGTGCATAATTCTGTTCAAATAATCCTTCAGCTGGGCATGGTGGTACAGTGCCACAACCCCTGCTACAGGGGAGGCTGAGGCTGATGGGTTGCTTGAACTCAGGGTCCTGAGCTGCAGTGGCCTAAGTCAGTCAGCCAGCCCATGCCCTTCCTCAATATATTGGATGGTGTGAGGGGCAAGTTGACTCATGCAGGAAAGAGAGCAGTCTAAAACTTCCATGCCAATCAATTGAGGGATTGGGATGTTTGAGTGGTTGGTTAAGGAACTTCCAGCCTATGTGACAAAGAGAGAACTATTCTCCAAAAAACCCCCAACACACACACAAAAAAATCAAATAGTATTCCCAGAGTGACAGACCTAAGAGTCAGAAGGAGGTCTCTGAAGCCATGTAGACCACAAGCCCCTGAAGAATCAGCACCATAACACAGCCACCAGCTAACTGGTCATTCAACTTTTCCAGGAAAACGTCCCCTGAGGGAGAAACAGCTAATGCCTGGGACTCTCACTTTTTTTTTCTGAATAACTCTAATTGTTAGGATGACATCAAGTTTAAATTTGTCCTTTTTTTTTTTAAATTTGTCCTTTTTTTTTTCCCACCAACTACTCTTCCTAAATTAGTCAAATTTCAAATACCAAAAGACTATCTTGTCTACCTTTAGCCTTTGGGCTCCAGACTAAAAATGCCTTGGGCTTCTTCAACTGGTCTTCATGTGGCATCATCCTGGCTGACCTCATTCTGGAACCACTCCAGTTTATAATTTCCCTTCCTAAATTATTGTATCTATAGCTCACAGTACCTAAAACTTCATAAGACCAGAGGTAAAAACAATTACTACCGCCTTACTCTGAAACTAGATCACACTAGTTCTATGAGCTGCCATATCATACTATTGACTCATATTGAGCTGCAATCAACCCCCACCGCCATCATTTTTTCAGATGAACTGTCTAGCCCAGTGGTGGTAACCTGTGACCTCGAGGTCACATATGGCCCTCAAGGTCCTCAAGTGCAGCCCTTTGACCAAATCCAAACTTCACAGAAAAATCCCCCCCCCCATAAAAGGATTTTTTCTATAAAACTTGGACTCAGTCAAGGACCTAGAAGTCCACATTTGGCCTGGAGACCACAGGTACACCCCACCACTAGTCTAGCCATATCTCTCCCATCATGTATTTGTGAAACTGCTTTATTTTAGCTAAAGCTACAATTTAGATTTTAGCTTTGTGTTAGGTTTATGAAGTGTCTCCTCGAATGCTAGGTATGGGAAAATGTTTGGATGAGTTTAGGTACTGGCTGTAAAATTGCTGATGCTGCAACAAACCAGAACCAAAGCTCCCAAACCAAAATCATAAACCAAACCCAGTGCCATAAGTTTGGAAACTAACTAGTATTTATTGAGACTTACAACAAGGGAGCCCCACCTGCACCAGCAGAGACTCCCCAACAGAGTAAAAGGACAAAGCTTATATAGTTTCCAATTTAGGAAGAAGGTGAATTGGGCATGGTACCTTAAGGCTGGACAAGGCTGTTGCTGGAGGGGCACACAGGATAGGAATGGAAAGGGTTGTTGCTAGGGGCTAGTAATAGGAAAGGCTCTTCTTCAGGTTAGATAACTCTTGTAACCCAGCCCTAATAGATAGGATGGTCCTCACTGCTTTAGCAGAAAGGAATTTTCACAGACAGGATGGAAGCTTTGATACCAACAGTTTTAAGGGAAAGACAGAGGAACTACAGAAAAAAATGGAGTTGCTTTAATTTTCTTTGGTACTCACCATACTGGTCTGATTTGAAAAACTGAATCCCTTATTTATCTGAAAAGTAAAGTACTCACTTCTAATGCATTTTCTTTTTAAGTGCCTCCTTACTACAGTACCTTAAGCCATCTCTAGTGGATTGGAAATATTTGGTTCCATTTAATTCAATAAACATTTTTATACAAAACCATATGCTAGGCACTGGGGACATAAGGATGAAAACTGGTACGTAGTACTTGACCTTTAAAAAAAGTTCTAGTAGATTTTCTTAGTTACCAATAAACACATGACTTTCTGGAAGAGAAGTCCCTGTTTGAGACAGCCAAATGGCAGTTTGAGAGGATGAATCTGGTAGGTATTGAAAGGAGTCAGTTTTTGCCACTAATTATCTGACCTTGATGAACAAGGGAGGTCCCTTAGTTTCCTCATCTTTACCTTTCAGCTCTAAAATTCTATGAGTGTGTGATGCTATACAAGCCAATAATCCTGCTTGCTTGTTTTAAGAGAACTCCAAAGGGCCATTGAGCTGCGGTCACATTGAGTAGAACATAAAATTGCAAGTCTAGCCCTGACTGATGAGGACTTGAGATGAGTCAGAAAATGACTCATCCTCTATGTAGTTACAATGGAATTTTGTGCAATGTTTCTATTAGAACAGAAGATGAAATCTGATGATGACAATTTCACAGCACAGATGCTATTGAAGATGGATCTTAGGTACCATCATCTTAAGATCCCCTGATTTCTCCCTTGTTCCTCATCCAGCCCCATAAACAAAGACTTAATAGCAGGAGGGCAAGAATAAGGCATCCAGGAAAAGAGCTCAGTTTGCAGACATCCCCAAAATGGCATATATCAGGAATATATTTCCCTTTTCCATTTGCTTTTTGGTAAGATGTGAGTGTCTACATTCTCTGCACCCTATGAATCACATCCCAGGGTAATGAGACAGAAGTCACACCAAGACTGTCAAGAGGCATAGAATGAAAAGACTTTGGAAAATCCAATTGGCTCATTCCCATTGGTATCTTAATAATAGATGTAATTTGTCATAATGATTTCAGCTGAGGCTATTCCTGTCAGTCACTAAAGCAGCCAGAATGCTCAGCTCCACATTGGACCTGTGGTCAAATATTGAAACTGCTCTTTACTCTTTTATTTAACCAATATTTCTTAAATGCCTTCAATGTGCAAAGGTAAATGCTAGGTGTTGGGAGAGGTGTCAAATTTAGATATGACATAGTCCTTGCCCTTATAAAGTTTACATCCTAATGTAGGTATGAGATACAAAGAAATAAAACTATAATGAAAAACATTCATATTGGTGTTGCCTGAGAGGCCTTGTCAATTAATAGGTAATTATAGTTTTTGTGTTGGCAATTATCTCCTCGTGTGATTCGCACAGGACTCTAGCCACCAAAAGGGACACAGTTTCCTCTATTGGAGCAGGACTTGTGGCATTTTTATTGCCCAGCTCTAAAGATTCTGTCATATGATTCAACCCAGAAAAATTCAAAAAATAAATAAAAATGGAGAGTTATAAGGAAATATATTATTGGGAATTTAATATGTATTTTTCAGTTGGAATTTATGTCTTTTTAGTGAAGAGAATGTTGGAAAAGTTATATAAGAGGCTCTCAACTTTGGTTAATCATCCCTCCTCAAGCCTCTCATAGTTCTCCCTTCCCAACCCAACCCCACCCCCAAATGAGAACCTTGCCCCAAAAATAAGTGGAGACAATTCACCGTGAGCTTTGTCTTCTCCTTACTTCATCACTTTTCACTCACATCCCTTCTGCTACTCTCTCCTCCATCACCCGTCTCACATGATGAGGTAGCCTCACTCTTCTACCTGCTCAAGTGATCCCTTTCCACCCAGTCTCCTCCAAGATATCATCCCCTCTGTCATCCCTACTCCATTACTTTCCATCTCTCCCTCTCTACTGGCTCATTCCCTACTACCTACAAATATGCCTATGTCTTCTCCACCCTGAAAAACCTCTGCTTTGATCCTTCTATCCCACCAACTTCATCCTATATTTCTTTTGCCATTCCTAGCTTCTACGTTTCCCTCACTCTTTTCTTAACCTTCAAAGTCTGGCTTCTGACCTTATCATTCTAATGAAACTGCTCTCTCCAAAGACACCAATCATTTCTTAATTGCCAGATCTGATGGCTATTTCTCAATCCTCATTCTCTTTCACCACGCAAACTTGGACAGCGTTCATCATCACCCTGTCTTCCTTCTAGATATTGGGTATATGGCTTTCTCCTGGTTCTCCTCCCACCTATCTGAACCTCTTCTTTTCTAGATCCTCAATCCAGATCATGCTTCTAACTGTAGGAGTCCCTCAAATTCTGCCCCGGTCCTCTTCTCTTCTACATTTGTACTACTTCACTTGGCAATCTTCTCAGCTCCCATGGATTTAATTACCATGTGTATGCTCATGTTTTTCAGATCTATCTATCCTGCCCTAACCTTTCTACTGGCCTCTAATCTTGCATTGCTAGTTGCCTTTCAGACATCTCAAACTGGATGCCCAGTAGACATCTTAAACTCAACATGTCCAAAATGGAACTCATTTTACATCCTCCCAAATTCCCCCCACCTCCTTCCTGACTTCCAATTAGTGTGGACAGCAACACCATCCTCCCAGTCCTTCAGACTGTCAACCTAGATTTCATCCTTGACTCCTTGCTCTCTCTCATCCCATATTCCATCTGTTGCCAAAGCCTGTCAATATCACCTTTGCACTTTTCTCAAATACACTCCTTCTCTCTTCTCCTACATGGCCATCACTCTGGTGCCTAGACCATTATAATAGTCTACTGGTGGGTCTTCCTGTCACAAATATCTCCACTCCAATCCATTCTCAATTCAGTTAGCAAAGTGATTTTCCTAAAGCACAAGTATGAGCATGCTACTCCAACTATACAATAAACTCCATTGGCTCCCCATTGCCTCCAGGATCAAATACAAAATCCTCTGCTTGGTGGTCAAAGTCCACCATAACCTATCTCCTTCCTATTTCTATTTCCAGTATCTTTATACCTCACTCCTCACCACATCCTCCAGTTCAGTGACATTGGTCCCCTGATTATTCCACTCTATCACCCAACTTTGGTCATGTTCTCCTAGTGTCCCCCACATCTAGAACACTCTCCCTACAGCTCTGTTTTCTTTAAGTCTCAGCTAAACTATATCTTTTATAAGAAGACTTTTTCAGCACTTCTTAGTCCTAGTGCCTTCCTTCTTTTTATATTTAAGTTTTAAATTTAAGTTAATAATTTCCTATTTATCCTTTATATAGTTTATTTTTATATATTTGCTAAATTGTGAGCCTCTTGAGGGCAGAGATTGTCTTTTGCCTCCTTTTATATCCCCCAGTGCTTAGCACAGTCCATGGCACATAGTGGACACTTAATAAATGCTTATTGATAGATTGGTTGGAAGATTTAGTAGAGATGAGCTTTGAAGAGCTCTCTAAATGGAGACTGAATTTAATTCAGGAAAGATGTTGAATGTGTAAGGAGCAGATGTAGAGAGAAGAGGGTTGGGAATGACTGGCCCTTTGCTATCACTTAGGAATTTCAATATTATATACCATTTGGTAACTTTTCCTAATCAGCTACAAGAGAAAGACAAGGCATTAAAGTGGTGATCCTTCTATTCCTGATGGCCTGCTTCTCTCCCCTTGTACCAATATCTTCAGGTTGGACCTCTTGTAAAAAGTGTCACCAATCCCTGGATTAGATAATACACTCAACTCTGAAACTGCTGCCCTGGACCCAGGTTAGCCCTAACTCAATCAGTGCACTCTAGCTAACCAAGTCACAAGATTAGCTAATCATTCACATCACATGGAGTCACATACCCAGCCATCTTTCCACCTTCCCTGTTACCTACCCCCCTGTCCTTCTGCAGCACCAATGAGATATTTACAGTACTTATGGTAGCCATGAATATGCCAGCACAGTTCTGAGGTGCAAAATATAACAGATTCTCCTCCTGGAAGACAGAACCAAAATATTTATTCAGATCCTAGAAAGCCAAGTCTATCATAGTAACCAAGAAATCTATACACATTATCAGGCTTCCCACAAACAGACTCCCCTAAGCACAATGTCCTTCTCTCACTCACAGCCTGCTGCCTGCTTCCTCTGTCCTTCCTAGTTCTGACTGGTGTGACCGACTTCCTCTCAGCTCAGCTCCAACTCTGCCTCTTCCTGCTCCACCCATTCAGCAAGTTCCTGCCACCACAGACTCATTTGTCTCAGGTCTCCTTGGGACTTAAGCAGGTCACATGGGTCTATTAAGGGATTAGATAGATCTTCCCATTCCATTAAAAAATGCATTAATTCCATTAAAAATACAGTAGCAATACACCTTTCATCTCTTGTTCTGGCCTCAGTAATCAAATCAGTTTTATCAATTATTTCTAGAAGCTACACATTATTGGACTGTACTACAGATCAATACCTCATTCCTGTAACTATCCAGATATTCCCTCCCATTACTGATACTTTGAATTATTTTTTATTTCCTCCATTAGAATATAAGCTCCTTAAGGAGCTGTCTTTCTATTATATTTGTGTCCACAGTGCTTAGTACAAAAGCTGGAAAACAATAAATGATTAATAAATGCCTTTTCATTTCTTATTCACTCATTCATCTATTAATCTATACATCTTTTGAAGTTTCTTTCAGGGACCTTAAGCAAGGGTGGGGAAGGGGTACTGATCCATTGATAATATTACTCAGAGTCTTCTCTAGTCCATAATGTGGAAAGAGAAAGTTCATTTTTTAAAAAGGAATTCTTTGTTGATCCAAGCTTAATTAGCCACTTTCCTCTGACTGACAACCACCTAGCACTTGGTGTAGTAGAATGACTTTGTATACAAGCCTAATAGGGTTGCTTTGGGTCTGAAAGAATTCTATTATAAATGTCTCCTGAAGGCATAAGAATGAAATATAGAAAATAAACCTTTAGGCATTACCCTTGCCTCTTGGGGTAAAGACCAGAATTCTTTTTTTCCTCTAGCAAATCTAGGCACAGTGATTTACAGCAATTTGCACATTTTATAGATCCTTGTCCATTGGGCTCAAGAAGTCCCAGATATGTAATGTGAAAGAGAATCTTTGTCTGCCATATTCCCGGGACTTAGTAAATATTAAACAGCAATAATAATTAGCACAATCTAAGCCTTATTTTAATTTAATTAATTTTAATTTAAATTAAATCTAAATCAATTAAATTGATAATTTAACAGATTATTTTAACTATACTTTTAATCAAACTCACAACTGAGGGCACTTCACACAAAATGTAATAGCTTCTAAAGCACATATTTATTTCACAGTATTAGGAATATACAAAGAAGCTGTTCTATATTCTGACCGTCTTCTGTTTCCTTTTCCTGTTCATACACATCTTCCTCCTTGGTATTCACAGTGCCACTACTTCTCTTCCCTCTACCCCAACCTTCCTTTGATTGTCCCCTGCCTAGGCCTCAGTGTGCCCCAGGCAATGATGAGATCTCTGTTATCTGCAGGCTGCTTCTCTCTCCCTTTCTGTCTACAGTGGGGAACTAGAGCAGAGCCTCAGGCTTGGCCTCACCCAGGGAAATGTCACAGATTTTTCAGATAGACATTGCAACCTGTTTTCAGAATTTCAAGGTAAAAATGTTACCAATACACATCTAGGAGAAGAAAATTTATAGTTATTGAACTTGAACTGTTAGCAAACCATTTTTTGAAAATATGACAATTTACAGTTTATCTGTATTATTCCTTGAAAGCTCAAGACACATGTCAAAAAGAGCACTGGGAACCAATTTTCAGTGACAAGGCTGATCTTCTTCCCATCTACATCTTCCTGACTACTAGTTTTGAAGGCTTCTACAAATAACAACTCAAATGAGATAATATTTGTTAAAAAAACCACAAAAATCATGCTTAGCATAGTAATTGACCCATAGTAAACACAATATAAATGCTTTCTCATTCTCTCTTTCCTTCGTTCCTCAAATTAATGGTGACCAAATTGACCTTCTAGCTCCTTCCATCCTTACCTACATCAAAAAAAGTAAAGAGCAAGTTGATTCTATCACTTCTGGAATGTCCTCTAGAGTGCCAAAAGAAAAGGGATTGGTATCTTGGGACATCACTTTTTGAAGGTTGCAATCTCTGTTCTGTATTATATTATTTCCCAGTTGATAAACTGCTTGACTTATTACTCATCTCAATTTCCATATCTGTCTTAGGTCTGAAAATATTTCTATTTTTGTTAGCAGCAATCGGCATAATTGATTCTGCATGAGGCAATAGATCAATTTTATCTCCTCTGAATATATACCTTCAGAAATAGAGTGGTATCTACATTCATTTAAGCTCCTGGTTTGGAAAGATTACAGTTTGGTATAACTGTTGCTATCAGAGGAAAATATTTGAACTATTTATGAGGTTCCTCAACCCCTCAGTGCTCCCAATAAAAATAAGGACCTAACCATTTTGGATTAAAAGTGTACATGCTATGTTCTTTTTATGAAACGAATGACTTTGAATGAGGTAGCAAAGAATCTTCATTTTATTTCTATCAGGAGAACCTTATTTTCAGCCCTAACTTGTTCTTCTAACATATAATTGCACAACTTAAGGCTCCTAAGACAAAAATTATCTGAGGATCTATGGATAGACACTGCCGGCAAATTATACAATCAATGATGCAGAGATGTGATAAAAGACCAATTTATTAAGCTCAGAACATGACTCACAGTATACAAAAAAGTGAGTGAGCCTTGAAGAGCAGTTTCAGCACATTTTAGAGGTTTTAGTTACATAAGCAGAATGAGTACAATGGAATTTCAATGAGCAGATAAGGGAAGGTAATGATTTACAGACAAAAAACAGATGGAAGCAGTATCAGGTAAAACAAAAAACTAAACAGTTACCATTGGAGTTGTAGCTAACATCTCCACTTGATTTTGCAGTCTTTTAGCCAGTTATATGACCTGTTCATCTTAAGTAAATGGTAGTAAGAAAGTTGAGCCAGAAATTCTCATATCACATCCTACTGAACAGGAGTTTCTTGTGGTTTGTTTTTATTCTTTTTTTCCAATAACAAAAGACACAGACCAGATTCTAATTTCATGCATTTCCAAAAAGTATATTTTGCCCATCCTGCCACATCTTGTAGCATGGAGTTATGGGGCAAGAGGAAAAGAGAATAAAATTTAAGAATCATCTAAAAATATAAATAGCCTCTTTGAAAGAAAGATGGAAGTGAGATTTTAGGGTCGCTGTTGCCTAGGGCAGAGAGAGAGCCTCTTTACTCCTGGGTACAGAAGAGTTAAGCCTAGAGGATCCTGGCACTCATGACCATATAGTCAAGTTTGTTGTCTTCCCCTTCAGTTTCCTGAAAAAGTCCTTACCAATATCAACCCCCCCCAACCCCAATTTAGCTGGCCAGATTGCCTTGAATATCCCCAAAATATGTATTTCTTTTTGCTTAAGGGATCATCATTTTAAGAATGCCTCAGAAGTACTAGGTAGAGATCATGTCTCAAAGTGCTTACTTCCCTTGGACTCCCTGGAGCTCAGGCCAGGATCTGCAACAGTTTTAGTTGAGGTACCAGTGTATGTAATTCTGGGTTTCCTGAGTGATCAGTAAGGTAGCAGGATACCTTGATGCTAACTGATACTGGGAGACCATGAGATGGATGAGAGTGGTACAGGTACACAAAGGGGTGGGGGTGTATTTGGCTGACATTAGACTGGGACAGCATTCTATGGGGCTTAACTACCCCCCACCCTGGAATGGTTTTCATTGGGCAGCTTCCCTATGTCCTCCAGCCTTAGGATGGGGAGGCAAAGGGCACAGATATATTCAGTTCGTGTGCTCTCTCCGAGCTCCCTAGAGCTTGCATCATGGAGTCTCTGAGAAATGGGCAGCAGAATAACAGGAAACTGAATTGTACCAACATCAAACCTTATATCCCTCACTTAGAAACAGAAACTCCTGCAGAATCTGGAGAATTTCCTATTCCATTGTCTGCCCCTGCAGCTTTGGTCGTAGGAATACTGGTCCCTGTTCCCTTTTTCCCCATGGTGGACATTATGCTGCTAGATACAGAAGAGAGAGTCTAAGCCCGCAAGCCGTCTTTGTTTTCTCCTAGTTCTTCTGAAAAGGAATTGTTTGGGTTTTACAAATTGGGAAGCCCTGAAGGAAGTAGCATATGCTGGGGTGTGACTCTGTGTGTGTGTGTGTGTGTGTGTGTTTGTGTTAATTTGTCACATTGCTACTCTCAGACCTGGAATTCTTGGATCTGAGAGGTTCTGTAGTTAGTTACTCACTACATGAGATTCTTCTCCCATCCCAATAGGCTGTGTTACCAAACTCAAGTAAAAATGGATCCCAACATACAAAAATATCTATAGCAGCTAATTTCTAGGGGGGCAAAGAATTAGAAATTGAGGAGATGCCCATCACTTGGGAAATGGCTGAATAAATTATTGTATATGATCACAATGGAATACTATTGTACTATAGGAAATGATGAGCAAGATGCTCTCAGAAAAACCTGGAAAAACTTGAATGGGCTGATCCAAAGTGAAATATACTGCGTACAAAGTAACAGCAATATGGTGAGATGATAACTGTGAAGGACTTAGCTATTCCCAGAAATACAACACTCCAAGATAGCTCTGAAGGATTTATCCATTCTCAGAGAAAGAACTGATGGTATCTGAATACAGGCTGAAACATACTTTTTTTACTTTATTTTTCTTGAAGTTTATGTTTTTTTCACAACATGACTATTATGACGATGTTTTGCATGAGTGCACATTTATAGCCTATACTGAACTGCTTGCCTTCTCAATGAGGGCAGGTGGGGAGAGAGAAAGGGAGATTATTTGGGACTCAAAGTTTTAAAAATGAATACTAAAAATTGTTTTTACATTAACTAGAGAAAAATAAAAAGAAAATACTAAATAAGAAAAGAAACAAATCCCAGTTGGCCACATATTGATTTAGAAAACCTCAAGTTCACATCATCTAGATTATATTGTATGTTTACTTATTTTATTTAACATTTCCCAATTACATTTAATCTGGTTCTGACTACTAGGAGTCTTTTGAATTTTATGCTTCTCGTCTAGAGCAGAATTGGTCTGTGGCTTTGAAACTTAGCCATGTGAACCAGGCAAACTCTCTAGGCCATAGTCTCCATATTTTTTAAAATGGAAGAAATGCTCTTGGCACTAACTTGCATGATTGTGATAAGAAAAGTGTTTTATGAACTACAAAGTGATATATAAAAGTTTGTTATTTACTAGGAGAGTTATAACAATTCAAGCTTTTCTTGTCTTTTCCAATTTACAATATGCAGTTTTTATATTCTAATTTAATTCAACAAGCATTTGTTAAGCACCTACTGGGTGCCATGCACTGGGCTAGGCACTTGTTCAATTCAAAGGCAAAAATTAAAATGATCCCCTACCTTCAAGGAGCTTAGATACTGATGGTAGTAACATGTATATAGATAAAGATATAAAAAATACCAACAAAAGAAAATATAAAAATAATTTCAGGCACAAAACAAACACCCGGTGGTGGGAATCAGAGCAGCTCTCCTGTAGATGAGAGGTGAGAAAGTATCTAGAGATTCCAAAAAGTATAAAGTAAGGAGAAAACTGCAGGTATGGGAGACCATATCTGAAAAAGGACAGAGGTGGAGGATGTAGGGTAAGGAGAAAATACTATAAAAGAAGAATAGGTAGGAATATGATTGGAGTAAAGGAAGCACTTTTATTGCTAAATATAGGCATTTGTATTTTATATTAGGGCATTTGTATTTTCCGTATTTTATTGTTTTGTATTTTGTTTATCTTTTATCTGAGGGAGTTACTTTATTTCTGTTTTATCTTAGGGGCCGCCTGAAGCTTCTTGAACAGACAAGTCTTTGAGAGATATTGATTTGCAGCTGCAAAGAGAATTGATTAGAGAAGGGAGCTGTTGGAAGCAAGAGGGCAATGAGGAAGCTATTGTGATCCTTCAGGGGAGAGGTGATAGAGTGTGGTCTAGGGCACTGATCATGGGAGAAGAAAGAATGGGAAGGATGGGAAAGGTGCTATAGATGCAGAAGTCTTAGCAAGTGACTAGGGGCAGGGGGAGTGAGGGAAAATAAAGGCAAAGAATCTAAGATGGCTTCAAGGTGGTATGCCTGAGTAACTGGAAGATTGATGGCACCTTTGATTGAAATGTGGAAATTAGGAAGAGGTGTGAGTTTAGGGGAAAACATAATGAGTTCCATTTTGGATATGTCAAGTTTGAGATGCCTATGCCTATGCATCATCTGGGTAGCCATGTACAGCAGGTTTACGGTTAGGTAGAGCAAGAAGGGAGCTCATGAAAAATATGACACCAGGAGCATGTATTCTGGGTACAAGTGAAGGGCTGGAAGCTTTGGAGTTCATCTTATATGTTTGCTGGATTGATTGAACTCCTTTTTTTCCTTCTTGCTAAGAAAAATTATTTATATTTGGCTAAGGTGAATTAATAAACATTTATTATCTACCATATGCTAGAGGAGACCAAGAGAAAAAGAAAAGAAAAGAATCCCTACTCACAAAGAGTGTATATTGGATAATTGCTAAAATCCAAGTTTTTGCTCCAGAGAGTGATTTTTTTGGCATCTATGTATATACCTCGTGTTAGGCTTTAGCCATCTTAGAAGGTGTTAACTGGCTACATATTTGAGAGTTAAGGGTTGAGCTAGTAATGTGGAAATATGTATTGCAGGACCTCACATGTATGATTGATATACAATTGCTTGCCTTCTCAAGGAGGGAAAGGGGGAGAAGAAAAGAAAAGAGCGAATTGGAACTAAAAATTTTAATACATGATTATTTTAAAAATGTACATGTAATGTAATGAAATCAATAAGAAATAATTAAAGAAAAAAGATCTAACCTGATGAGTTTATCCCATTCTATTGCTTCCCTACACACATTTCTTTTCTCTCCTTGTACAGGCAGTTAAGAATCGTAACAGGTGAATGGTTTTTTGAAGAGCGGGCAAAGCGTTTCAAACAAGCCCATATTCTGGGTACAGACGTCGTCAGACAGTCCATTCTAAGAAGGAGTCCAGGTAATTAGACAGTTTGAAAACTAATTTCAAGAAAATAATCGTAAAATTAGAGGGCTTTGTTACATTTTCTATTCCACAATCAATGAGCACAGATTTTAATTTTTTTAATCACTCAGGAGATCTTACGACCTGAAAGTATGAAGTGTGTCAGATGTTCCCTCTTAAATCTTCATTTCATAGCAAAGAAGAAAGTATCAATATAATAAGTCTGGTGTATTTCAATGTATGACCCACTAAGGTTTCAAGATAAGACATATGTCATCTTTGTAGTTTAATTTCTAAAACGCTTTTTGTCCTCAATATATTCTCTAATATTTGACTTCAAGGGGCTCTCCTTCTTGAGAAATGTCAAAATATAAAACCTGGAACTTAGAAAATCCAGAACAGTGGGCAACTATAACCAGGAAAGGATTCTTTGGTTACAGAAATATTTACCCCAAGTTCCTTTAGAAAGAATTCTTCCTTAACTTTTAAATATTTAAAATGGAATCTGGGTGACCAAAAAAATAAGTATTCAAACTTTTTCCCTAAAAGCATACTTTTTATAAAAAGAATAATACTTGTTGTAGAGGATGGGTCACACTCCTTAAATTTATCCGCATGATATTCATTTTTTTCTTCATTTTCTCATATAAGAATTGGTTATCCTTATAGAGATAATCTGCTCAATGAATGGCTTGAAGAAATTCCAATGAGTTTCCTGGGGTAGGTTTTCTAATGAAACAGGGGGAGTTTAGCATATTTCCAAAAAGAGACCAGAGATGGGTGGATAGTAAGTTCTGTAGTCAGTCATAACTTCTCTTAACAAAGCTTTCCTGCCCACCTAAGTGGGCCCAGAAAGCATCAGGCAAATGCTAAGGATTCCTTTCTGAAATGCTGGTTTATGAGTCTAAAAGTTGCATCCAAGGGATCCTAGAACCTCTGGTGGACAGATGGAGGACAGGAAAAGGTCAAAGTGATATACTTCTTCTCTCCTTTAATAACTGCCCTGCCCAATGGAAAGGAACTTACAGTCAAAAAAATGACCAGCACTCTACAGAGTAGTAGTAGCAAGTGGTGTATCTACTAGTTCACTTTCTTTTTTTTAAATTTTTTTTTAAATTTACTTAAACAAATGCCAAGTAAAATAAACATTTCCATGTACATAGAACAGAAGAAAATTGTCCATGAAATTGTTAATCTCTGTTATATACAGCTTGCTTTTTTAAAAAAAACACATAATAAATATAATATATAACTTTCAAAACTTTCTTGCTTCTCTAAGCTTCCTTCTGTCCTTCCCTTTTTTTCCTCTTCTGTGCAATTAAAAATATGCCTCAATGACCCTCTTTTCTTTCTTTTGCTTTTCTCTCTTTTTTTGGCAGTCTTATCTCTCGTCTTCCTTTTTCTCTTACCTCTTCCTCACTCCCAGTTGTAAAAAGAAAGAAAAACAAAACTCCTGTGCCGAATAAGCATAGACAAAAGACCACGCTAAATAGGTCCCAGAATGTGTACATCTTTCTGCTTTTCTCAGTATCTTGGGTAGCATGGCTCATCCTCAGGCCTCTGAAATCATGGTTGGTCATTGAATTGATCAGTTGTTTAGTCTTCAAAGTTGTTTCTTTTTACAACATTGTCGCTATCGTATAAATCGTTCTTCCTACTCACTTCACTCTGCATAATTTTAGCTTCCCAGAGTTTTCTGGAACTGTCCCTTTTGTCATTTCTTATAGTGTGATTACATTCCATTTTATCTAGTTCATTTTCCAGGTAGGCAAATTCAACATGCACCCCACACCTCCTCTGCTTATTCTAAGATCTGGAGGCTGAGGACAGAGATTTTCTCCCAATGCAGTAGTGTATATGTTTGGATCTCTGCAATCCCAATTTCTTTACTTGTGGGTTAATCCTGACTTTAGCTGTCAAGCAGGATGAGAAGCATCCAACAGATTCATTGCTGTAATTAGTCATCAGTTACATGAACTGATGTAAAGTGAAGTTAGTAGAACCACGAGAACATTATACACAATAACAGTAATACCGTACAATGAATTGTGAATGACTTAGCAATAGAGTGATCCAAGGCAATTCTAAAGGACTCATTATGAAAAATGCTATCCACTTCCAGAGAAAGAACTGATGGAATCTAAATGGAGATAGAGGCATACTATTTTTCACTTTTTAAATTTTTTTAGTGTTTTTTTGGCCTGTGTTTTCTTTCACAACATGATTAACATGGAAATATGTTTTGCCTGATGGCATACATATAACCTATATCAAATTGCCATTTCAAGTAGGAGACAGGGAGGGAGGGAAAGAATTTGGTACTTGGAGTTTTAAAAATCAAATAATAAAAATTATTTTTACATGCAATTGGGGAAAATATTATTTGAAAAAAGTAATCATTGTCTGCAAAAACAGATCTCTCACAGAGTAAAAATCCCATAGCAATTAAAATGTGCTTCTTTGGCATAAACTGACCTATGAGTAGACTAGGGACCTGTCATTCTTTATCATCCTATATTTTCTATTTTTGCCTCGAAATAAATGGAAAGTTGAAGGACGACAAAACCCAGAGCAAGCCTTCCAGGATTTTCAGAAGCCGGATGCTTCAGCTTCCTCAGGGCAGAAACCCACACTGGATGGCCACAGAAAGAAGGGGTAAGAAGCAAGGAATGACCTTTCTAAGCAATTTTTCATCTTTTAGTCTAGCTGGCTGTAGAGTGTTGCCATTGCAGTCTCTGTAAGAACGGCGTCACCTGAATGTTTCATAGCAGACTAAAGCTGCCAGGCACTGAGCAGTATTCTGCATTCAGTGTGCTAGGAAATGAAGCCACACTTGATTTTGTTACTAGGTAAGTGACACTTTAAATCAGGGGTAGGGAACCTGCCCTTAGACCAACACTAACATTTCTGGAAGCGACATCTTAACCTTGATCAATCATTTGAATTGTTTAATGGTTTTATTCATCCGGAAGGAAAGTTTTAATTGGAGAGAAGAGGGAGGAAGCATGAAGATAGTGGCAGCCTATGAGATTCTATAGAGGTTACACGGAATTTTAAAATCAGAAGGGACCTTCAATGCTCTTTTCTTTACAAAATATACAAAACTTAAAACAGGTGAGCTATGTTTTCCCAGTACTAACTAATTACTACACAATATTTGTGGAATAGCTTAATATCATTTCCTCCATAAAATTTTAATGATTCCCATTGACAAAACTCCTCTTTTCCTCCTCAAAACTTTTACAACACTGGCCTTGTGTGACTTACTGTAATTTAACATTACGTGCTGTATTATGATTGTATCCACAGTCTCCTCTACTATCTGCACCCAGCTCCAGCCCAGTCAGCATTTCCATCATTACTTGGTGACCAAGTCAAGCCCAGAAGTGAAGCCCCTCTATCATTAGTGTTACCAGAACTGATTTGTAGCACCAGGGCATTCTGCTAAATCCCTCTTTTCAGTTAATTCCCAGTGCTTGGGGTTAATTCCCTAAAATTTTGGTACTGAGCCAAAACAATACATAATAATGAATAAAACTGAAAAATAAATTAAAACTTTCACATGAATGTCTTTTAGGCACGTAGGCTGTTTATAAATAAAAATAATACAGGAATAAATTATTTCAAAGGAAATTTTTTTACATAAACAGACGAATTCTATCCCAAATAACATCTATAAATGGTAGTTCAATCTCTTCACTCTGACATTAAAGATACACATAGGCACACACACACACACACACACACACACACACACACACACAGAAGGATTATTGCATTTGGGTTCATTAGTCCCACAGCGAGAAAGGGAGAAAAGAGGATCTAGTCAATCTGCTTAGCTGGCCATTGTGAAGTATTGCAGAAAGAAAACTCATTGTTAACAATTTAAGATACGACTCATCAAAAGGCTTCATTTTTTTATACATTGTTCCAAGACAAGGCAAGGAGAAACATCGGCTGGCACATAGAGAAGGGAGCTTCTGTAAATATGTGCCTTTTCCTATGAGTACTTAGAGCAAACAGAAAACACAAAGCACTGTTGGAACCCGTGGCTGTGCTTGGGAGCGGGGCAAGTTTGATGTCTTTCATGGGAGGAATAGAGATTTTCTCATCTGTTAGTTGGTGATTGATTTGGGGAAGTCCAACTGTCCTTGAATGAGAACTGGAGTAAAGGAAGGTAAAACATAAATGAAGACATTTTCAGGTGGAGTTATTGAAAATACTAATTTCTATACTTCTTACTATGTGCCAGGTATTGTACTTTGCAATTATTGTCTCATCAACCACCCTGGGAGGTAGGTGGTACTATTATCCTCATTTTATAGATGAGAAAACTGAAACAAAGGTTAAATGACTTGCCCAGAGACACAGAGCTACCAAGTATCTGAAACTGGATTTGAACTGGGCTTCCTATCTCAAGGCCCACAGCTCTATTAACTGTACCATCTATCCAATATCAGTTTTAAAACAATTATCGTGCCTCCCTTTCTTTTACAGTTTAAATATTTAACACAGTTCATCTTGCATAATGTACTGGGTGCCAAATGTCACATAAATGCATTATCTAGCGTCCATTACCTAAAGTCACTTTCTAGGAACTGGGGCAAAAGGAAGCACCCTTTGGAGGCTACTCCAGTCTTACTCTCTGGGCCATTTCCCTAGTTCCCTAGGTCAGAGGGTTCCCTTATGGTCAGAGGGTTCATATTCCAAGCCCACTTTTAATAAAGGCATAGCAACCAAGAGCCAGATTCCATTCAGAAAAAAGCTGACAAAAAAAGGAAACTCTCATTTTTGTTCAATTACATTGCCTGGAAACTGCCCCCTCCTCTTTTTTCTCAGATTGTTTTATTTAATTCAGTTCTATAAGCACTTATTGAACATTTCAAGGCATTGGGGAACTGGAAGTATCTGCTAGATAAAATATTTAACCTAATCTCAAAGAGCTTACAGATGAGACTGGTTTATGAATATCATCCACTTCCGACCTCACTTCAAATAGATAGAAAAATACATTATGTGTAATTATGGCGTTACCAATGGGTATAAGTAAGTCCCCTGACACATCCAGGATGGCCTCCTAGCACAGGTTCTTAGATCTGCTTTTCTAAAAGGAAAGCAACTTTTGAGGCGTCAGCAATTGACTTGTTACATTCACCAACAGAGAAAATACAAACAGAGAAACAAAGACCAACAGACAGGGCTTCTACCTGCCCCACCATGAGCAATGCATACATCACCTCAACAGATAGATCCAACTGTCTGACCACTACATACATACATAATTATCAAAGAGAGAAGCACTAACATATGCATTTTTAAAGCCAGGGGACTCTAATAGCTACCCAGAGTTTTGTCTGGCCAAATGAACACTTCCAATGAGTAAGCTCCAAAGCAAAACCTCACCTCAGAGTACATATACACTTTTTGGAGGTAGAGGGCATGACCCTTGTGAACCAGTGTCTCATTAGAAATTAAGAAAAATTGTGGGCCCTCCTACAAAACAAATTTCCCCTAATCTGAGCGGATCCATTAATAGGCTGGGGAGATCTTTAACTCTCATTAACATAATTAACATTACACAATTATATTATGAATAAGAATTAGTATATTTATTATATAGCTCCTTGTAGACCTCAACACTCAAAACTATAACTAGAGTATGACTTAGAGTTGATGGAAGAAGGACGTAACTGGGAATTTTCCCCAGGATACCAAGATTTAGAAGGTGCAAAATTTTGATTCCTTTGGCATCTAGAAAACAATTTAAACACCCATCAAGCACAATTAATTAGAAAGCTATGACAACTAATTTTTCTTCTTGAATTTTGTCTGCGTTACTTCTTGTATTTTCATGCCATAATTTGCAAAGTTGATTTGAGGGCTACTTTGTGCTTGTTCCCTACACTCACACTGTTAGTGTATACTTTATTGAAATATCTCACTTCCACCTATCTGATATGGCCAGTATCATTCCAACAACCAAGACTGGACTCTAGCCCACCTCCAAGATAAAATAGAGAGACCCCTGCTTCTTTTTCCTTCCTCCTCAGTTTATGGCCACAATGATACCAGAACTCCTTCTAGCCCTCTCTTTGTCTTTCAATAAAAGTCAGATTGTGTTAAAAAAAGGTCTTTTCCCTCCCTCAGAATTGTTACTCTACTTACTTCAGTAATACTACAAACAAGATTGAAAAAATGTTCTCCTTTAAAAGAATTTTGGGATTTTGTTTTAAAAAATCTTCCTTATTTTATTTGTTTCTAATTTTTTGAAATCAATTGCAGGTTTCTTCTTAGCAAGTTCAGATCAGCGACCCGAGGGGAAATCATAACTCTGAAAAGTGAGAGTGGAAGGAGCTACAGCTTGGATCTGAACTCTTCTCATTTTCATAACCCAAGGTCATCATCTGGTTCTGACAGGTAAAAGGCATGAACATGTAATGGTGCTAGTAACTGGGCATAAAATTAACACTTTAATCTAGGATATTTTATTCTCCTAGAACTATAACGAATTCATGAGTGGGGAACCTGTGGCCTCAAGGCCACATGTGGCCTTCTAGGTCCTTGGGCATGGCCTTTTGACTGAGTCAAAGTTTTACAGAACAAATCCTTTTGTTAAGGGGATTTGTTCTGTGAAGTTTGGATTCAGTCAAAGGGCACTTGAAGACCTAGAGGGCTACATGTGGCCTTGGGGTTGCAGATTCTCTACCCTTGAACTGATTCCTAGCATGTTGATAGGATCTGTAGTAGTTGACGCTGAAAGATTTTTTATCATAACTATAATTAGTAGTATGTGATCTGAAAAATTCTCTTAAGGACATACTTATCTGGACCGGGGGAAGCAAAGGGCATCTGGTAACTTCCTATTTTCACTTATTAGCAGTTGCCACCTAGATATTAAACTCAGTTGTCTAGGTTGCTGAAAAAGTTCTGACAGCCTCTTCAGTATTTCAGCACTATGTAGAAGCCCCAGTTTGCCTTACTCTCCTGATAGTTCTGGATTTTATTCTCAATCAATTCTCAATCATTTTAAGTAAACATTTTTAAGCATTTACTGTGTGCCGTGCACTGTGTTAAATATACAAAAAGAGTCAAAAAGCAGCTCCTGCCCTCAAGGAGCTTATAATCTAATAGGGAGGCATGCAAACAAATATATACAAAATATATAAATATATACAAAACAAGGATAAATAGGAACTAACTGACAGAGTAAAGGCACTGAAATTAAGAGGAACTGAAAAAAGTGAAAGATGAGATTTTAGCTGAGACTGAAAGAAAACGAAGGAGGTCAGTGGTCAAAAATGTGGAGGGGAGAATGTTCTAGGCATTGGAGACAGCAGTAAAAAATGTCCAAAGTGTAGAGATAAAGTCTCCTGTTCCTGGAACAGCCGGGAGGTCAGTGTCACTGGATCAAAGAGGAAGGTGCAAGACTACTGGAAAGTTTGGAAGGGACTAGGTTGTGAAGGACTTGAATGCCAAACAGAGCATTTTGTGTCTCATTGAGTTGTGGTCATAACAACATACTAGGCCACACCCTGAGAGAAAAGCTTTTTGTGATTTAGAATACAGTGGTGCACGGGAGAGGAGGGGGATAACCTATAGAGAAAGTAAATGCCTTTTCATTGACTTCTTGATCCTTTTGTATATAAAGTCCTCAAAAGAGAAGCACCCTTATATTTCCTCAGTCTTACAAAAAATATTTAGAAATAAATAATTAGTTTTACCAAAAAAAGAATTGGTCTACAACCCTACTTCCTTCTCCCTGTGACTTTTCTCTACCTTCTCCTATTATACACCACTAAAGTAAGAATATTCTTGAAATGGGGACTCTTAAAGGTTCCCCCATAAATGCACAAATCAAAATAGAAAACAATGGTAAATAAATGAGGGACAGAATATATTGCCTTTATTTTAAGTCAAATGCTCCATTCTCATCACTCTCATAAGTCCCTAGGCACAAAGTCTAATGCCTATTTTTATGACTACTGACTGAGCAGAGAAATCTACACTTGATGCTCATCCAAGGTGAAGAATTCTTTTGGCTAAAGGAGATAAATGGTCATTTGATCCCCTGGAATGACAGTCTGAGAGGCAGGATGATGGTACATGGTAGTGTTTAATTGAGACAGTCTCATTTTCTTGTAACTTCTGCAAATGCAATGCTTCTTCTCTGGCGTCTATTACCTAACATCAGGTAGCATGACTCCCTGCCTTGAGCACCATTTTCTACTTATTTTTCAGCAGTGACGTACCATAATTGCCTTTCATCTTTCCTAAGGCATACCATTTCTTTTTCTTTTCTTAGAATTTGATGGCATGAATCAAAGTCATAGATACCATGTTTCCCTGTAAGAGTGTTTTCCCCAGACACAGTCCCCACAAGTAAGTTATAAGAAACAACAGAGACTGTGGAGTAGGAAAAGGTAGCAGGAAAATGGGGTGATTTTTCCTCAAATTAAGGGAAGAGTTTCACTACTCGAGGATTCTATGGCATTTTTAATTTGTATCACTGTAAACTGGAGAGAAGAATGGGAGAAAACGAAAGGGGGGAATGTATGAAAAGGTAATATTTGAAGAGGACAGAAGTAAGAGAAAAGGAGGGTCAGTCATGAGATGGCTGGAGTTGAGTAGAATGGAAGGGTAAGATAACAGTTAGGATGTTGTATCCCTTCTGTGGCAAACCTCTGGGAAACCTTTCAGGATCCAATATTCCTGCCTGGGACAATTAGCTACATGACATCATTGAAAAGAAGATAAGGAAGCAGTGAAAGAGGCAGAAAAGATTTTAAACCTTTACATGACCTAGTTGCCATGGCCTGAGAAACAGCTCTAGAATTTGTATTGCTAGGTCTGTATGTACATCCATGATAAGGTCCCAAACCACACTGGACAGTGGATGTGACTCCCCCCTCCAAAAAGAGAGAGAGATTTACTTATGGAAAAAAAAACTAACCTAGGTGGATCCTATTAAAGGTCCTGAAATATACATTTCAGTGATTAAATTGTAGAAAGGAGAAAGTGTAAAAAGAATGAGTGATAAAATGCACTATTTAAAAAAAAGTGTTCCTGGATCTTGGAAAAGTGGATTAAAACTTGGCTCTGTTTGAAACTCAGATGGCTCAGCATTTGCTTAGCAGGAGAGCAGGCCATATTCCCCAACCTGACAACTGCATTCTTCACACCACAGCTTCCATTATTCACTTGGCTGGGTTTGCTTTTTGTATTTTATCAACTGCCGAGCACAAGGAACCATCAAACGGAAGGTACAATGCACAAAGTCCTGGTATTTCCACCTACTGGCTTCTTTTTCACAGAATGTTGAGATGAGGTCACTAGTTTAGGGGGAAAAACAGTCTAAAGATAATCTGAATTTAATAAGAAGTTTCTATGATAAAGGGAGAATATTTTTGCCTGGGAAAAGATAAAAAGTATCAAAAACTCTAGGAATGGAAAGACTTTTTGGAAGTGTTTGCATCACTTGTGATACTAAATATATGCATAGACATGCTATACATGCATATAAATATAGACATGTACATATAAGTGCATAGATATATACATATATAATACCTCATTTTATTATGCTTTGCAGATATTGTGACATTTTTTTCTAAACTGAAGGCTTGTAGCTATCCTGTATTTAACAAGTCTATTGGTGCTATTTTTCCAATAGCATGTGCTCACATTGTATCTCTGCTACGTTTTGGTAATTCTCATAATATTTCCATCTTTAGTAAGCCATAACATCTTTTCCCAATTCCCTTTAATATTGCATTTCTACCTCTTGACCAATACCCCCAATGATGTCCCAAGATACTGTCTCTGAGACTAAAATTTCATCCCCTTACCAATTTAAGAAGGTGTACAAATCAAACTTCCAATATTTATTATATTTCATTACTAAAAAAGTTGGCTTTTTTTAATCAATTCTGATACTAAAGGCTTTAGAGTTAGAATGAATTCTAGATATTTTCTAGGGTAACCCTCTTATTTTAAAAAATTGAGACCCAGAGTAATGATGCAAAAGAGACTGCAGGGCACAGACTCAGAAGGACCTTTGAAGTCACCCAATCTACCCTGCCCTCATTTCATAGATGAAGGTGACTTTCCCAAGGTTACACAGGTACAGACAGCAGGGTGTAGTCAAAAGAGCATTGATGGTATACTTAGAAGACTTAGGTTTAAACCATGCATTTAACATTCAATACTTGCATGATCTTGGGCAAGTCAGTCAGTCAGTAAACATTTATTAAGCACCTCCTTTGTATCCGGAACTGTGCTGGACACAAGGAATTCAAGGAAAGGCAAAAGATTGCCCCTGCCTTCAAGGAGCTCACGGTCTAATAGAGAAGATAATCTGCAAATAACTATGTATAAAAAAGCTGCATACAGGATAATTTGGAGATAATCAACAGAGGGAAGACTAGCATTAAGTGAAATTGGGACAGGTTTCTTAAAGAAGATGGGATTTTAGCTGGAATCTGAAGGAAGCCAGGGAAATCAGGAGGTGGAAAAGAGGAAGGAGAGCATTTTACTTGTAGGGGACAACCAATGAAAATGCCAGGAGTCTGGATATATGAAGTACAGTCATCCCTCAACATTCCCAGATGTTAGGGGCACAGAACCCCTGCAAAATGTCAAAAACCATGAATAACTCTAGGCCCCACACCAAACCTTTATTTTTAATAATTCTGATAATAGTTATTCAACACATGAAACAAGTAAAACAACATGATACACTCATGAAAAAGTTATGATCGCTACATGAAATAGTTTATTATCTCACACACTCTCAAGTCTTCTCAGCCATTGCTTCATGGATTTCCTTCTACGAAAAACACCAGATCCAACAATCACTATGGCAGAAAATTATGTGACTGCATCTGGATGGTAGAGAAACAAAGTGGAAGCTATTAGTTCTTTAGCACATTGAAAGTTTTAATAAAATTTATTTGTGGTTGGGTGGAACCAAGGCTGAGTAAAAGCATGAACTTGCTTCAGCTCTTCCCCTAAGCCCAGCCAAATACCTGTAAAAAATGACTCTAAACAAATTCTGGAGCTGCAAAACTCACAGAATGACAGATTGAAGCTCCAGCCCAAGACAGCCTGGAATGTCAACAGAAAGCATCTATCATGTTAGGCTGGGAGCAGATCGCAATCCAGTGTGTGCCATGCTGGCACAGGTCTACCTGCAAACCATGATGAAACAAAGAGCCTAGACATCATCTTCCAAGAAGTTTTCAAGTGAAATTGCCCTGATATTCTAGAACCAGAGGGTCAAATAGATATTGAAAGACTCTCCTGATCACCTCCTGAAAGAGATCCCAAAAGGAAAACTCCTAGGATTTTTGTAGCCAAATTCCAGAGTTTCCAGGTCAAGGAGAAAATATTACAAGCAGACAGAATGAAACAATTCAAGTATTGTGGAAATAAAATCAGGATAATACAGGATTTAGCAGCTTCTACACTAAGGGATTGAAGGTCTTAGAATATGATATTCCAGAGGACAAAGGAGATAGAATTAAAACCAAGAATCACCTACCCAGCAAAACTGAGTATAATACTTCAGGGGAAAAAATTGGAATTTCAATGAAAAAGAGGACTTCCAAGCATTCTTGCTGAAAAGTCTAGAGCTGAGTAGAAAATCTGACTTTCACATATAAGAGTCAAGAGAAACATGAAAAGTTAAACAGGAAAGAGAAGCCTTAAGGAACTCATTCAAGTCGAACTATTTACATTCCTACATAGAAAGATGTTATTTGTAACTCATGAGACCTTTTCTGGTATTAGGGTAGTTAGAGGGAATACACATACACACACACATATAGATATATGTATCGATAGATAAATAGATAGATAGGTGGGTATGGGTATGTATGTATTATATATGTGTATGTATGTATATGTTCATGGGTGTATGTGTGTATGTGTATACACACACAGAGATAAAGGGCACAGGGTAAGTTGAATATGAAGGGAGAATACCTAAAAAATAAAACTTACTGTTGAATGGAATGTACTAGGAGTAAGAGAAAGGGAGATGTAGAATGTAGCAAATCACCTCACATAAAAGAGGGAAGAAAGAGCTTTTTACAATGGAGGGGAAGAGGGGGGCAGATAAAAGGAAATAATTGAGCCTTACTCTCATGGGATTTGGTTTAAGGAGGTTATAAAACATACTCAATTGTATATGGAAATCTATTTTACCCTGTAGGATGGCAAGGGGGAAGGGATAGGAGAGGGAAGATAATAGAAGGGACAGCAAATTGGTAAAAGGAAGCTTTTGTGGGAGGACAGGTCAAATGAGAGAATAAATGAAAGGCAGGATAGTACAGAGAGAAATGTGTTTAGTCTTTTACAACATAACTGTTATGAAAGTGCTTTGCATTGGTACACATGTATGACCTATATTGGATTGCTTGTTTTCTCAATGACGGTGGGTGGGGAGGGAGGGAGAGAATATGGAACTCAAAGTTTTAAGAATGAATGTTAAAAATTGTTTTAGCATGCAAGTGGAAAATGAGCTATACAGGCAATGGAGTATAGAAATCTATTTTGCCCTACAGGATAATAGAGGGGAAGGGGAATGGAGGAAATGTGGGTGACAGAAGGGAGAACAGACTGGAGAAGGGGTGGATGGGGTGCATGCTGTCTTGGGGGGAAGGGTGGGGAAAAATGGGGAGAAAATTTTGAATTGAAATTCTTGTGGAAGTGAATGTTAAGAACTGAAAATAAATGTTATATATTTTAAAAAATTAGAGTGGAGTCAATGGAAGCTAATGACTTCATGAAAAATCAAGAAATTATAAAATAAAGCCAAAGAAATGAAAAAATAGCAGACCATGTGAAATATCTCATTGGAGAAACAGCTGACCTGGAACATAAGTCCAGGACAAACCATTTAAAAATAATTGGACTACCTGAAAGCCATGATCAAGAAAAGAGCCTAGTCATCATCTTTCAAGAAATTATCAAGGAAAATTACCCTGATATTCTAGAACCAGAGAGTAAAATAGATATTGAAAGCATCCCCTGATCTCCTCCTGGAAAACATGCCAAAAGGAAAATTCCTAGGAATATTGTAACCAAATTCCAGAGCTCCTAGGTCAAGGAGAAAATATTGCAAGCAGTCAGAAAGAAACAATTCAAAGTATTGTGGAAACACAATCAGGATAACACAAGATCTAGCAGCTTCTATGTTAAGGGATTGGAGGGTCTGGAATATGGCATTCTAGAGGTTTAGGAAGCTAGGATTAAAGCCAAGAGTCACATATCCAGCAAAACTGAGTATAATGCTTCAGGGGAAAAACTGGTCATTCAATGAAATAGAGAACTTTCAAACATTCTTGAGGAAAAGACCAGAGCTGAATAGAAAAATTGACTTTCAAACACAAGAATCAAGAGAAGCATGGAAAAATAAACAGGAAAGAGAAATCATAAGGGACTTACTAAAGTTACATTCCTACATGGAAAGATAATATTTGTAACTCTTGAGATATTTCTCAGCATTAGAGTAGTTAGAGGGATTATATACACGGGGTCAGTTGACTATGAAGGGATAATATTTAAAAAAATAAAATTAAGGGGTGAAAGGGAAATATATTGGGAGGACAAAGGGAGATCTAGAGTTGGGGAAATAATCTCTCATATAAAAGATGCAAGAAAAAGCTTTTTAAATGGAAGGGAAGAGGGGGAAAAGGTGAAAGGGAAAGAGTGAATCTTACTATCATCATATTTGGCTTAAGGAGGGAATAACATGCACGCTCAATTTGGTATGAAAATCTATCTTGATACAGAAAGTAGAGGGGAAGGGGATAAGCAGGAGTGGGGCTAGAGCATGATAGAAGAGAGGGCAAATGGGAGAAGGAGGTAATTAGAAGTAAATACTTTGGAGGAGGGACAGGGCCAAAAAAGAGAATAGAAGAAATGAGGGACAGGATAGGATAGAGGGAAATATAGTTAATCTTTCACAACATAACTGTTATGGAAGAGTTTTGTATAAGTACACATGTATAACCTATATTAAATTTCTTGCCTTCTCAGTGGGAATGGGTGGGGAGGGAGGAAGGGAGAGAAGTTGGAACTCAAAGTTTTAAAAATGAATGTTAAAAAATTGTTTTTACATGCAACTGGGAAATAAGGTATACAGGCAATGGGGTATAGCAATCTATCTTGCCCTACAAGAAACAGAGGGAATGGTAATAAGAAAAGGGAGGGGTGTGATAGAAGGGAGGGCAGATTGGGAGAATGGGTGATCAGAATGCTTGCTGTCTTGGAGTGGGCAGAGGGAAACATAGGGAGAAAATTTAGAACTCAAAATTTTATGGAAGTGAATGTTGAAGACTAAAAATAAATAATTTTTAAAAATAAAATTTATTTGTTTATGATAAATTTATGCATGTATATTTATGTTAGTAAATGATAAAAATAGATTAACAACATACAGCATTTATGCACTTATGGCATACTACTTTTTAAATTTTCCTTACATATATGCATAATCTTCAATTTTCCACAGTATGGTGGAGTTTAATTATTAACATTATTATGTTAATTATTAACCAACTCACAAGTAACTAACACATGCGAAACCTGCAGATGTCAAAGGATGACTGTAATTTGTTTGATGAATGGCAAGGAGGGTAGTTTTACAAGATTGAAGAGTACATTGGAAGGGGGTATGGTAAGATATAAGGAGCCTGAGAGGCAGGTAATGAAAGGTTTTGAATGCATTTGATCTTTGAGATCTGGAAGCCACTGGAGTTTTTTCTTGGGGAAGGGTGGAGGAACATGGCCAGACCTGCACTTTGGGAATATCCTTTTGACAGCTAAGAAGAAGATAGAATGGAGAAAGATTTATGTTGGGAGACCAACCAGTAGACTCTTGAAGTAGTGTAGGTGATGAGAGTCTGCCTAAGATGGCAGCATTATCAGAGGAGAGAAGTGGGGCATATCTGGGGGATGTTTTCAAGATAAAGGATATTGGGGTAAGAGAATGAAGAGTGAAGGATGTTATCTAAGCTGTAAACTGGGGAGGCTGGGAGTCTAGCTCCCTAGACAGTAATAGGGAAGTTTGAAAAAAGGAAGAGTTGGGAAAGGGGGAATATTGAGTTCAGTTTGGGATGTGTTGAGTAGACATGTCATCTATAAGACATCTAGTTCAAGTTCACAGGCAAATATAGATGACAGACTGGAGGTCAGCAGAGAGGTTAAGGCCATATAAGTAGATCTTAGAATCACCAGCATAGAAATGATAATTGAGTCATAGCAGCCAATGAGATCACCAAGCGAAATAGTATAGAAGGAAAAGAGAAGAGTGTCCAGGGAACTTAATGAAGATCCAGCAAAGGAGAATGAGAAGAAACAGTCAAATAGGTAGGAGGAGAACCAGGAGAGAGTGATGCCCGGACAGCCTAGAGAGAAGAGGGTACCCAAGGAAAAGCTATACAGAGGTCAAGAAGAATGAAAATTGATAAGCCAATTTTTTTTTGCAGTTAAGAAATCAATGGTAACTTTGGAGAGAGTAGTTTTCAGTTAAATGACAAGGTCATAAGTCAGATGGTAGAAAATTAAGAGTGAGAGGAAGTGAAGACACCTATTGTGAATAGTCCTCTTAAAGAGTTTAGTCACTAAAGGGAGGAGAAATATAGGGTGATTGGATCAAGTGAGGGCTTTTTGAAAATGGAGGAGACATGGACATGTTTGTAGCTAGATGGGAAGTAGCCAGGAGACAGGAAGAGATTGAAGGAATTTTTATTTCTGATCTTTATTCAGTTTCCTCATCTGTACAATGGAGATATTGGATTAAATGATGTCTGAAGTCCCTTCCAAATCTATGATCCTAAGATCTGGGAGTTATACCCGGTGATCTGACTCTAAACCTCATGCTTTTTCCATGACTCTACATTTACATAGGTAGGATGCAACAGAGAAAAAATTAAAACTGTGATCTTCTCATTCCAAAATCCCCTGCTGTTTCCACTACCATCTCTAAATTTTGTTAGGAAATTGCTCAAAAATGCATTTTAAATGGGTGGTGACTGATTGCTCCAAAGAAGCAAATGGGAATATATTTATCTGTGTGTGTATGTATATGTGTGTATACATATTTGTGTATATATGTATATATATATATATAAAATCAAAAGTGATACTTTGCATTTTAAGAAATCATTTTACTTATTCGCAAACTAGATTATTTCATTTTATTTTTCCCATTACAATCTCTATTATGTGACTTGATAATGCATCTGTTACTAGTGAACTGTCTTTATCTGCCTTGAATAGGTTTTTTTTTTCTATCTTCCCTCCTCTGAATCATACCCAATCCTTACTCACTGCCCAACTGAAAACCCAAGACTGATGTTCACAATCTCTCTGAAGCATCCAGAATTGTTTTTATTGGCTCTGAACAGGATGCCATAGACCTCACTAGTCAGACCAGCTTTAAAGCTGCATCTCATTCTGAATCTGAACACTGCTCCCTGCTAACCCTTAGGAAACCTTCTCTGTTGTCCCAGTCTGATTTCAGGCCTCATGACAATTCACAGTTTGAGTAGAGGAAACAGTTTTTTAAATCAATTCTTTCTGTAAAGTTGAATCCATTAGATCCATCCCAATTATCAAATGTTACATCTTTTGTTATAAAAAAGTGAAAATAATTCTCACATGAATGTGGGATTATTGCCATCCATGCAAGAAAACTTATAAACTAGGAAAAAATGTAGCACTAGCAGCCATCATTAGCAATTGAATATGGCCTGGCACAGGAAAGCATCTCATAGAGTGTGGAATCATTAGCACAGAGCCAATATTATTGGACTCTATGAAATTTTGGGGAAAGACTATAACTATTGGATATTTTGTACAAGAAATTTATTTTCCTCACCAAACTGAAGTGTCTGATTCTAAGGCTAGTTCATTATTGCCATTCTATTAATATTATTCCCAATATAATTTTTGATGTATTTGTTCTTTAAAAGTATGAGAAATAAATCATAGATTTGTCCCCTGTACCTCAGGTAGCTGGTCCCTTGAAAGCTGTAGTCCTTAGGTATTTGCTTAGGATAGACAAGGATAACTGAGATAGTTGGGAACATATCATATAATCTGATCACCTATACTTCTTTATATTTTACAAAAAAATCAATTCTTAATAAAGAAAGCAGCTGGGCACACTGGCCACACATCTCTACTCTTGGGAAGTCTGAGTCTGAAGGATCTCTAGAATTTGGGAGTTCTCAACTGCATTAAACTAACCCAGGCTAGTGTCCCCATCCTTCCCACTGTCCAACACTGAGACTCCTGAAGGAGATGGGAATGTTGATTAGCGTAATTGGGGAGAACTTGGTCCAGGTGGAAAATGAAATTGGTCAAAGCTCCTATGAAGATTGGAATGGGATTTAGCATCTATAGTCTCTGCTCTTTCAGCATGGGTGAGATGGGAAAACCAGGAAAGGAAAGGAAACGAGAGAAGAGGAAGGGGGAGGGGAAAGGATGGAAAATGAAAAGAAGGAAAAGGAGAAAAGGAAGGGATCAGAGAAGGGAAAGGAGAGGGAAGTAAAAGAAAAGGAGAAGGAAAGGAAAGGAGAGAAGAGGAGGGGAGAGGGGAAAGGAAGGAAAACGAAAAGAAGGAAAAAGAGAAAGAAAGGAAAGAAAAGGAGAAGGAAAGGAAAGAAACAGGAGATAAAAGGAAAGAAAAAGAAAGGAAAACAGCAAACATGTTGTCACAATTTCTCTCTCCTTTTTTTAACAAATTATGTAAAATTCCATAGAAGAGCCAAGGTTAAAAAAAGAATACTAACTCCCAAGTACAAATTGACTATCCTGATCACTACTTAATTTGTAATCCATAAATTTAGTTAAATAAGCATTTATTTTCCTTTATGTATGAAACAGAGATTTTTAACCTTTTTTTTTTGGTGTAATGAATCCCAATCAATAAAATCAATAAATGTTTATTAAATACATCCTACTATGTGCTAGGGATGGTGCTAAGCATTGATAATACAAAAAAAAAAAAGGCCAAAGGATCTCACCTTGTCAAGGAATTTACAGTGTAGTGGGGAGAGTCAACATGCAAACAAATATATACAAAGTGAGCCACGTACAGGATAAGTGGGAAATAATTAACAGAAAGCAGGCGCTGGAATTAAAATGGACTGGGTCAGGCCTCCTGTAAAAGACAAGATTTTTAGATGACTTTTAAAGGAAGATAGGGAAGCTTCTTTACTGAGAGTTTAGTGGTGAAACCTATGGACTCTTAGAACTTAAGATGACAAAAGACACCAATTATACTGTGTGTGTGTGTGTGTGTGTGTGTGCATTATGTACGTGTATAAACAAATTCTTTGTCCCCAGATAAAAACTCCTGGGGGCCACACTAAGTTTTTCGTCTTCCTTTCTCTCTCCCTCCTTGGTTGCTCTTGGATCTTTCTGTCTTTCAGATCCTTGTTACTGTACCACCTCTCCCCAGAGAAAGGTCTTAGGTCAGGATATTATTGGTTTTTGCCAAGAGCCAAGGGTTATTAATTACATGCTTAACTACTCTCTTTTACTTTGAGGGTACTAACTACTTTTATCTTCCACTTCAGTCCTCCTGAGCTTCTAAATGCTATAATAGTCTGCTCCGTAGTTCTAAACTGACCTCATTTCTTGCATCTAAACTAAATCTTTCCTTCTTGGTCAATGTAAAGGGACCTGACTCCTAATTTTGAGCATCTCAAAATCACCAATTTAAGCAGAACATATATTTTTTTAAAGCATATGAGTATTTTCACACAACTGCTACTGCCCATAGCAATAAAGTGACTTTTGAAAAAGGAGAAGAGACGTGCATAATATGTCAATGGGACTGCAGTCTTATTGACAATTAATGCGAATCTCAGTCCAGTGGTACAGATCACAACTCATGCATGCCTTCATGCTGCATCATATTGTTCAGTCTCTCCAACCTTAGACCCACTTTTTATTTAAATTGTTCTGCACCACAATTTGCATCCATTTAGATTCGTTACAATGGCTTCCTCAAACACAGGTCATGCCAAGCTAATAATGGTTCTCTGGAGCCATGAATGTGTGTGCATGTGTATATGTGCATGTATCTATGTGCATGTACACATATGCATATATAACACCATGACATAAATTAGTTTGTGTTTTTATTAGTCAGTAATAATTTTAATTTAGTTTTTAAAATTTTAATAGGTATATATCCTCAGTGTTGATTTAAAGTTAAAATGATTAATATGATAAATATATAAAACCTACTTTATTGTTAAGTAGTATATATAATATAAATATAGATTTAAAATTATTATATATCATATATGTGTAATTATTATGCTTACCGGCATCTATAGTTGCCGAGAACTAATGGTGAAATATATGTAGTAGTTGTCATAATAGTTGATAGCAGTTGTCATAGATCATTGTTTTCCCCCATCCTATTCTCTTATACATTCTCTTCTCTATACTCCTTGTTCCCTGTTTATTTCAAGTTGTTGCATTTTCTTTTCCCTATAATCTTCACTATCATCTCTTCAAGCTTAGGGCTTGCTTTGCTTCTGACTAATCCTTGCCTGAATCTATTTTTCCCTCTACTTGTCCTCTTTCCCTTCTCCTGGTTTCTATCGATATCCTTGTTGAGTTGAATGAACCCTTCATCATACTCTTCCTATGTGTATGCTCTGCCCTCTTTTGGCCAATTTAAATGAAAGTGGAGGTCAAGTGACAACAAAAATATTATGATATAATTTACTTATGTATTTTATTATTATCATTAATAATCTTAAAACATCACTGAAATATCTTCCAGTTCTGTGCTTCTAGAACTAAGATATTGAATTTCTGTGTTAGAGGAAAGCTTGGAGGTATTGAGTATGTTTTGCCCTCTCTCTTCCTTGCACTCAACTATGGGCCCGACTCATTGTCTGTTTGGAGTGTCTATCTGAGACAAAAGTTCTTAACTTTCTTTGTGTGTCATGGACCCCTTCAGTGTCTGCTAAGGACTGTGGACCCTTTTTTTAAGAATTATGTTTATATATGTTTAAAATCAATTGTATTATTACAAGGAATTTAATTATGTTGAAAAAAAGATGTAAATTGTTTTCCCATTCAAATTCATGAACTCCCTGAAATCTATTCATGGACCTCTTAGGAATTCATGGATCCCAGGTTACAAACCCCAGATCTAAGATATATATTCGTGGGCTCATTCAATGAACAATCCATCCAATTATGTATCACAGCGTAGACAGTAAGGATTCATCATCATATATGTCCCCTGTGTGTGTGGTCACATGCTTGTGTGTGTGTGTGTTTCCTTAAATAAATTATTAGGTTGATCTCTTTGGAGGGATCCCATCATGGGCACCATTGTGGGCAAAGAAGGACATCTGGAGAATCTTGCTGTCCAAAGGGAAACCCTAGTTCATTTCAAATATGTGATTCTTTTAATATTAATAATTTAAGGATAATTAAACAGAATTACCTATATCGTTGAACTTTTCAAGGAATCTTATATGACCTTTGGTTTAATTCAACAAACATTTGTTAAACATCTACTATGAGTGAGGCACTACGCTAGATGGCTGGAATATGAGTACAAAAATGAAACAACCCCTGCCCTCAAGTTGCTTAAGCTCTTACTGGGTAGAAAATACGTGCACAGACAAGTTTATCAAAATTTATACAGTAAAGATCAATTCATTTGGAAGATAGAGGACAACACTAACAACTTCTGTTTCACTTGGAATTTTCAGGTAGCTAACCTTATCAGTTCTGGCAGCTACTCAGTGTTTGAAAATCACATCCCATGCAAAATAGCTCAGAGGATGCTGTCCAGCTGTGATTTGTATTTGTAAACCTGTAATTCCATAAGGTATTGCTGGAGAAATAGATCATTCACTAAATCAGATCCAGATTTTTTAGCCTGACGTGTAAGGCTCTCCAACAATCAAATTCTAGCACATTTCACAAGCCTTTAAAAAAATAGAACTCAGTCTCGTGTAAGGTTTCTCCAGTCAAATCTTGCTAAGGTGTCTTCTCAATATATCTCCTTATTTCATGGCCTTTGTTTCTTTGCTTGGGCCTTCAGCTGCCTCTACACATAATGGGAGATCAGTTTAGAGGAACTTGAGCCCATTTAAAAAGGAATTTTAATTTGTTGGAGGAGGAAATAGACAGTTATTGAAGGATTTTGAGTAGGGATGTTGACACAGTAGTGGCTGGTGGGTCCTTAGTGTGGATCAACTCTATTTCAGGGTAGTTTGTGTGTGTTGTTGTGACCGTCATTTTGTTAAATTACTTCCTTGCCAGATTTCCCATTCCTGTCCTTCCTCCATATTAAAGGTGGACTTTTCTTTGCTATTTTTTTGAATTCAGGGGAAATTCACCAGACATCAACGAACAGGAGGCTAAACCTATGAGCCTGAAAATGAACCAGGGCAATGGCACCCTGCCTCGGGCACAGAGGTCACCTGCCCCAAGTACCTGCAGTATGAGTTCAGCCAGCAGCAGAGTGAGTGATGGCCATGATGACTAACTCTAGCTATGCTGGAGATAACTGTTCTTGTAATCTGTTTGGCTTGGTTTTTTAATCTCCATGAAGATGGGGTTGCTCTTTGTGGATTCCCAGTGACATTCCTCAGCACTACCTCTCCTGCTTGACAGAAAGGCTGAAGGCAGCAGAGGCTTTGGGATCAGGCTGGGGGTGGGATTGGGGGTGGATGGAAGGGATATCTCTTTGCATTTCAAAATCAAACAGAATTATGTTTCAACTGCTCTTGTACCGGTGTTAATGCAGGTAATCTAGAGTTAAGAATACTTAGGAAATAAAACCTAACTAGAATTATTATAAAAAAGGAAATTTGGAGAGATTTTTTGGAAAATAATAAAGTATTTTAATTTTATAAAGGGAATTTGGAGAGTTTTTAATTTTCCCCCTGTCAGTATTAATGTGCCAGGCACTGTGCAGTGATCTTGGGATACAAAGAAAGACAAACGATAGCTCTCTGTCCTCAAAGACTTCACAGTCATAGGGGGAGATGAGGGAATGAAATAGCATGCAAACTGCACAGTAAGGGGTTGGTACATGATGCTAACATGATGTATTATATACAGAATCAATCAAAGATAGAGGGGAGAGCACTAGCTTTAAGGAATAGGGAAAAGTCTTGCTGTAGGAGATAGGACTTAAAGGTAGCCAGGGAAGCCAGTGGACAGAGATGTGGAGACCATCATAGACATGAGGGATAGGCAGAGAAAATGTTCAGTCTGGAGATAGAATGTCTTTTTTGAGGAGGAGCAAGGAGGCTAGACTCACTGGATCAAAGAATACATGAAGAAATGGGAGGGAAAGTATAAGAAAACTAGAAAGTTGAGAGAATGGGGCAAGGTTTTAAAGGGCTTTGAATGCTGACTAGGGAATTTTGTATTTGACCTTGGAGGTGATAGGGAACTGCTGGAGCTGAGTAGGGAACAGATTTGGCACTGCTTAAGTATGAGAGCTAAATCTTGAACAAAGTATCTACCTGGTCAGCTTAATTATCTCTAAAGTACTTCATTATGATTTGAGGCAAAATGTCACTTCTAACTGATTTTTAATATTCCTTTTTTTAATGTCCTGGATAGGATCATGGTTTAGAAAACACCATAGTTGCGTCTGCCAGTGAAAGTATCCCTGAAAGTTTAACAAAGAGACATCATAGGAGAGCTTCAGGAACTCCTTCTATAGCTGTCTCTGGAGTCTCTCTGTCTTCAGGTGAGTATTTGTCAAATGCTCATATCTTCATGTATCACCTATGTGATAAGGTGAATAGATACTGTAGAGCAGTTAGGTGGTACAGTTTGATAGAGTGCCAGCCCTGGACTCAGGAGAACCCAAATTCAAAGGTGGTCAGACGTCCAACCCTTTTGGCTCCAATTCTCATCTGCTCTATTTCAGTGCCAAGAATTTTCCCTCCCACCCCACCTCAATTTTCAGCTTCCTTTTATGTGTTGTCTCACCTTACTAGAATGTAATCCCTTTAAGGACAGGGACTGTCTTTCTCTCTGTATTTCTTTATCCAGCATTTAACACAATGCCTGGCACATAATAAATGTTTAGTAAGTAAATGCTTCTTCATTTGACTTAACAGAGCTCGTTCTCTTTTTCTCTGATCTCTTTGAGTTATGTGTCTAGAAGGGCATCCCATGAATTTACTCAATTTAACTTTGTGGTTATACTTCCAAAGTCGCTTTCCAAAATATTAGCCCAATTCATTGCTCTACTGTGAGAGCATTAATGTTCCTGTCCTCTAAAAAGCCTCTCCAATACTAGCTATTTTCTTCTTTAATCATCTTTGCCAGTCTTATGGGTTTAAGATAGGAACACAGGGTTGTTTGAATTTGGATTTTATTTTGGTGATCTGGAACATTTGTTTCATATGGCTGTGGATAGCTGAGATTTTTTTCTCTTGAAAATTGTGTGTTCATATCCTTTATCCATTTATTTATTGGACATGTCTCATTTTTATAAATTTGAAATATCTGTTTATAACTTGCACGTAGGAACTTTATGAGAGAAACTTGTAAAGATTTTTCCCTCAATTGTTTTCCTTCTCATTTTAACTAGATTTTATTGTTATTGTCCTAAACCTTTTCAATTTTATATTATCATAATTATATATTCAAATATATATTATATGATCAATTGTCTTTTATTCTCTCTTATGAGAGTTTCTCTTCATTGTTTGGTCAAGAATTTTTCCACTGTCTATAATTGTGAAAAGTATCTCCTGCTGTTCTCCACAGATTTACTTATGTAATGACCATTTCTATCTAGGTCACATATCCATTTAGAGGTTATTATGGAATACTGTGTGAGTTGTTGAACTAAACCCAATAATTTCTCCTCCTCCTCCTCCTTCTCATTTTTCTTCTCCTTCTTCTCCTTGTCCTTCTTCATCATCATCTTCATCATGGTATTGTCATCATATTTACTGTTTCTAAAAATGAATCCTTACCCCATGAGACAGTGTCTATGTGTTTAGGACATGCAACTGTATTCAGAAACTTCCAGATCTTCTGTACCCAGTATTCTTTTGATCACCTTTTCTATTTAATCAATACCACATAGTTTCTGATGACTATGCCTTTGCAGGATAGCCACTTTCTCCCTTTTTTTATTATTTCCATTTATATTTTAGCCTTTTGTTCTTTTAGATAAATTCTGTAATAGTTTTCTCTTATTCTATAAAATCATTCTTTGGTAATTTGATTGGTCTAGCACTGAATCATTTCATTAATTTAGGAAGTGTTGACATTTTTGCCATATTAGCACTTGAAACCATAAGAAATTAATTCCTCTCCAATTATTTTTCTTCCTTTATTTCTTTAATGAATGCTTTGTAGGGATGTTAATATAATTACTGTGTGTTTTTGTGTCTTAGTAAGGGAACTATTACACATTCTGTGGTACATTGGAATGAGTTTTTTTTCCATTGGGTTTTATTGATAATGTACAGAAAGGCTCATAATTTTGCGGGTTTATATGTTGCTATTTTACTAAAGTTAATTGTTTCTATTAATTTTTAATTGAATTTCTAATATTCTCTAAATAAACAATCATATCATCTGCAAAAAGAAAAAATGTATTTTCATTCTCCAATCTTTATGTCCTCAATATATTTCTCTTACTATTTCTAGAATGATATCAAATGGCAGTATTGACAGCGGACATTCTTACCTTACCCCTGATCTTGGAAAGGTCCCTGGTATTTCTCCATAGTAGATGATCTAACTCTAGATTTTAGATGAATATTATTTACAATATTAAGCTATGGTGCACTTATTCCTATTCTCTCAAGCATTTTTAACCCAAAAAGATATTGTATTTTATAAAAAAGCTTTTCTGTGTCTATTGCTATATATGATTTAATTGTTTTCGTTACTAATATAGTCTCATATTTATATTTTTCTAATATTAAAACAACCCTAGAGTGGTAGCATAAATCCAACATAGTCATAATGTATAATCTTTTTCATTTGTTGTTGCAGCCTTTTTCCTAATGTTTTATTCAATTTGCTTGTATTAATATTCATAAAAGATATTTGTATATTTTTTCTTTACTGTGTTTCTTTCTCTCCCTTGAGTAATAGCACCATATTTGTCTCATAGAGGGAATTTGGTAGGATTACTTCCTTCCCTGTTTTTGTAAACTGTTCATGTAAAATTTGAAGTTAATTTTTCTTTGTATGTTAAATTGAATTCACTTGCAAATCCATTGTCCTGAGGATATTTTCCTTTTGTCTGTTAATTTGTGGTTCAATATTTTCATTTTCTCAGATTGGGTTAATTAAATTATTTATTTCTTCTGATAATATAGGTATTTCATATCTTTGTAAATATTGATCCATTTCATTTAAGTGATTTTTGCTAGCATATAGTTAGGCAAAATAACTTCTAATAATATTTTTACTTTCTTTTAATTTATTGTGAGTTGTTTTTCATTTTTTATATTGACAATTTGATATCGCTCTATATGATATGTAATAGCTTACCTATTTTATTCTTATTTTTTCAAAAAATCTGCATTTTATTTGTCATTTCAACACATTTTTGGTTTTCTACTTTATTGATCTCTTCTTTGATTTTCAATATGTCTATTTCTATGCTTGGTTACAATTTTTTATTGGTTGGTTTTCTCTTATCTTAGTTGTACATCCAATTTACTGAGCTACTCTTTCCCTCCTTATGGATGAAATTTTTTTTCCCTGTAAGGACTTTTTGGGCTATATAATCTATTGTTCATCTGAGACTGTGATTACCTCTCCTGCTTTTAAAAATTCACCTGAAGTCTGATACTACTCCTGTTCTTTTTCCTCCTCAGGAATGGCTGGGAAAAGGGAAGGTTAATTAACAGTTTAGCAAATCTCTACTATGTTCAAGACCCTATATGATTAAAAACATACCTACCCTCAGCAAGGCAGGATTGGTTATTGGATCTAAAACTCAGAAAGATCTAGGTATGAGTCCCAGTTCATTTTCTGACTAGTTGTCAGACTTTGGACAAACAAATTTCCATATCTATAAAATGAATATTATAATACTTGTGAGCTCTGTAAACTATAAATCACTATGTGAATATTAATGGTTATAATTAAGAAAAGAGGCATTGTGGTGCAGTAATTAGAATATTGGTCCCAAAGTAAAGAAGATCTGGGATCAGGTCCTCCCTCTGACAATCTAGTAGGGAGTGTAAGGGCTGGACACATAATTATAGTACCAGAGAAAAAAGCATAATGAAAGAAGCACAGAGTGCTTGTAGAAATCAGAGGAGGCAGAAATCACATATGTACTGAGTCAGTTCCCTGAATCTAGTGGAAGGTTTTACACTAACGTAGTTCTTCTCTGTCAGAAACAGTGATGTAAAGCACTTTTTAAGTTTACCTCTCTCATGACCAATTTTCATTGTCCACATGAAGGACTATGGTTGTGATTACCATCTGTGGACAGGGGCCATCCTGAAGATGTCTCATCCATCCCAAACCTGAAACCTTCATTTCATTAACATCAAGTTTTTACCACTTTAATCGACTTCAAATTGTTTACTCTAAGAAAGGTGGACACCAGGGGATTTTTTTGCTGTTGTCATTCAGTTTTAGTAGTTTCTGACCCTTTGTGACTCAATTTGGGGATTTTATTGGCAAAGATACTGGAGCAGTTTGCCATTTTCTTCTCTACTGGATCCATTTTGATAGATAATTAGGAGTTAAGTGACTTACCCACATAGCTAAGGGAGTCATACATAGAAGTCTGAGGCTGGATTTGAACTCAGGTCTTCCTGGTCCAGTGTTCTATCCACTGAGCCATAAACTGCCTCAGACACTAGTTATTGCCTCATTTAGGGATTCTTCTGTTACATTATGTTCAACGGTAGCAGGATTACTAAGTGAAAGGCAGAAGTTTTTGCTCTTTCCTCTAGACCATCCTTTCAGACTTTCAGCCAGTTTTTTTGCTTCTTCAGGGCACCATTATCTTGGAGTAAATGGTCTCAACTCACATGCTCCAGTTGTGTCCTCCATTTCCGAGCTTATAAGATTTATTAACAAAAGAGATCAAAGCCATAGGGTCTGTCACAATTACAGCACTGAGCCACCCACAGTCAGGAAGTAAACCTAGCTATTTTTCACTAAAATTCAAACCTCTGTGTACTATTTAGTTTTATGTGTTCCAGTCACTCATTACCTTCCTCCATTTTAATCTCTCTATACATAATTAATTAACTGGTACGAGTCACATATCACACATGGCCAGTTGTAGTTTATATGAAACAATTAGGAATTAGAAATGGTTTCATGAAAAAGAGAAATCATGCAGAAAATACTTTCTTTCCTCAGGCCCTTAGGGAAAATGGGAAGGGAGTTTTCACTGTCCTTTTGATGATAAGCAGGAATGACAGGCAGTAATTTCAGTCCATTCTATCAACACGCTTCACAGTTTGTTTCCCAGTAAGTACAGACTACGCCTGCTTGATCCAAACCTACAACACCCAGACTCTAGTTTCTAAATTGGCATTACAAGATGCCCACATGGACTTCTCACTTGCCCCAGTTACCTTTGCCTCATAGCTGCCCTCTAAACCCAAATCTCCTCTGAGCTTAGCCCTTTGGTCCTGTCCTAAACCTTTTCCCACAGATCAGAGGAGTTTACCGTTGTCCTTTTGGATTATAATTTCTATCACAATATAATTCCCATTCCATGCAGCCACATGCTGAAGCCTCAGATTAGCAATAAACAAAATAGGAAGGATATAGCAAACAATAGTATAAAGGCCATCAGAGAGCTTACCTTTTCCAAGTGAAACACTTATATAGAGGCCTGGAGACTTGGTCAGTTAGCTTTATAAAAGTAAGTTCATTTCGGCCCTTCGCAGCTGTGAACTCCTTCCTCAGCTGGATAAACCAGAATTCTTTTAGGGAAATAACAGAGGTAGTTAGACAAATTTCATTCTTTACCTTAGATGTTTGTACTGAAAAGAAATTGAACATGGAAGGAAAGAAAGAAAAACTCTCCGTTTAGCTGAAATGTTGCCTTTTGTGTGAAGTATCGAGGTAGAAATTTACCCTTTGCTTTTTCTTTCAAAATGCAAAAAAAGTTGAGCCGAGACAACATCTAAATTATCGTCTCTCTGTTGTACCTACCAAGGCATTTAATAAATAGTTGTTGAATGTAGCCACTTTTTTCCCAAATTTGGGGTCCCATGAGAAGTTTTTAAAGAAAGAGCCTGTAGAATGATAACTATCCATACTGAACTACTCAAAAGTGATATTTTTATCTCCATGGTATTTTAATCAATGGTGAGACCTGAAGAAGGTCAAATGCACCAGGGCATTTTTAATAGAGCTAGCCCAAAGTGATTTCCAAGAATCATGAAGCAGAAATACTTTAACACAAATAGCCTGAAATGATGCATTTTGCCTTTTGTTTTCATGATGCCTAAGGAGAATAGACTCTTCTTCAAATCTTTAGAGACAATGTGTCTCACTTTCAAAAGATTCACTTCCCTTCTGGTCCTCTTTACAGACAGGAGTCGGTCCGAGTTAGATTTGAGTGAGTCATTCTCAGAAGAAATAGAGGATAACCTCAGCATAAGAAGCAAATCTGTGCCTGGAGCTTTAGACAAGGACTTGGTAAGCTGGAAATGGAGTAAGTCACCTCAGGAAAAAATGTATTTATACTATTAATATTTTAATGTTATTATATATTTAATATTATTAAGAGTAAAGAAAAGGGAGGGATAGAATTTGGAACTCAAAACAAACAAAAGTATTAGAAATTTTAACATGTAATTTGAGGAAAAATAAAATATTATATATATATTTTAAAGTGTAGCAACATTCTTGTTTATACCAACTGCACTTTGTGGGATTGTAGAGTCAATATCTGAGAGAAAATCAAATGAAGATAAAAGAGTTGGAGGGTGGGAAGAAATTAAATTGATTAGCTCAGATTTGCTTATCCTTCTTTGGGCCTCATTTTCCATTTCCTCATCTATATAACAAGGGGGTTGGACTCAGAGCTTCTTAAACTGTGGGTCGAGACCTCATATGAGTTTGCACAAAATCTAGCAACAGTGAAAGGTTTCTGAATGCACAATGACCAAAACTCAATTAAAAATCAAACATATAATGAATCAAACATCAAGCATGTAAGTGTTTCTGGCAGAACTTGCCCATATTGCATCACATAACTTCACTGCAGCTTTGGTTCTGAACACAAAGCATGCGCACTTTGCACTGCACATATCCTCAGGCCACACAATGCCAATAAATGCTGCCGATCTTGGAAAAGGGGTCGCTAGTGGAAAAAGTTTAAGAATCCTGGACTAGATGACCTCTATGGTCCCTTACAGCCTTAAATCTGTGATTCTGCTCTGTGCTATTCAACCTCTGAGGGCTCAACTACCAAGTCAATTAGGCTGACTATCTAATTTTTGACTGCCCTTTGACCAGAGAGAATACTTCTTATATGTCTTTGTACTACATTTGTCACTTTTCTGTGCCTAGCTTTCCTCATCAGTAAAATGACAAAAAAGTGTTCTTTTCATATCTGAGAGAAACAGAAAAATTATTCAGGCCTACATATAAATCTTCAAAAGAAAAATGATCCTGCTAGGTCTATATCCCAAAGAGATTTTAAAAGGGAGGGAAGAATTTATAGCAGCCCTTTTTTGTGGTGGCTAAGAACTGGAAATCAAGGGGATGCCCATTAAATGGAGAATGGCTGAACAAGTTGTGGTATAGTATTGTGATGGAATCTCATTGTGCTTTAAGAAATGACAAATAGGATGATTAGAGAAAAATCTGAAATGACTTAACTGATGCAAAGTGAGGTGAGTAGAACCAGGAGAACACTGGACACAGTAATAGCAATATCGTGTGATGAAGAACTATGAATAACTTGACTATTCTCAACAATACAATGATCCAAGAAAATCCCAAAGAACTCATAATGAAGCATGCTATCCACTTCTGCAGAGAGAATTGATGTTACCTCAATACAGACTGAAACATACTGTCTTTCTCTCTTTCTCTTTCTTTCTCTCTTTGCTTCTTTCTTTCTCTTTGCTTCTTTCTTTCCTTCCTTCCTTCCTTCTTTCCTTCCTTCCTTCCTTTTCTTTTTCTTTCTTTCTTTCTTTCTTTCTTTCTTTCTTTCTTTCTTTCTTTCTTTCTTTCTTTCTTTCTTTCTCTTTCTTTCTTTCTTTCTTTCTTTCTTTCTTTCTTTCTTTCCTTTCATTCAAATCTTCCTGTACAGAATGACTAATACGGGAATGTTTTACATGATTGCACATGTATAACCTGTGTCAGATTGCTTACCTTTTCAGGGAGGGATAGAATTTGGAACTCAAAACTTTTTAAAAATGTTAAAAATTGTTTTAACATCTAATTAAGGGAAAAATGAAATATTATACTTTTTTAAAAAGAAAGGAAAGTGATCCAGAAATGCAAAGTGTTGTCTCTTCAATGGTTTTATGATACCCATCAGCACATTCTCAAGAGCCTCCAGATAAAACTGGAAGAATAGTGAAACTGCATATTTCAAGATTGCACACTTAGTTTTGGAGTGAAAATTTAGGGAGGACATTTCATGAAAAATGAATTAAGCAATTACTTGGACTTGATGGTCATGTGTAATAATAGTATCCACAATTAAATAATCACTCTTATGTGAGCTTCTCACTGTTCTTCCCTTGCTGGGAGCTTCCTTTTCACAGGATAGTTATTTAGAGTGGAAGACATAGGATCTATGTCTTCAAGCAATTTCCCCCTGTAATTTGTGCTTCATGGAGCTTTGAGAGTTTTACCTATCTGGTACCTAGAATTTGTGTGTGTATTTTTGGAACTCAGGGAATTCTGAATAAATATACCATCTATCAGTTCATCAAATATTTATGAAGTGTGAGGATATAAGAAAAAAGTGAGACTTGTTCTCTACCTAGAAATTAGAAATTAACATAAATCTTATCTTGACTTTTACTATTTCACTGTTGAGAATATTCTAAGTGAAATAGAGAAATGGAGGTATTGCAACAACCAGGGCAATCTTGGATATTTTTCTCTCCTAGAAAGAAGCATTTTTAAAATGGATGAATAGGTAAGAGACTGAATTAGTAGACAGATAAAAGATAAAGGAAAATTGACAAAATTTCTGAGTAGTGACTCTCTTCTATTCCTGTTAGGACTTCTTGGATGAAACTGAAGAAGATGCTGATGATTTACTGTCCTCCCGATTGTCTCCAAATGTCAACAGTTTAGCAAGTGGATTATCATCTGTAAGCTATCTGTGGTTGCTGTTCAGTTATTTCAGTTCTGTCTGGCTCTTCATGTTTGGGGTTTTCTTGGCCAACACACTGGAGTTGTTTGCCATTTCCTTCTCCAGCTCATTTTCCATAAAAGAAAACTAAGGCAAAGATTTGCTCAGGATCACACCGCTCATGTCTAAAGCCAGATTTAAACTCAGGTCTTCTGACTTCAGGCCTGGTGTTCTATCCACTGTGCCACCTAGCTGCCCTAAGCCATCTACCACACACCTCTTGTCTGTCTTTTCTTTCTCCTTTTTCATTCATTCCTAAAGGAGATGAAGGAAAATATGAAATAGCGAAGATAGCTATTGAAGAACCAAATATATACATAATACGTTTGTTGCAGGAGAGCTCATCATTTCAGCTTCTGCAGGAAATCTCTACCAGGCTGTCCCCCAAAACCTTCAAGTGACAGGGCTTCCAACTCAGCAGCATGAAACTGAGAGGAAATGAGAGCTGATCATATGTTATATATAACATACCCTTAGGTATAAAGTTTCCCACAATGCTATTTCTACAGAATTATATCAGGAAGCAATCTGGTAGAAGGAAGAAAACTTTAGAAGGCCATTAAAAATCATACATATTTTTAAGACATTAAGTCTAAACAGAAATTTAAGATATTAGTTAGAAGTCATCTATCCTGGTGTTTCTAAAGAGAGATGGTTCAAAGGGGAATGCTTATCGGAGCTATAACAGACTTTAAAAGTTAGTGGCAAGAGATAGAAGATGGATATTTTTGAAATTTGTTCTTCTATCATTTCAGTTGTGTACAACTATACATGACTCCATTTTTGTGGTGTTCTTGGTAAAAATACTGTAGCAGGTTTGCCATTTCCTCATTTTACAGATGAAGAAACTGAGGCAAACAGGGTTGGGTGACTTGCCCAGTGTCACATAGCTAGTAAGTGTCTGAGGCCAGATTTGAACTCAGGGAGAAGAGGCTTCCTGATTCAGAGCCCAGTGCTCTATCCAGTGCCACCCCTAGCAAATAACGATTGACTGAATCTCTCTGAGCTTCAGTTTCTTTAGCTGTAAAATAACCATGTTGACCTAGATACCCTCAAAGTTTCTTCTATCTTTAAAGGCCATGACTATTTCTGCCTTTCACAATCCATAGCTATTTCCCTAAAACCCATCCTTCTTTCACATTTCCCTGTTGCCAACATCTTTGCAGTCACTTAGGTTGATGACCTTAGTGTTATCCTTGATTCCTCCCACACTTCTACTCAGTTGACAAATCTTGCTATTTCTACATCTAAAACATCTTCCTCATTAATTTCCTTTTCTTTATTTACAGCCACCATCCTCATCACTTCTCAGCTGAACTATTGCAATAGCCAAAGTGATTTCCTTACCTCATTTCTTTCCCCTCTCCAGTCTACCTTGGGAAAGTTGCCAAAGTGATTTTCATAAGGTTCATGGTCGCTATCCTCCTTAATAAACTCCAATGGCTCCCTATTGCCTCTAGGATCAGCTATATATTTCCTTTTGACTTTCAAATCCCTTTATGACCTTACCACAACCCACATTTCCAATATTATTAAATATTTCTTCCCTTTCTTCACTCTGAATTTTTTGCTATTTCTCCTACATGATATAGTTACCTTTCATTTCCAACCTCTACATTGTTGCCCTGGTTGTCCCCCATGTCTGAAATGTATTTCCTCCTCACCTCTCTGTCTTTGAATCCCTGATTTCCTCAAGATTGAGCTTAAGTACCTCTTATTTGAAGCCTTTCCTGAATTTCCTAGCTGCTTTTGCCTTATTTCACTAAAAATTTACCATATATTTATTTTGCATATGCTTGGGATTATAGATTTAGAGCTAGAAGAGACCATGGAAACAAATGAATCTAACCCTCTCATTTGACAAATATGGAAATTTCCTCAACAAGGAAACTGAGTCACAGAGAAGTTATATGTGACTTTGCCTAGGTCACACAGGCAACATGTGTCAGAGATAGGACTTGAACTCAACTTGTTTTCGTACATGTTGTGACCCCTGGTAAAATATAAACTCCATGGGGGCAAGGACTGTTTAGTTTTTGACTTCCTATTCCAAGTACCTTCAACAGTGCCTGGTGCATAGTAATGACTTACAAAATGATTGTTAATGATTTGATTGATTAATCCAATGAATATAATGAGATTCAGGGCAAAAAAAGTTGTACCATAATTACTATGATACCATTAATGTGTAAGACATTTAGTGAAAACCAACAGCAATAATAACGAACTAATTGAAAATCTCTATATTTCCTCTAAAGTGACTAATTTATTTTCTATCTCTATTTTGGGGAAATAGCATATTTTGAAATATTAGAAAACCTCTGTGAGCTAGACAAAAAATCAGATTTTTACAATATTTTCTCTTTTTCTTAAATTTATGTTTTGAATGTGTAGTGGTATTAATTTTGATTTTTTTACTAAACACTTCCCTTTTTTGTTTTATTTTACATTTATTTTTCTGTGAGAGATGTTTCTAAACCAGACCAGGAGTACCTTACTCCTTCTTACCTTATATACTATTTTTTCACTGCTCTCCATTTAATCTGCCCTTATAAAGGAAAAATTTGACAGATTCTTAATCACCATATAGTTTCTTCAGAACTGGGAATGGTTTTGTCTAATTTTTAAATTTCTGTAACTTGATCTATTCTTTTTTTCTTTTTACCTATTCGCTTGTTCTAGATCTGGGAAATGGATCTAAGAGACAAAAAATTTCTGGTTCTGATTCTTATTTCAATATCGCTACATTGGGTAAACAAATGTAATGACTTGCATCTTTATTTCCGTCTAGGTCTGGAGTGTAGCTTCTTAGCTAGGGTCTGTAACGTGATAAAACTGAATTGCCCAATGAATGCCTTAAAAATGAGCAGTAAGTAAAAGGAGAGGAGTATTATGCAGTCTGTTTGTACTGACTTTGCATCTTTCTATTGTCCTTTGTATCTGGCCAAGTCTCAGCCACCATTCATCACCTTCCTACCTATACATGTGTTGTTGAAAGTAGGTGGAGAAATCACGCAAATCTTCTGATAAGAGACCTCTGAAGATTTGTGTTACACAACCTCACTGTTGTCCTCTCTGCCACCAGGAAATCCTTCTACACCCCCTTATAAACTGCCCATCCTCCTGACAGGGATTCTTCCAAACCTTTTCGCTGCCCACTCAGTGGAGAACCTCACCTCGTATTTTATAGAAAACATTGAGGCCAGTCATTGTGAGCTTCCTCTTCTGCTTTCTCACCTCCTATCACTTAGATGCCTTCTGCTTCTACCTTCTCCTTCACCCTTGTCTCATATAATGAAGTGACCTTACTCCTTCCCAAGACTAGCACCACCAACTGCATGAGCAATGCCATTCCATCTCATATCCTTCAACAGATTGCCCCTTCTGTCATACCCACTCTATCATTTATTTCCAATCTTTCCCTGCTTTTTGTCTCCTTCCCTACTGCCTAAAAATATGCTCATGTCTCCCCGATCCTCAAAACCCTCTTACTTGATCCTTCCATATCTGCTAACTCTCACAGGATATCTCTTCTGCCCTGTGCCCCAACTCCTTGAAAAGGCTGACTGCAGTAGGTACCTCTGCTTTCTTTCTTCTTGCTCATTTTTACCCCTTACAATCCAAGTTCCAGTCTCATTATTTCACTGTCTCCAAAGTTCCTAATGATCTCCCAATTGCCAAATCAAAAGGCCTTTTTTCAATCCCCATTTTTCTTGCCCTCTCTACAGGCTTTGACATTGTGGATCATGTCTTCTCCTTTATATCCTCTTCTCTCTAGGGTTTTGGGATACCTCTATACCCTAGAATAGTCTGTGCCTCAGACTATTCCTTTTCAGCCTCCTTTGCTGAATCTTCACCTAGGTCATGACCTCAAGCCATAGGTGTTCCATAGGACTCAGTTGCAGGACCTCTTCTCTCTTCCCACTATATTACTTCACTTGGTGATCTCCTTAGCTCCCATGGACTTAATTACCATCTCTATGCAGATGATTCTCAAATCTTCCTAACCTGCCCTAACTTCGCAGCTGACCTCCAGTTTTGCATCTGATGTCATTTAGACATCACCAACTGGATTTCTTAAACTCAACATATCCAAAGCAAAACTCATTATCTTTCCCCCCAAATACTCTCCCCTCCTAACCTCCCTATTACTATCAAGGGCAACACCATCCTCCCATTTTTTCATGTTGGCAACCTTCATTGTCTTCCCTGCCTCTCACCTCCCTTTCCATATCCAAGCTATGCCTTGGCACAGCCTATTGGTTTCACCTTTACAACATATCTCCTTCTCCCCTCTGACATTGCCACCACTCCGATGCCCACCGTCATCACCTCATGCTTTTAGTATAGCAATATCCTGACTCAAGTCTCTTCTCTCTCCAATCCATCCTCCATTCAGCTACCAAACTGATTTCCTAAAGTACAGCTCCAACCATGTCACCCTCCTCAATAAACTCCAATGGCTTCCAATCAACTCTAGTAAGACATTAAAAAATCCTCTATTTGACATTCAAAGCCCTTCATAACTTTCAGTCCCCTCCTTTCTTTCCAGTCTTCTTATGTCTTACTTCCAATGGTATGCTCTTTGATTCAATGACACTGGTCTCCTGGCTGTTCTTCAAATGAGATACTCCATCTCTCAGCTCCAGGCATTTCCTTTGGCTGACCCTCATGCCTGGAATGTCCTACCTCCTCAATTCTGCCTACTGGTTTCTCTGACTAAAATCCCATCTTCCACAGGAAACGTTTTCTAGTTTCCTCTTCATTCTAGTGCCTTCTTTCTATTAATTATTTTCAATTAGTCCTATTATATATATATACATGTATATACATATGTATGTATATATATATATAGAGAGAGAGAGAGACAGACAGACAGAGACAGAGAAACAGAGAGAGAGAGAGGGAGAGAGAGACAGAGACAGAGAAACAGAGAAAGAGAGAGAGAGAGAGAGAGAGAGAGAGAGAGAGAGAGAGAGAGAGAGAGAGAGCTTGCTTTGAATATGTTTGTCTGCATGTTGTCTGCCTTTGGAGACTGTGAGAGCAAGGACTATCTTTTGTCTTTTGTGCTTAGCATAATGTCTGGCACTAATAAGTGCTTAATAAATATTTATTGACTGTCTGACTTACTAACTTTGGTCTACCTGTAATTTCAATTCTTTGGAAATAATAGTATTCTGTGATTAATATTCATATAACATTGCAAGGAAAAGACTAGTTTTTAAAAAACTTTTTTTGTTTGTCTTTAGAGCACAGTTTGGGATTGTTTTAATTAAGATCTCTGATTTTTCTTTGGAAAATATTTTGTTGATATTTTTTTTCCAAAAAATCGCATTTTGTCAATTCCCAATGACTACCCCCAACCTTTTGTAAGAAATGCAATTAAGCAAAACAAGTCAACACATTGACATTGTCTGTAAATAGATGCTTAAATATATGCTTTATCTCATACCTATAGTTCACCACTACTCCAGAGATGAGGTTCCTTAGTAGGGTCTTTCTCCAAAGATTCTTCTGCAGCCTCATTTCCCCCGTGCATTGCTTTTATTGTTATGTGTGTGCACAATCCTGTTCATAATCTAGCATTCTCTACCATAGTATGTTGAAAATGATTTTGCACTCTAAATCAGAAAGTTTTAACCTTTTTTCTGTCATGGACTCCTTGGTAGTCTGGTGAAACCACTTCTCAGAATGTTTTTAAATGTACAAAATAAAATACTAAGAATTACAAAGGAGATCAGTTATCTTGAAACATAGTTTATCTATCTATCTATCTATCTATCTATCTATCTGTCTGTCTCTGTCTGTCTGTCTGTCTGTCTGTCTTTCTATCTACATTTATTTTTAAGTTCACAGACTCTAAGTTTAGAACTCCTTTAAATCAATATTGTCCATGGCTGAATGCTCTGTCTCTTCACATGACAAGGAGAACAAGTATTTAAAGTGATTTGGAAGATACTTAAGTCTCTTTGATATGATGACTGCTTTATGATCAATAAATTTCATTTAAAAATGATAACTCTACCTTAATCAAATTCATATTTTTCCAGGTTTACAGCTCCTTAAGTAGGTTGGATTGAACTTCTCATAATTATGCATAATGTCTTTTCATCTTTATCCTTTTTTTAAAAATTTTATCTTGATTTTAACCTTTCATCTATACACTCCATGGTCTGACTGTATACAGACAGATATTTCTGGCATGCTTTCCATTTCAATCCTAATAATTTTTTTCCACGTTAGGATAGAGTCAATTTCAACTTTTTTAAGTTTGCTGAATTTAATTCTGTGTGTGTGTGAGAGAGAGAGAGAGACAGAGAGAGACCAAGAGAGACAGAGAGAGAGAGAGACAGAGAGACAGAAAGAGAGACAGAGAGATGCTCCACCCCCTCCACCACCTCAACTCACGTGGTCACCACCCTACTTCAAGCACATATAATCCCTCACCCAGACTGTTGTCATATACCTACTTTCTCACTTCTATAAAATATTTCTACATGAGAATGGCCTTCAATGGAGAAGTTTCTGGATGAAAATATGACAAGAGAACAAGGAGAAGCGGAGGTGGGGAGCTTTGCAAATGATTTTCTATAAAAGATAACATTTTCATAGTTACACAGCTGAAGGGAGAGTCTCTCTGCCTTCATTCTCTCTCCCCTCCAATCCATCCTTTGTGCAGTAAGAAAATTGATAAGCACAGATATAACCACGTCACTGCCCTGTTCAAGAAGTTTCAGTAACTTCATATTTTCTCAAGGATAAAATACAAATTCCTCCGTTAAAGCCCTTGACAGTCTGACTCTGACCGATCTTTCCATATTGTTCACATTAATCACGAACCCTACATTCCAGCCCATTGATCTTGTGGTATTTCTCTCACATGGCAGTCCATCAGCTCTCTCCTCACTGCTACCTCCCAGAATCCTCAGCTCCTTTCCAGGCTCAACTCAAGTGGCATTTTCTGCCTAAAGCATCTTCTGATTTCCCCTTTTGTCAGTGTTTATCCACTAATATTACTCTGTTTTTATTTTGAGTTACATTTTATATTTTTCTATCGGTACAAGTTATTTCCTGCAAGCAGAATGCAAGCTCCTTTAGGGTAGGTCCTTTTTTTTTTTTAAATTTTTTCTCTCTATAGGTACAGTACCTTATACATAGTAGCAGCTTACTCTATACTTTTTAAAAATTGAGTTGAATAGAGCCCATCCTGTTTTATCCAACTGATGCATGAATCAGTGAAGCTACTCTGTAGGTTCTAATTATTTCTGCTTTTTGATAGAGCCAGCACAGGTTAGCATCAGAATATGGCTTGAGTATATTCCTCCTTAATTCATTTTGAATGAGAATATTTTTTAAATGTATGAATGATTTTAGAAATAAGATCATCATTTCTTCCCATATGTCATTAATAATACAAGAATATCCTTGTTTCCTTAGCTCTGTGACTGACTTGCAAAGATCATTCATTATTCACTTAACAAATATTTTTCAGTTGTAATCTTTGTACCCCACCTCATTATATTTCAGTGATGGGTGCATTACCTATAAAAGCCACGTAATTGTTTCCGTTAGTTAATCCTTGAAGAGGAAGAAAGTTCATAAGACATTTAATTTGCTTTAACTATTTGACTATCATTAATCATTAATAGTACAACTTTATCTGTGTTTGCATTATTAGACTTTTCAAAAATGGAGAGCTGTCTATTAAGGATGTTGGAATATTGAAATGATCTTCTTTTTACAGTATTGGCCTGTATTTGGAAACACAGATGAGTCTTAATTTTTTCCCCTAATAAGTCACTTGAAAATTGCTCATTTATGTCATATTTTAAATGGAAATGGAGAGCTAACTATTTAAGCAAGACTTATTTTGATTTTTTTAGTAATATAATCAGCCCTCCCCATTTATCTGTTAGGTGATTTCCTATGTTTTACCTACTGTCTAATGCCTGCTTTGCTTGAAACAGAGCATACTTGTACTTCCTATAGGAGACCTTTATTGAACAAAAACATGGACCCCAGAAAGTGTTGAGAATTTTCTCCCTCATCATGGTGGAGAAATTAACAGGAAACATTTACTAATGAATTCATCTTACCAAGAGGACCATGGTTCAGTAATTGTCCAGTAAGGGTTTCCAGCTTGTGCTTCCCCCAGGTTTTTCCTTTGCTTTCCTGTATCTTTACTGTTCTTCTAATGCCTCTTTGTCTTGACTTTTGCCCAAATCTTTGAAAGAACTCTCCAGCAGGCTCTGATAAGAAATGGACCTACTTAAATGTTCCTGAAGTGGATTCTGATACTGTGAGTCTTTCAGCTTTACTTTTACTCTGTCTTCTTTCTCAGTTATATTTCTAATACACTTACAGGATGGTTTGGGAGATGTGGTATGGGGGAGCAATGCAGAATTTGTAAACTGTCCTTTGAACATTTTGCTTTTTGTTAAGCTAACTAGAGGTTGTTTTGTTTTTTAATTAAAAATCAATTCTAAAGTGAACACCCTATGTCCAAAGAGAATTTGTATCAGATGATTAAAAACTTATGAACCAGGCAACAGACAAATGATTCAGAATTACATTTAAATTAACCAATGTCAAGAGAGGTTTGAGTGTGGTCTATTTGACCTACTTGAGATGAGAAGGCTGTCATACCATCATATAGCTGAGGCTGGTATGTTCTCCTAAATTGAATTATTTCCTTAGAATCCTTCAGAATTGGTGGGCTCTTTGTTTATGAATGGATGCAATTGGTAACAATTACAGGGAGAAATGGACAGTCTTAGCAAACACATAGCAATATACCATCCTTCTGTAGGGTTTCAAATGGAAACCACATGCTTCTCGTAAAGAGTTTAGAGTATTCGTTAAACTAGATGAAGTCTGAAATTGTTTCCAGCTCAGAAGTTCTGTTACCCTATATTGTATAACTCCAAGAGGCAGAATAGAATAGTGGAAAGAACTCTAGAAATTGGGAGATTTATGTTCTACCATTCACTCTCCTACTAAGAAAGCCCCTGGTCCTTCACATGGCTGCAGTTTCATCATCTGTTAAATTGACATCTGTGGTCCTTTACAGCTCTTACTCTCTGACCTTATAATTGAGTCCCTTCCATTTTCAGGAGCTCCTAAATGACTATGCAATTGCAAAATCCTTTGAATAAAGCCTGCCATTCTTATAATCATTGAAAAACTTTTGCAAAAAAGAGACAGGCTCCCTTTGTCATGCCTAAATATTACTTGATCAATCTATTGCTGCCTAACTGGCAAAGAACTCCATTACAGGTATGTGTAGTTGAGGAAAGCTTAAACTAATTCTGAAGTGCATTAAAATTTACCCTTTGGAACAACATCCCTCAAAGTACAATTTGGCAGTCTACCAAAGTCATCCAATAATAAATATCTAACATTTTTATAACACTTTAAGCACTTTCAAAATGTTTTCAATGTATCATTTCATCCTCATAACACTCTTACTTAGTGCTGCTGTTATCATTATTTGACAGATGAGGAAACTAAGGCTAAAAAGCTAAAAAAAGAAAAGTGACTTGGTCCTGGTCAGACAACGAGTAAGAATCTAAAGTCAGATGAAACATGTCTCTTACTCCCAGGTCCAGTAGTCTCTACACTTACCATCTAGATTCAAATGATTCCTAGGTTGGTCTCTTATACTATCATGTTAATAATATAAGAGCATTTTTGTCAGTTTATGGCATGAACTAAACATTTACTTATATTTAGTAAAATTCAATCTTTGCCTCCTTGATATCTCAGCAAAAACTGTCATTCATCCCAATAATTTTGGTGGATCTGGGCTCCAGAGAGAAAGGGTGGAAAGGATTATTTGGAGGGGGGGTTCATTATTCTTTTTATTTTTTCACACTGTATCAGGGAGTATGGCCCATATTTCTTTGATCTTTCTGAAATGATCTGTGGACTGAAAAAGTTCGAAACCATGGCCTCAGAGAAAGTGTTGGCCACATGGCTGCTGAGCAAAAAGGAAAATGACTTGTAGTTGTGGAGTGACTGTCTCTTTTCTGAATCTGTCCCTCTAAAGGTTGCTATTCAGGGTTTGGTGTCTATGAATGGACAGAGACCAACAGAGCATACATGAATAGTCTCAGACTGCCATTGTCTAGTCTCCCATATCCAGCTAAAGAGCAGTATTCATTTGCTTGATACTGACACCAATCATGAGAAGACCATAGGATACTCACTTAGGGATGCTCTTACTCTTTCCGGTTGTCAGGAGAACATGAATGTTGGTGGAAAAGTTGAATGGTATCTCACACTCAACCCCTAAATCCAAAGTGAATTATTCTCCCTAGAGTAATTAAATTTTTGCCTCATACTGATGGGACTAGATGCTTTTTCCTTCTTTGATATGAAGTAACACAGGCAAAAGAAGCAACTGATTCTACTTTTTGCCCATTACTATGGGCTGGTCTGCACACTGAAATGAAGAAGGATTATAATTGAATTAAGGAGGGGAAAAATTATTTCTGCAAAGAGATCATTAGAGCACCATTGGACTTCTCTTTTTATCTTGTTTATTCCAGACCAGCCTTAACAGCATGATGAGTGTTTATAGTGAAACAGGGGACTATGGCAACGTGAAGGTCAGCGGTGAAATCCTTCTGCACATCAGCTACTGCTACAAAACCGGCGGGCTCCACATTTTTGTAAAGAATTGCAGAAATCTAGCCATAGCAGATGAAAAGAAACAGAGAACAGATGCGTAAGCAGACAGCATGTTCCTTTCTCTAGTCCAAATAACTTATTTTGTGAAGAGGAGAAATTTGAGTATGCCTGTCTTTTCAAATTAGATTCTATAGTTAAATATCACCCTGTTCTTCTGTTACATTTCTAAATACCTGCTGCTTGGTTACAATGATGTCATCACACATAATGTTTTGGAGATACAGTCTCGTAGGTTATCAGTACCTATAAATAGGGCCAGTTCTATGAAACAGGGACCCTACACCCATGCATATTCCAAGGGATTTAAAAAAAAGAAGCTTCATTTCTGTTCTGGAGAACATCAAAAGGAAAATTACCAGGCTGCTTGATCAGCCCAAGGTCCAAAGCCTAGGTCAGTTATGAGATTTTCAGGACCTCAAGAATGAGTCATGGAATATAATTGTGAATAAAGATATATCAGAAGAAAGGGTAAGTATAATCAGATCCTGGATTCAGTAAATAATCCAGATCAGGAAGTCAAGGATCTTTCATGGTAAAGGGAAGGATCTAATTTCAACTGGTCCCTTACTGCTATATGACAATCATCTTTTTCCTCCTTGATGGACTATCACAGTCCCTAAAGAAAATATTCAAAACTTTCTCCTCTCCCCTTAAGCTACAACATTCCCTCCATGTCTCCTTTTTCTTAGCAGAGGATCTCACCTCATACTTTACCAAAAAAATAGAGGCCAACCATCCTGACCTACCTGAACATCTCTGTTCTTCACCTTAGATTCCCTCAGTTTCATTTCCAATTCTCTCCTCCTTGGCTCCAATATCAAGGAAAGTCTTGGGGTTAAAGAAGTGATCCTTTTCCTTACCAAGACCAGCTCCTCTATTTGTGTCCTTGATTCTGTCCTCTTCAATCTCCTCTAGAAACTTACACCTTCAACCATTGTCCTCTATGTCTTATTAATCACCTTCTTCCTTGTTGCTTGCAGACATGCTCAGATCTCCACAATTCTTAAAAAATTTTCAGTTGAACCTGCCATTCCCTCAACTCCTCATCCTGTGTCCCTTCTTCTCTTCCCTCCAAACTCCTAGAAAAAAGCCACTATATAGTCAGCATATTCACTCATCACCTACCACTAACTATTTGGCCCCATGCAATCTACATTCTGACCTCATCACTCAACTGGAACTGCCTTTTCCAAGGTTACCAGTGCTCTCCTTATTGCTAAGTCCAATAACCATTCCTCAGTGTCCTCCACCTTCTTAACTTCTCTACAGCCTTTGACACTTCTCTTGAGTCCCTCCTCCTAGATATTTTCTCTTCCCTGGGTTTTAATGATGTTGTTCTTTCCTGGTTCTCATTTACTAGATCCATCCCCACCCCCACCACGGGTATACTCCAGGGCTTTGTTCTAGGTAATCTCTCTCCAATCCACACTTTTCTCCCAGTGGTCTCAACATTTCCAGTGGATTCACTTATCTATGCAAATGACTCCCAAATCTACATAGCCAGCCTCATAGCTCCTCTCTTAATCATCTTAATCAATGCATACTGGACATCTTCACCTGTATTCCAATGACTAACATTAAATAATAGCTAGAATTTATGTAATAGTCATAATAACCATCATTTCTATAGCACTCAAGAAGATTAAAAACATCTCCTCAAATAAAAATAGCAGAAATTATAATATGATATATGTATAATAGGAGCAAAAATGCATTACATTAAGTGAGAAGACATAGATAGCTAGGAGCATCAGCAAAACTTCCTGGAATAGCAAGTATATCAGCTGGCCACTAGGAAGAGATGGAGAGGGATAGAGAAGGGGGCTGGAGGAGGTGATCAGACAGAATTGAAAGCATAAGGAGTAGTTCAAGAAAAGATAGGTAGATGAAGAGTATGGAATTTAGCAGTACAGTTTGATTGGATCCCAAGGGTCCTCTAGAACTAGCCTGTATATGGTGATTGGGGCTACAACATGCCTATCCTTGAGTTCTATAGCATTTTGTACCATCCATCACAGTCCTCCTCCCCCTATTCTACTGATTTGTTCCCTCACTGTCTGGGGTGTAAGTATATCTCAAGATTATTATTGATCCATATTCAAAGTGAGTGCTGCTATTCACAGAGGTTGTCATTTCTTGATCTCTGTCTTTTCTCGCCCTATCACTGCCTCAATTCCTCAGTACTAATATTTTATGGCAGGTAAGAAGGAGGCCATCAGAAGCAGAATAAGAGTATGAGGATATAATGACAATCACCAGAAATCTTTGTAGGATACAAATAACCTCAGGACAACATTTTGAAGTCTATTATAAACTATATTTCATATATCTTAGCCTAACTTTTTCTCTTCTCAACCTATTCTCTTCTTTCATCTTTCATTTGCTCATATAAATCCCTCACATTTTTTGGTAAGGTTGTTGTGTTTGTCCTTTGTTCTTGAAGAGGACCATGACATCAACATGATGACATGACTTGCAGTTGACTTTGATTTGAGTGAGGGAGGGTTGTGCAAGGTCACCAGCCTGAACTTCTCTCTTGAGCCATCTGGGTCCAGTGGCTTGATATTCATTAGGACAACTGGAGATGACCCATGATGAAATGGGAGACTCTGGCCATTTATCACATTCTCACTTTGAGTGAAATACACTCATTCAGTGAATAAGTTTCTTCAAGTAGTTACTCAAGGGATGACCACTTTTAATAAAAGAAAAAAAATCCAAAAAATCAAACTGGGAGGGGAAGACCCTTAGGGTTCCTGGGTAACAGAGAAACAGTTACTATATAGTAATTTGGTAAGGTATATTTTCAACAAGACATTTATTCAAACTAGACATTTATTAAATGTCTACTGTCTGCTAGATGGATACAAAAAGAGGCAAAAGTCAGTCCCTGCCCTCAATAAGTTTACAATCTAATGGAGAAGAAAACAAACAATCCTGTACAAATAAGTTATAAACAGAGTGAATAGGAAATAATTAAGAAAGGGAAGTCACTAGAATTAAGAGGGGTTAGAAAAGTCTTCTCTGGTAAAAGGTGAGATTTTACTAGGGACTGAAAGGAAGCCAGGAAAGCTAGAAGGTGGAAAGAAGGGAGAGCATTCCAGATATGAAGGTCAGCTAGAGAAAATACACAGAGCCTAGAGATAAAACATCTTGTTCATGGAATAGCAGGATGCCAATGTCACTAGATGAAATAGTACATGGCAGGAATTGAAGTGTAAAAAGATTGGAAAGGTAGGGAAAGCTAAGTTATAAAGGTTTTAAATGCCAAAGATAGGACTTCGTGTTTAATCTTGAAGGCAATAGGGATCCACTGAAGTTAACTGAAAAAGGGGATGACATAGTCAGACCTTCATTTGAGGAAAATTATGTCAGTGGCTGAATAGAGGATGGATTGGAAAGGGGAGAGAATTATCTTATGTTTACAATCATGAGCTTCATTTTTATCATCTACAGCTATGTGAAGTCATACCTTCTTCCTGATAAATCTCGAAACAATAAACGCAAGACCAAAATCCGAACAGGCACCAATCCAGAATTTAATGAAATTCTAAAGGTGAGAGTTCTTTCAAATTAATGATACATGACAAATTCCTTAGTTTGTTAGAACCACATATTGTTTGTAAATGGTTGAAAGTTTTTTATTAGAAAAAAAATTTTATCTGATAAAATAGTAGATTTTGATGCATTTTAATTTGTCCTGCCAGTAAGGGTATTCCAAAGGTATTTGGCAATTCCAAATTAAAGTCATTTTTACTCTTCTATGATTTTGCACTGTTGACTTTGTAGTTGGATTTTAAGTCATGGCAATCCAACAAATTTCTGTTGCAATGAGAACTCTTATTCTTGGGGATGTTTAATAGATTCCTGGATCTTTTCAAAATAACTTTGTCAAGGAATTGACACAGTAGCTTTATAGATCTAGTCACAGTTTTGCCATTGACTTGATGTTTATCCTGTACAAGGTAATTATGGTACTTGGACAGTGTGATTTTCCACTATTTACAGGATTTAAACGTAGAGCTAAATTTAGGAAGATGGATAGGGAATGATGCAATAAATGAAGATTTATGGATGGATGTGAATGTTCCAGGGAAAGTAACCTTGGAAAAGAAGTATAAGTCTCTCTTTTCTACAAATTCTACAAATTTTTCTACAAAAATTTCTATCTTCCTAGGAAGATAAATAGTAAGCTATAGAAGAACCAGTTTATGCCCTCAAAGAACTTATAAGATAGTAAGGATAAGATCAAATACATGGATAAATGTGGTAGAAATTATAATATGAAAAGTACATAAGCGGAATATGATACATAACCAACAATGGGCCTATCCAACCATAACAAGACCAAGTCAAAGATCTAGAGAGTAGAATGAGTCCTCTGAGGGAAAAAAAAGGTAGAAGTTCCAGGAAGAGTTTGTCTTAGAAGGCTGAAGTCCTGAAGGCTGATTATATCTTTGTAGGATGTTTCCTGGATTTCACAGCATCACAGATTTAAAACTAGAAGAGACCCTAAAGGCTACTGAGTCCAGAAATCTTTCTGACTTCAGGTCAAGTACTCTATCACCATCTATGCTACCATATTTATAAATGTATTAATAGAGTATTTATAATTCTTTGGAATCTATTTAGAGGTTACTGTGGTACAGTGGCAAGAGCATAAGACTAAACGATGGAAAACCTGTGTTTGAATTTGGGCTCTGGTACTAACTCACTGTATGGACCTGGATGGAGTACTTCACTTAGCTCCTCGAAGTCTTAGTTTCTGTATCTCTTAAAAATGACCAAGTTGGAATAGAAGAGCTGCAAAGTCCCCTCCAGTTAAAAAAGTTCTTATTCTTTTAGATATAAAAGAAGTGCTGCAAAATAGAGAATTCTTGTTTTCAGGCTAACCTTGAAAAAGAATCTTTCAAAGGAATAGACACAGGCTAATGAAAAATAGAAAGAATTATGAAATTACGAAAGTTTAAAAAAACTTTCTGCTTTCTGTAAACCCTACTTGAAATTAATTCTCATCAAAAAGAATTCATATGCATGTATATATGTATACATAAGCACATATATACATATATACACACATGTGTGTATATATGTGTGTAGTGTAAATATATGTATGTATATAATATATATGTGTATATATACATATATATGTTTTCTTCCATGCTAGGAGCAGCACAAAAGGAATATATGGGTTTTTTTTTTCCTTCAGTAGTTGGAGGAATGAGTTCTTTCCTGTTCAGTATTTCTGCTGCTGATAGAAGTGGTCCAACAAAGGAGAATGTGAACTGAATCTTAATCTGCTCTTAACAATTGAGAAAGACCTTCATTAAGGAGCATATTTATTTCTGCTATATTCTAGTACACCATTAGCCACACTCAACTTGAAACAAGAACGCTTCAGCTTTCTGTCTGGCATTATGATAGATTTGGGCGGAACAGCTTCCTTGGAGAGGTGGAAATTCCGTTTGATTCATGGAACTTTGAAAATCCAAGTGATGAGTGGTTTGTGCTCCAGCCCAAGGTAAGCAGGACTAACTGGTCTAGTCCTGGTCTAGTCAGACAATGAGGCATTGAATGTTGAATTATTAATTAAATTGATGCCATGGACCCAATATGGGCCATTTTGAGAGGATTACTGATAAACTGGGATCCATTTGGAAAAGAGCAGAAAGAATTATAAGGTCTTATATTATATGAGAGATTGGGGTGGGGCACAATTAAAAGAACTGGGGATGTGAGGCCTGGAGAAGAGGAAATAGGGGCCAGGCCTGAGAACTATCTTAAATTAATTGAAGGGTTATCATCGTGTGCACAAGGTATCATGCTTTGTTACTGCTCCATAACTAGAACAATGGAAAGATTTTATAGGGAAGTAGAGTTTGGATCCGTATTAGAAAGAATTTTCTTGACAATTGGAACTTCTTGTAAGATAGTGAATTTCTTGTTTATTGAAGGTTATAAAATTGTGGATGCTCAGAGTTTGAAGGGATCTCAGTTGTCTTTAACTCATACCTCAGAAAATATGCCCTCCATCAGCATCTCAACAAATGGTCATCTGGCCTCCACTTGAAGATTTGTGGGGATGTCAACCTTCTGAGGCATTTCATTTCACTTTGAAAGAAACACCTGGCCAAAATCTGTCTTTAAACAAAAAGAGAGAGGGAAAGTTAGAGCTAGAGATAGAGATTTTGGAATCATAGATCTAGATTTTGAACTGCTAATAGACTTTAGAAACCATCTAGCTCAACCTACTTGTATTATTTACATATAAGGAAAGAAATCACATAGAGGTAAGAATGTAATCTATGGAAATAGATGAGATAACCTAGGAAGAGAGAAAAGAAGAGTCCAGGGTACTAATTTGGAGAAGGACTACATTTAAAGTTATGGAAGTGAAGTGGTGAGAGTGAGGAGGAGAACCAGGAAAGGGCAATGTCATGGAATCCAAGGGAGAAAAAGGTAGTGTGGCAAGCAATGCAATAAAAGTAAACTGAGGCACATTCTCTGAGCATAATCGGTTTATTAACCATGATACATATAACTGTTAACAAAATGGGTCAGACTGGCCACCTCAATAAGGTGAAGAAGGAGGGACTTTTCATGGCAAGAAAGAAGTGGGTGTGGGTAGTTGGGGTACGTTACAATTTACTACACCAGGGAAATTGGGTTGGCATCTGAATGTGGCTGATCATGCCCTTCTCTGACTATTAAGAAAGATTAATTATTTTATGGTACTCATATTTTTCTTGTAATCTTGGCTAGAAAATCAGAAGCACCCAGTTAGTCTCCTTGAGGGAGATCAAAGCACCCTTATTTGCACAAGGACAGGCAAGGATTCCTCTTTTGAGGGGATGGTCCCAGGTTAAACTGGTTGAGGCTTAAAGATAGCAAGCAAAAATGTCCCAGGAGCTAGGTGTATGAGGGATAATAACATTTCCTTTCAAACATACCTTTAAACACATTTAGACTAGGGAAGACAGCATTTTTGAGCCAGGTGAGTTCAAGCAGGTACTAGCAGTTATAAAAACCAATCCAGTGTAACATTAACTACACTGTAAAATCAATACAGTAGAAATCAGGCTTACTATTAATTTTTATTCCACAATATCTTCGTGAATGAGGGTTGACCTGTAGTGTTACATGCCGCACTGAGGTTCAGTAAGTGAGGTTTTTTCCATTGGTGAAGCACGGAGCGCCCACCTATGAGCCGAAAGCAAACATCTTCAGTGGAGTGATTAAGTTGGAATAGTGAATGAGAGAGAGTCCAAAGAGTTAAAGAGTAAGCAGGTTTTGAGAAAGAAGCACAAAGACTGTTTTCTCAAGAAAGTCATCAGTAAAATGATGCATAGAGAGAAGAAAGAGGTTAGCAGACATGAAATGATTATATTTGAAGGCAAAGGGGAAGGAGACAATGGAAAAAGAGAGCTTGAACATGAAAAAAAAAGAGGAGGAAAGAGTGATGAAACAAGTTCTTAAGGAACTGAAAAGGAATGAAATCAAGAACATAAGTAGACACAGTTAGATGGCACCTAGACAAGTAGGTGGCACAGTGCCTAGAGTGCTGGACTTGAAGTCAGAAAGACCTGAGTTCTAATCCACCTTCAGATGCTTAGTAGCTACGTGACTGCAATTCACTTAGTTTTCTCTTCGGTAAAACAAGGATGGTAATAGCACCTTGCTCCCTAGGTTGTTGTGGAGATCATATTCTTGGGAGATAGTATTTATAAATCACTGCATATCTTAAGGCACTACATAAACGCAAGCTTGAGGGATTAGGGATGCTAGATCTCAGTGAGGAGAAAGAACAAGTCTGGTAGGAAGGAAGGATCATAGTATCAGAGATTTAGCAATGGGAGGAAACTTTGAGGTCATTTAGTCCAACCCCCTTATTTCACATTTAAGGAAACTGGGGCCCAGAGGAGTTGAATGACTCATCTGGAGTCACACAGGTAGTACTGGTGCAAGAGTACAGACTTGAAACAAGGTCCCCAAATCCAAATCTAGGACTCTTTTCACTGTAATATGTTATCTTACTTGAGGGCAGCTACGTGGTGCAGTGAATAGAGCACCAGTGCAGGAGTCAGGAGAACTGAGTTCAAAACTCACTTTAGACACTTGACACTCACTAGCGGTGTGACCTTGGGCAAGTCACTTAACCCCAACTGCCTTATCCTGGGTCATCTTCAGTCATCCTGATGAATATCTGGTCACTGGATTCAGATGACTCTGGAGGAGAAGTGAGGCTGGTGACCTGCACAGCCCTCCCTCCCTCAAAACAAAGTCAAGTGCAAGTCATGTAATTATTTCTGATGGCATGGTCTTCTTTGGCAAAGAAGGACAAAAACACACAGGGCTATCTTCCTTAGAAAAGTAGAGGGTAAAGAGGTTGCAGCCAGAAAGAGGACTTGAGCATAGCCATTCCAAGTGAGGATGAAATCCAAGATGTTATACTTGCGGGATGGAAAGTAAGCTCCTAAAGGCTTTGACTTGTTCATTTGTTGCCCTTGTATCTCCAGTGCTTAGCACAAGGCCTCACATATAGTAGATACTTAGTAAATGAGTATTAAAATGAATTGATTGTGCATGTGAGCAGTTTAAAAAACTATGAAGTTGGGAGTTACTGAATCTAAGGATGCTGAAAAGTATGTACCAAGAGTTTTGGATCTTGGAATGACCATCAGTATCAATGTTAAAGTCACCAAGGATGATGGCAGAACTTAAAGAAGAGTCAGACACTGAAGTAAATGAGGAAGGTGGGAGGGCATCATAAGAAAAGAGACAGAGGCAGAACCCAGATATGGAAGTGATAGGAAATAATGCAATGAACTCCTCTCCATAATCTTCTCCTAACAGTTCTAGAAAATGCACCAGACCAAACCCCTATAGAGAAATCCAGAAAAAAATCACAGTGAGTTCTTCATCAAGCTCAGCTTGGAATAGGAAAGCAGACAGGGAGGTTTGTAGACTCTGGAGATGGGCTTGGGTCAAGAGCATGCTATGCATGGAGCCCTCTAGTCCCCAGGTAGAGGCTGAACACTAGGTAAGAGGGGTTTCTTATACTCCCATTGAGACACTGCAATGGGGACAGGTGACAAGTGGCAGCCTTGTTGTTACAAGTCCCAAATTACAGAGCCACAGTGGAGTGATGGGGGACCTGTGAATAGCAGTGGTGTGCCCAGGTTGGGTGATCCTGAGCTGTGTGCAGGGAGAGAAGGAAGCTAAGAAACCACCAGCAACAGCAGCCACTGCAGCCTCCTAAGAAGTGACTAAGACTTCAGGCATAAAGTATGGTCTTAGCTCCAATATCCAGGCCAGCCTGAAGAGGGAGAACTAGGTGGGAGTCCCAGACCAAAGGGGAACCTACAGCTCTTCCACTCTGAGCCAGCAGAGGCAATGACTATAAAATGTCTACAACTAACTCAAAGAAAAACATAGACTGGGCACAAGCTCAAATAGAATTCCTGAAAGAAGTGAAACAAAAGTTTTTAAAAGTTTAAAATGCATTTTAAATGAATAAGAGGATTTGAGGGGGAAATGGAAAAGAAATGAGAGCAATGGAAGAAAGAATTGGAAAGGGAATTAACAGCTTGGCACAAGAGGTATAAAACTTTGCCCATGCAATAAACTCTCTAAAAATTTGAATGGATTAAAAAAAAATCAAATGACTCCAAGAGACAAGATATATTTAAACAAAGTCAAGAAGCTGAAAAATAGAAGAAAATGTAAGGTATCTCATAGAAAAAAACAACTTACCTGAAAAACAGATTGAGAAGGAAAGAAAGGAATTAATTGGACTTTCTGAAATCCATACCCAAAAAAATAAGAATATAGATATCATATTACTAAAAATCTTGAAAGAAAACTGACCAAATTTCTTAGAACCAGGGCACAAATTAGAAATAGAAAGAATCCACCGATCACCTCTTAAAAGAAACTCCAGGATGAAAATCCCCTGTAACACCGTAGGCAAAAACCAGAGCTTCCAGATCAAAGAAAAAATACTGCAAACAGACAGAAAGAATTCAAGTGCCAAGGAGCCAAAGTCAGGCTCATACACAATTTAGCACCCACCAGTATAAGGAGCAGAGAATTTGGAATATGATATTCCAGAAGGCAAAGGATATGGGCTTATAACCAGAATAACTTACCAACAAAACTGAGTATAATGTTAGAGTAAAAAAAATAAGTTTTAATGAAATCGAGGATTTCTAAGTATTCCTGGTGAAAAGATCAGAGCTGCAGAAAAATATTGAAGTACAAACATGAGTGAAGAGAAACATAAAAAATAAGCATAAATGAACAATGATAAAAGATTTAGAAAGTATGAACGGCTCACATTCAAGTATGGGAGATGGTACATGTGTCCCCTCTGATCTCTATCTTCAACCAGGTTCATAGCAGAAATTCGATTAGACAAGGTCTGAAAGTGGTTCTGTTATGTTTTGATGACCTGAGGGAGCAGGGGAGGGAAGAAAAGGTTATAGGAAATTTCACCATATATTGAAGTTACACAAGTAGCCAGCTATACAAACAAGGAAGAGGAGAAGCAGCTGATCCTTGACCATTCTCATCTCAAGAAGGAAGAATAAAGGGAAACAGATTTTCAAGGAGGGATAGGAGAATAGAAGAAAATGAGGTGGAGGGAAATACATAGTGATCATAACTGTGAATATGAGTGGAATGAGCTCACCTATAAAAGGTAAACAGACAGAAGAATGAATTAGAAACCAGAATCCAATTATACATTGTTTATGAGACACACTTGAAACAGAAAGCACACACATAGAGCTAAAATAAAGGGCTAGAGCCGTTATGCTTCAGCCTAACTAAAAAAAGGCATGAGCTAAGACAAAGCAAAAGCAAAAACAGACCCAATTAAAAGAGACAATCAGGGAAACTGTATTATGCTAAAATGTACCATAGACAATGATTATAAAAAATTTGTATAGCAAGTCTCTCTGATAAAGATGCCACTTCTGAAATATATACTAAATATAGAACTAAGTCAAATTTATAAAAATAAGAGCCATTCCCCAATTGAGAAATGATTAAAAGATATGAACAAGCAGTTTTCAAAAGAAATTAAAGCTATCCATAGTCATAGAAATGTAAATAAAAATGACTCTGAAGTACCACCTCACATCTATCAGAAATGACAAATATTGGAAGGGATGAGGGAAAATAAGCACATTAATGAACTATTGATGGAGTTGTGAACTGGTCCAGTCATTCTGGAAATAATCTGAAACTATGCCCAAAGGGCTTTAAAACTATGCATGCCCTTTGACCCAGAAATATCACTGCTAGTTCTCTGTCCAAAAGATATGAAAGAAAAAGGAAAAAGACTTATATGTACAAAAGGTTATAGCAGCTTTTTTTGTGGTGGCAAAGAATTGGAAATAGAGGGGGCGCTCATCATTTGGGGAATGGTTGAACAAGTTGTGGCATATGATTGTGATGGTGTACTATTGTATTATAAGAAATGATGAGAGAGGTGATTTCAGAAAAATATAGCAAGCCCTATACAAACTAACACAAAGTGAAGTGTGAAGTATAAATAACGAGGAGATCATTGTGCACAATAACAGCAACGTTATGGTGGAAATTAACCATGAAAGACTGATCTACTCTGATCATTACAATGATTCCACAATTCCAAAGCAATTATGATGAAAAAATACTGTCTATCAAGAGATAACTAATGAACTCTGATGCAAATTGAAGTATCATTTTCTCACTTTGTTTTTCTTGCTTTTTTTAAAAAAATATGACTAATATGGAAAAATGTTTTGGATTATTTCACATGTATAATTGATATCATAATGCTTGCCTTTTCATTTCATGAAGGGAGAGAATGGGAGAGATGGAGAGAATTTTAAACTCAGAATTTAAAAAGAAAAGAATGTTTAAAATAAAGAAATAATAGAGCCAAGAATAGGCAGCCAGGTTGGGTACCCATCACTACAAATGGTTCTACCAAAGCCATAACACTATAACCCTTGATTTTGATATGATATACACACAACCCTGCAAGCAGAAATTCAGGAGCTTAAAGTATCTCCAGAAACGTCCTCTTCTCATGTCCTTGATTCTCAAAAGAATACCAGCTGTGGTAGCTCCTACAAAAGCATAAAGCCTTGAAGTATGGACCCATCAATGATCTCTGCGAGTTAGCCTACCTAAATTCATAGGATCATGGTGTAATAGATTGAGAGTTACAAGGAACTCCAGAGGTCATATAATACAATCCCCCCATTTTATAAAAGAGGAAAGTAAATACAAAGGAAGTTAAGTGACTTGTCCAAGGTCTCACAAGAGGCAGAGGTGAAATCTGAACCCAGATCCTCTCTGACTCCAGAGTTAGTGTTTTTTCTTCTGGTTTAATTTGCTATTGTAAATACCTCATAAGCACTCTGGGCACCAAATGAGTAGTGTCCCAAATGTGGGCTTTGGTTGAAATAAGGTACTTTGTATATAACAAAATAAGTGAAAATAGCAAGCAGTTTAATGTTTTAAATAAATCACATACCAAAATGCAAAGTCAGGACATAGAATTGGGCTTTGAAAGAAACAGGGAAGATAATCACATGAAAATGATAGCAGTGATCCATACCTGGAATCATTCCCACCACTTTTTCAATCCTGTACTAGAAACAGATAAAATACCATTTTCTTTCAAGTATAAAATGATACACTAGTTGCCGGATATCAGATATTCAAATAAATGAACTACAGTCTTTTATTGAAATCATGAATTACTATTTGAAATCAAAGGGTGTGTGTGTGTTTGTGTGTGTGTGTGTGTGTTTTCTACAAGAGGGTGCATGCATTCATGGGTCTCCTTTGAGGGAAAAGTCAGTATTTTATTCAGTTTCTTTAATTCTTGTTCTTCCCTACCCTTCTGCTAAATTGACAAAAGAGACAGAGGAAATGGTGATAACTGCAGAGCTAGCTGAACATTTCACGTGCTTGTCCACTGTACTGAATACACAAGTAGATGGCAAAGTTTTCCTAGATGGCTGGAATACAGTTGGATGTTCACTCTCCATAGGCACCAATCTAGTCCCAGTCTTAGAAACTGTGGGGCAAGATATTTAGTATTATCACACAGCATGATCACCAAAGCAAGATTTCATTCTCAGTTCTGTTTCAGTCACTCCAAAACTCTAGCTCCTTCATTCTTTGCCATCTGAGTCATAAGGAGTCCCTGAGATGTTGCACACATTATCCAAGTTGGGAGATGAAACGTGACCTGGAGGACCTATTTTCTCTGCTAATGAGGAGTCAGAATTAGTCAGAGTCAGCTTTGGGAAGCAGCTCTTCACAGTTGGAGTGCCTGAAAGCCATAGTGCCTCATTGACTTAACCAGCCTAAATGAGAGACGCTCAGTATTGAGCCTTTGTAACTGATGGATTGCTCCACATCTCCTGTATAGGAGGTAGAATGAAAAGAGAGAAGCTAGATGTGGGAAATACTTCATAACAATCTACATTTCACTAGAGAGCATGTGTGTAGCAATTATGTACTCCAGCTTCAACTCATCTCTAGGACAGACATACTAGGTAGTTTTAAAAGAATGATCTTGGGGATATTTATGACCTTTCATGAATTCCCAAAAGGCACTTTTGAAAAACCAAAGACCAACTGTTAGTTGACAACCAATAGCAAGGTTTATTTTTAAGTCTTCTTATATTACATCTTATGACACAGAATACAATTATTTTGGTTCTGAGATGAAAAAAATAAGTTTCTATTACCTTGAAAAGCACTGCCATGCTCATCTTTCCTGGTTTGGCCATTTAATCTCTGTCTGTCTCAATTTCTTTAGTTGTAAAATGGGGGTAATGGTAGCAGTAGAATGGTTTTAATAATAAAATGAAGATAATATTTATAAAGCACTCTGCAAATCTTAAAATGCTATGTAGATGATATTGGTATCATCAATCCCATAAGTGCACTAGATCTCAATTTAGCTATTAACACTTTAGCTATTTAGCAGTTACAGCATCGATATCTGCATAGCATAGTTTGGCATCATACCTTTCAGAAAGCAGGTATATCTCTCTGCACCATCATCCATGAAAAGAAAGTATTTGGAGATATTGTTTTGTGATGTCCCTCCCTGAATGAGAGTTGCTTTGGAAGTCAAATAGAATAAAATAAGGTAAAAAATTATACTGTCCAAGAGGCCAGGGGTAAGGAGGAAGGAAGGGAAAGAATGCTTTGTCTAAAGGATCTGAGGCATCAGACTATGAGCAGATGTGGTGCGGTGTCCCTGCCTGCTAATCTCAGCTATAACAAATTATGATTGCATATGATTTCAGCTACAATATGGTCTAACATCATAGCCAGTCAAGTCTCAGATCTGAAGTATTGTACTTTACCCTGGTATTAATAAAAAATTGTCTACTATTATCCCAACACGCATTATTAATGATGGCGGAGGGATTCCTGACAAGACCTCAGTACCTCAGAAGAGGCATGATTTTATTGGTGGGGGCTTTCCTTCCACAGATTCTCTTCTGTGTCTGCAGAGTATAACCCTAGTAAAAAGTCTCACGAATCACTGTGGCCAACAATATTCATCTCTTGGTACCTTTCTTTGGGTGATTAGCCGCTCTGCACTTAGCTAGACCTTTCCCAGGAAACAGAACAAAGAACCATTGCTGGGCCTGAACTTGACACTTTCCCATTTTGGTGTTACATTACATTACAGATTATACTCTCTTTTGGAATACACTTTGAGAGCCCAGCTTTATTTCTATGGTTCCACATAGGAAAACTTTTATGGTGGGGTGTGTGTGTGTATATGTGTGTGTGTATATATATATATATATATATATGTGTGTGTGTGTGTGTGTGTGTGTGTGTGTGTGTGTGTATTTATATATATATATACACATTTATACATACCACATATGAAACATATATAAAATATGTAATTTCCATGATATATGTGTATTATGTTATATATGTTTTAAAGCAATATATATTTTAAAAACTTCATATTGCTTTCCATAAAGAAGGATTTTCTAAGTATGCCAGTCAACATCAAATCATCAAATAAATAATTAATTGTTACCTTTTATGATTTTCTCCCTCTACCACATACATCAGCAAAACAAAACACAGCCCCTTCAAAATGTGTTAGAGAAGTTTTGTGATACTGAGTGCTAAATTCAAAGTAAACATATTTAATAATTAATGAATATCACATGCACAAGAAGACAGATTTTGATTCAATATAAGGAAAATCTCACTAAAAACTGAAATTGTCCCAAAATAGAAAGTATTGTCTTCAGACAGAGACTAATTGAGCTTTTGTCCAGAATGGTAAAGATGGCATTTGTATTTAGATACCTGTTTCACTAGATCCCTTACGTATCTGAGAGCCATAAGGCTTCAAACCTCTAATGATCAATCACATACCATGATAGGAACCTGAAGTGAAGGAAAATGTGCCTTACTGAGAATTTCTTTGTCTTTTCCAATATTCCTTCAATGCATGTTTTTATAAATAATGTTTTGTTGTGCTATAGTCTGTATGGAAGAAAAAAGTGTAAAATTCAAGTGGAATATAATGAAAATTTTGTAGTCAAGACAAGTCAAGGGAAAAAACCACTAGGTTCGAGGTTGGAAGACTGAGAATTGGATTTTTAGGAATTCTACTTTTTATCTGAATGAAACTGGACAGTCATCTAACCTTAATTCCCTTATAGGGGAGTAATCAGACCAAATGGGCCTTTCTAGCTCTAAATCTTACCCATATGAGCAATAGAAATAGATAAAATTCATTGAAACGCTTTAATTTTGTTGAGTCAATAATTCTGCAGCCATTAAAGCGAGAAAAGCTGTAAGATTACATACTAGTAAATCACAATTGTATAATTCAATATCTAAGTACATCTGAAGTTTCACCTATGTAAGACTCCCCCCAAGGGCACTGATCACAACTTAGCCTAATTTTGTTACTGTCTTCTCTATGATTCTATAAACCCTTCCCAAAGTGTCCACTCATCATGTCAGAAGTCTTCCTCTACATCTTTTGGTCTTATCTGAGTATCAATGCATCACTCAGCTGTCCCTCTGTTTGTTATCCCTTGATCTTACTATATAACCAACTACCTCTTTTTCTGGTCATACATTTCTTAGATATTTTCTACATGGTTCTGGTGTGTCACTGATCATTGGAATTTCATGACAGCTTATGTATTCCCACTCTACATTTTTCCATTTTCTATTGGGAGTTTGAGAGCGGATAGAGTTCCAAGACTCAGCCAAAGAGCATCACTGGATGAAAATTAAATTTTAAAAACAAATTTTTGTTTCCAGGAGAAACATGGGGTCACTGAAAGCACTGCTCACTTTCCCAAGTGCAATCTAGCCCATTCTCTTCCTCCTGTCCAATTTTTAGTTCAGTTTATTACCTATCTGACATGTGCATCTAAGATATATGTGCTAAATGTCAACACAATTGTATAACCAGGTCCAAATAGTACATGTTCTTCATCTATTTGGATTTTCCTGTGTAGATGGCTATGCTAAGCCCTTCTGATTAATTATGGATTTCATTTTTTATTTTTAATTTTTTTTCAATTAATGGAAATATACCTCTCCTCACTTCCTCTTCCCCCACTGAAATAGAAAGAAAAACAAAATTCTCATAACAAATACGCATATTCAAGTAACACAAGTTCCTTCGTTGGTTATATATGAACCTCATTTAGGAGACTTTGAAGTGTTCAGAAACTTGTTGCAATCAATACAGTGTAATGTACAAATTAGGGAATCCAAAAGACCTCAACTATCAATAAGTAATTCCTTTTCTATTTAGACTGTGCTAGACATCTTCCATAGTGGTATCAAAAAGTATTTGGTGAGCATAAGTGGCTCCTTTTATTATGTGTTGTTTAATATTAATAATCAGGGGAATCATCAAACAGTGAAATCTCAATCGTTGAGTTATGTTTGTTAAAAGAGCTTGTTGTCTCCATCTCCACGGTATTTCTCTCATTTGTCCCTTTCTTTCTACTCTCATGCCTACCACCTGATGTTGTCCGGCATTATCTCTCACTTGAACTATTTCAATAACCTTTTAATTGGTCTTCCTTACTTTAGATCTCTCTCTCTTCTCCAATCTACCCTACACATGGCTGTCAAAAGGTCCCAATGATTGCAAAGCATTTCCTCCACACGTACACCTCTTAAAAACCTGTTCCCTTCAAAAAAGAAGAAAGACTTTATATACCACAGTTTAACTCAGAAATCCACATTTTACATGAGGTCTCCCCAGCCCCTCTCAATCTACTAGTACCATTCCCCAAAAAACTTACCATTTATTCATGAACTTACTTTGTTTATATATATGGAGACAGTTACATATTATCTCAATTAGAATGTAAGATACTTGAAGGCTTTTCTTTGAATCTTCAGTACCTAGAACACAGCCTGGTACAGAGAAAGAACTTAATACATGATTGATTAATATTGTATAACCTTAACATATACATTGTAGACATCATTTTGGAAGACAGTCTTTAAGACTTCATTTTACTTTACTATAACAATAGTAGTACTTGTTATAGTCAATAGTATTATTTGTTATAGTAAACATATAAACATTGTAGCCCTTTAATAAATGTTTACTGATGGGCTAATTAAGCAATAAACATAATAAGACCCTGCATTGTCTAAGCCATTGAATCATTTTTGTGACTACAAAGATGCTGTCTACACAATATCACATAGAAAAGAATGACTGTTGCTCTTTCCTATTTTTATTAAGGATGCTTTGGATATGTGTCTAGATCATTCTTATAAAGATGCTGAAGAGATGCTAAAGTAAATATATGAGTCAATAGTTATCTCTTCATTGCCTCTTTCACTAGTAATTTTTCCAGTTATTTGATATCATCCCCTCTATCATATTTTGAAAATTATTCTTTCAGTGCCCCAAAATTTGTGTGGCCTCAAGCATAGTTTTCCTCTGTGCATGATTCGTATGAAATAGGAATAAGAACTGTTGTCTTTCTTTTTGGAAAGAGACTAAAACTCACTGCCACATTCCTTGTGATTATTCAACAATTCTTAAACTTCCATATAAAATGATATAGTGTGATCTTCTATATTGATATTCCTTTATCCATTTCCCATTTTATCAGAATTAGCAAACTGCTTGAATAAGTCAGATTGTTTTAAGATCATGCCACACAAGGGTTGTGCTGGAACCAGTTCAAGTAAGCTGTGAAAGTCAACTGTTAAATTTTACAGTATGAGAATTTATACTGTATACCATATTTATATATGCAAATCATCACATTCTACAAACCATGGCTTGATTTTTTTGTTTTGTTGATTATCTAGACTTAAAAACATGTTGGAGAAAATGTTAGTCAAGTACGTTAAACTCTTTTCATCTTTATTCTTTCTTCTAATTCCACATGAATATTGATCTTTGCTCTAACAAATACATGTTCTACCTGTAAGCAGATGGTTGAGTAATAACTCAGATCAGCAGCCTGTTATTTTTATCTGTATACTCTCTATTGCTCACCATATTTACTACCTTGGGGTGGGGGGGAAACTGTTCATGATAATAGATGGGGGCACACTTATGAAAATAATATGTAGTGCTTCGCACTTCTCCCCTGCCACTGTCATCGCACCAGTGGAAAGAACTGTACAGGACTAAGAAACATTTTTCTATTTTTCTTTGTTTCATGGGTTGCCATTAACAAAATACCAACAATAAATGAATTATCCAATGGGCAGTCTGATAGTGATGAGTACTTAGTTATCCTGGCCCTTGGAAAGCAAATATTATCTATGCTGGGACTACACTTGAAACCTGTTCAACCTAGAGAACTTGATCGAGTTCCATCCCCTCTAGCATAGCATTTAAAGCCTTTGAAATTCATGGAGGCATGTCAATTGCACCTACTATCATTAATATAACACCTTAAGGTTTGCAAAGAGCTCTCATTTCATCTGATCCTCATGACAACCTTGAGAGGAAGGTGCTGTTATTGCTCCCATTTTACAGATTAGGAAATTGAGACAGAGAGGTCAGGTGACTTGCCCAAGGTCACATAGCTAGGAAATGTCTGAGGCAGGATTTATACACTGGTCTTTCTGACTCAAAGTTCAGAGCCTTATCCCCATTGATGCTACCAGACCATACTCTGCTAGTGGTGGTTCCAAAGTGCAGTTGTCTGGGGATTATTTTTCTGGCATAGGTTTGAACTAAATGCTCTAAGGCCTCTTTCAGCCCTTGTTATTTTAAGATTCCATTATTTTGGGAATAATATACATTTCCATTTTTACCCTTTGTGTGAAAGATAGGTAAAGCATTTTAAATGAGTATATATACATATATATACATACACTCGTCACTAATATATAACATATATAATACATTATATAATATATTACATAATATATACTATGTTACATAATATATTACATTATATAATATATTACATAATATATATTACATATATATACACTCATTACTAATGACTATATTGCTACCCATAGGAATGAAACCAGGAAGCCTCTCTTTGGAAAAGTCTTGCTCCTTGGTGTCAGGCTGTGCTTAATTTCTCATTGTTCACTTTTCATAAAATACTGTTAATGACCCTATTCCAGTTTTTTTTTTTGCTCTAGCTCAGAAACTCTTCTAGTTTATCCTGTCTTAGAAATAAGTGGGGGAAATGGGCCTGGGGAGGTTATCAAAATATAGGAATCTGTTAATTTAAGGAAAAGGCTAAAAAAGAATCTTACCATTCTATCCCTATTTGTAAGAAATTCAAATATTTGCTTCAGAGAATGCAAGAAAATGGCAGATCAGGTCAGCTCAGGTGTTCCCATTGACCTTGAAAATCTGAACTGCCAGCATTGCTTTTAGTAATATCCTGTGAGAGGCAGGCAGCCTCTATGTCTAGATCACCCTTTAGGACATCTTTCTCTCCGGTTGTTTACATGGAGAGGTATATTGACTCTCAGAGTAGTGGGAATTCTACATGCCTAAGAAGCCCCATCTCCTCATAAGTTGGGTTTTTATGCCTCAGGTGACCAAGACACCATTCCAATGGCTCAAGTCCTAATCCTCCAGACCATTCAAGTCCCAAGGATAACTGTCTTGCCACTTTAAAAAGAAACCAGCCTGACTCATGTAAAATAGATGCCACTCACACAGCAGGGGGATCAACAATATCTTGGTCAAGCCAAACATGTCATAATTAGCCCATGTAAGATAATGAGCTGAAAACTGGAACTGAGAAACCGTGAATTCCTTTTCTTTCTGTGTCAGGTGGAGTTTGCACCAGATATTGGTCTTCAGTACAAAGGAGAGCTGACTGTGGCCCTACGCTACATTCCCCCTGAGAATAATCTAATGCTCCCACTGGAACAGCTTCCAGGTAAGATCAAATTTGGCTATATTCACTAGATATGCTGTTTTCTGAAAGCTTAAGGATAAACTTCAAGAATTATTCCAAATGTTTTCTGCATTATTCAGATAAAGTGTCAAGATAATCAAGGGACTATATTTGTTTGCGGAGGAGAGTTGGGGGAGATAATTATTATGATAAAAAGACCTTTATTTTGCTTGACCTTTTAAAAAATGTGATAGTGAATTTTTGTCACATTCATTCTTGAGTTATAACAAATAATCATGGACCTGAGCCTAGGAAACTTCAGTGACCATCTAATCTGGATCATGCCAGTGACTCAGGGATGCTCAGTGGGTGCCAAGGAGCAATGTCAACATGAAATTATATACAAGATTAAGTGAATTCAAGACTAGAACCTAGGCATCCTAATTGCTGGTTCACGTTCCACAGACAACCACAACCCTGTTAAAATACTTACAGGCATTCAGTTTTCACCCCTGCCTTCACTAATTTGCTTCAGGTGGCAACCTTGGAGATCATTCTTGGTTACCAATCACTCAATAAGCAATTAGTGTAATTTTTGGCACATAGTAGACACTTCATAAATGCCTGCTACATACCAAGAACTATGCTAAATGTTGGAGATATATAGAAAGGCAAAAGACAATTACAGTTCTCAAGGGACTCATAGTCTAAAAGGGGGACTAACATCTTGTTGCAAACAGCTATCTCAAAGGAGATGATTGATAGTTGTATAAACAATCAGCACAGGAATATAGTAGGCACTTAATAAATGCTTGTTCCCTTCCCCCACCCCTTTGCACAAACAAGATATATGCAGGATTAATTGGAGATATTCAGCAAAGGGGAGTACTAGCATTAAGAAGGATCAGGAAAGCCTTCTTGCAGAGTAGGTTTTAACTGGGATTTGAAGGAAGCCAGGGAAGCCAGGAGACTGAGGTGAGGAGGAAGACCATCCCAGGCATGGGGAATGAATGGAATGAAGATGGAGTGTTTGCTGTGAGGAACAGTGTGGGGCAGGGGGGGAGGGGAGTGTCTCTGGATCACAAGTACCAAGCTTTTCAGGAAATGGAAAGGTAGTAAGGGGACAGATTCTAAAGGGCTTTGAAAGCCAAACAGGATGTTGTATTTGATTTTGGAGATGATAGAGAACTTCCAGAGAGGATTAAAATTTTACTGAAGATAAAACACTAGAACGATCTATCAGGAAAAGTAACAGAATTCCCTTTGGTGAAGATAAATTCCTTCTGAAGGTCATTCAACAAGCACTTATTGAGTATTTACTCTGCACCAGGCACTTGCTAGGCACAAGGTTCTGCTAGGAATTTATATCCTATTGACAAAAAACAGCATGCATGTAGATAATTAAATAGAAAAAATAAACAAAACCGTTTCATGTAGAACACTAGCATTTGGGGAGATCTGCATAGACATCCTGTAGGAGGTGAAACTTGAGCTAAAATCTGAAAGAAGCTAGGGATTATACAGAGGTGAGGAGGGTACATTCCAAGCATTAGAGACAGAATCTGCATGGAGACAGGACAGTGTCATACAAGCAAGCTAATTATGCTGGAAGGTATAGTGGTTATAGAGTAATGTGCTGTTCACCTGGAAAGGCATTTTGGAGAAAGGTCTTTAAAAGTCAGAGGAGTTTATACATTATCCTAAAAGCAAAAATTAGCCCTTGGAGCAAATTGAATTGATCAGGTCTATGCTTCAGGAAAATCAATTCAAAAGCTGTGAGGATAAATTAGAGCTACCAGCAAGAAGACAGGTTGGAGGCTTAGTATCCAATTAGGAGGATGTTGTAATAATCAAGGTGAGAAATAATGAGGATCTGAAATAGAATGTTCACCAAGTAAAAGAGATGTATACAAGAGGTTGTAAAATCAGATGGCAACTAATTATATGTCAACTGTGAGGATGAGAGAAAGATTCAGGATAACTGAGTTTGTGCACCTGGGTGATTGGATAGGATGGTCATGCCCTCAACACATATAGTAAAAGTAAGAAAAAAGGAAGAATGAAAAGGCAAAGATTGAGTTCTGTTTTAGATATGTTGAATCTGAGACGCCTAATAGACATTCATTTGGAAATATCCATTAGACAGTTGAAGAAGAAGAAACTAAAGTTCAGGAGAGAGACTGGAACTAATTATAAAAATCTGATGAGATTTGATGGGATAGGACCTGATGAGATCACGGAGAGGGAATACAGAAAGAGAAGAGGACCCAGGACTGAGCCATGAAATTCACCATGCCTAGGGAATGAGATCCATAAGATGATCCACCAAAAGAGAATGAGAAGGAAGAATGAGAGAGGAGACCCAGTAGAGAGCAGTTTCACAAAAGAAAGAAAGATGAGAATGTCTAAACATAGGAGGTAGCCAACTATGCCAAATGCTATAGAGATATTACAAAAAAGGATGAGTATTGAGAAGTCATCTATATATAATCACTGGTAAACTTGCAGAGGGTAATTTCAGTTGATCATAATATAATTCATATTTACATAGGGAGAAGTTGAGAAAGGAATGATTTTTGCCTCTGTTTGTACCCCCAGCACTTAACACAGTGCCAGCACAGAGAAGGCATTTAATAAGTGTTTATTGCTTGGTTGGTTGGTGGATTGAGCATAAGAAGACTAATTCTCATACTCTTGACAGCTGGAGATTAAACTAGATAGCACTTTAAGGATTTGTTTGTTTAGGAACCAAGATGGCAGAGGAGAGAAAGTAATCAATCTGAACTCTCCCAAAATTCCTCTCCAAACGATTTTGAAATAGCATGACAAATCAAATTCTGGAGCAGCATAGCCAATAACAGGTTGAGGTGAGATATTTTTCCAGTCCAAGACAACTAGGAGGTTCATAGGGGAAGGCTAGGGTTGGGGCTGGCCCAGAGTACATGTAGCTGAAGGTGTAACACCTTCAGGAGCTTTCAGCCCAGACATGGTAAGGGATTCAGATACTTTGACTTGGTCATACCACTACTAGGTCTGTATCACAAAGAGAACAAAGAACAAGGAAAAGGACCTATGTGTACAAAATGATTTATAGCAGCTCTTTTCATGGTGGCAAAGAATTGGAAATTGAAGGGATGCTCATCTGCTCAATGGCTGAACAAGTTGTGATGAATGATTGTGATGGAATACTGTTTTGCTCTTAGAAGTGACAATGGGGACCGTTTCCGAAAAACATGGCAAGACCTATATGAATTAATGTAAAGTGATGTAATGATAATCAACTGCGAAAGAGTTAGCTACTCTGATCAATATAGTGATCCATGACATTCCCGATCTACTTCCAGAGAGATAGCTGATGAATTCTGAGTGCAAATTGAAGTGTATTTTTTTCACTTTTTTTTTTGCAACATGGCTAATATGGAAATACGTTTTGCATGACTTCAAAGGTACAAGTGATATCATATTGCTTGCCTTCTCAAAGAATGAGGAAGGGATTGGAGGGAAAAAGAAAAATTAGAGATCAATTTTTTTAAAAAATGTTAATAATAAAAAATAAATTTAAGGAAAAAAAGAATTTTTCTATTCCTATAATACTTTTTATCTGAAAAAAAGATCCAAAGAATTTTTAAGACAGATGAATCCTTAAAGACAATCTACTCCAATCCCCTCATTTTACAAATGAGGAACTAAGATCAAATAACTTTCTAAAAATTACACAAATGATTAGTTGAAAAGTCAAGACTCGAACCTAGGTCTTTCTCCTGGTTCACTTTTTGCTCCACTGTGATAGGTTTCTTTAGGTATAACAGATCTTTTCAAGAGAGGTAACCTTAAGAGTCCATGAATGACCACTTAATTCTTGTCTGTGAAAGAGGTAATCCTGAAGATTGGACGTGTTTCTTGTTTTATACTTTCTCCAGTGAATTAGTAAAGTGCTGTGTTTGAGCCCTTTCTGGGGCCACTAGCAATCTTTCTGAAAGACTTTGCCATTAAATTAACTGCCTTGCTATTACCCTAGTGCATAGCAATAAGAGATCCTTAGTGACCCTGGAGGCACTAAACCGTATTTATTGGAAATAAGAAGCTCTGGCATTTGATCTCATTTCACTCACTGTGGTTCCTGCAATAGGCCATATGGGTGCTCACTCTCCAGTAAATGGGAAAAGGCTGCTTGCCACCTAGCTCAACGAAGGGGAATTGAATAATCAGCTATTGTATTTCTAAATGCTTATTGCTAGATTCTCATTGTTTTCTAATCAATCAGCAAGCAATTATTAAGTATATCCTTTGTACCAGTCATTGTTCTAAAAGTACTGGAGGTTCAAAGGCAAAAACAAAGCAGTCTCCACCCTCAAGGAGCTTATAATTTATTGGTAGAAACAGCATGTATATATGAGTATGTACAAAATGTATATGTACACACATGAAGTAAATGCAGAGTAATCTTGGGGTGGGACAATGAGGCAACAGTAAAAAGGAGGGATTTGTGCAAAAGGAACAGGGATAGGTGAGAGATTCCTCATGGATGAATATAAAGGAGGAATATCAAGGAAGTCTGTTTGGTTGATCCTTAGCCTGAATGGGGAATAATGTATATTTCTGAAAAGTCAAGTTGGAGCCAAGTTGTGAGGGGCTTTAAATGTCAGAGAAAATTGTATTTGATCCAAGAGGCAAGAATTTTATTTGGAATTTATTGAGCAGGGTAATGACATAGTCAGATCTGAACTTTAAGAACATAGCTAGATCAAAGGGTATGCACAGTATTTACAGAACAGTTCTATAGCATAGTTGGGTATAGTTCCAATTGGCTCTCCAGAATGCTTGGCTCAGTTTATAACTCAGCCCACAATGTGTTAGTGTGCCAACATTTTTTTTATTTTCCTTTTTGTTATATTAGCCAGTTTATAGGTATGTGGTGTTAGCTCAGAGTTGTTCTAATTTGCATTTCTCTAATCAATAGTAATTTAGAAAATTTTTTCAAAATTTAAGAAAACGTTAAGAATTGTTTGGCATAATTGGGGGAAAAGAAATTATTTTTAAACATTAATTTTATTTGTCATTAATTATTAAATATTAATTAATAAAATAGTTTGAATATTATTATTATTTTTAAAAAGAACATAGCAATTAATCCCAATTCTGCCCTTTGAAGCAAGGTGGGATGGCTCTATTTGTGACATAACCTATTGAGTACTTGAGGATGGCTGTTATTTCCCTCTAAACTCTAAAGACTTTCCCATTTTCTATGCTTTCATACTGTTATCTAGTCTGCAGAGTGGCTGTATCCTCTCATCCCTCATGGTGACTGCTCTCCTAAATTTTGAATTTCATTCCTACCTGCCTTGGACCTTCATTTTAAGATTATCCTTGCCCTTTCAGATATGAGCGTTAGTATGATTTAATGAAAAAACCACTGGTCATTGAGTCGGAAGGGCAGGGTTTAAATTTTGGCTTTATTTCTCACTACCTGGGTAGTCACTTACCTTGAGTAAGTCCCTTCACCTTTATGTTCTCCAGTTTCCTCACACAAGAAACTAGGGGCTTGAACTGCAGGATTTCTAAGATCTCTTCCAGATCTAGACTCTGGTCCTCGAAATTACATGAAGTGACAGAAATATTTTTGTTTCCATTTTCTTCAAAGAAAAAGTCACAGGTTTTAGGAAACCTGGGAGCAGCAATCATTCCCAAGGATAAAGATGGTCTCTTTATATCTATGTGGATGTGTAGAGCTAGCCCTAATTAGTTCAAATGATGAATCCCTTGAAGTTGTTGCCTGTTTTGAATTTTCTCTGCATGTTTCCATCAGATTGGAACCATTGACCTTATTTTAAATAACTGTGATTTTGAAAAGTGTGAATTCAAATTCATGCAGCCACTTTGAGGGTTTCATTATTCCCACTGATCAGGGTCTATATATAAGCATATACAAATGTGTGTGTGTGTGCATGTGTGTGTGTGTGTGTGTGTGTGTGTGTATTCTACATTTGTGTCTTTGAATATTTTCTTTTGCATTTTTTTAAAAAAATGCTTTTTCTTTTCTTTTGACAATTGATACAGGAAAGAAGACCTTGAAAAAGGGAAAGAAGAAAGAGCCTTTTTTGCTCTCTGGGGGACAATTAGAAGTATTGATCAAAGAAGCCAAAAATTTGACCGCAGTGAAGTCAGGAGGCACTTCAGACACTTTTGTGAAAGGGTAAGTCTTACACACACACACACACACACACACACACACTCACACACTTTGGGTGATCATTAAGTAAACAGTTACTATACATTTACTATGGGAGTAGCGAATAGAATGCTGTTCTCAGAATCAGGAAGATCTGAATTCAAATCTTGTCACTGAATACTGGTTTGTTGTATGACCTCTCAGTGCCAAGAGACGACTCTCTTAAGTGTATAAATTGCAGAACACATGTTAATTTGCATTAATTCTCACTGAGTATTCCCTATATCAATCAATAGGTTCCTTCTCCTTTCTTCCCCTCACCCAAAAGCATATGCAACTGAAGGAGATTGACAGGAAGGAAGGAAGGAAGGAAGGAAGGAAGGAAGGAAGGAAGGAAGGAAGGAAGGGATGAAGGGAGGAAGGGAGGATTTATTAAATACCTACTACTTGCCAGAAACTGTGCTAAGCACTTTACAAATATCCCATTTGACCTTTACAACAACTCTGGGAGATACATGCTGCTATTATCCCTGTTTTGCAGATGAGGAAACTGAGGCAGGCATTGTTTAAGTGACTTGCCCAAGATCACATAGCTAGTATGTGTCTGACACTAAATTTATATTTAGGTCTTTCCGATTCCAAGCCCAGCACATTATCCATTGCACCACCTAACTACCTCTTTGAAGTATTTCTAATTGAGTGTATAGTGAAATGACGTTGGCTGTTGCATCATATCTTACATACACACACACACACACACACACATATATATATATTTCCTATAATAATGAAATCACAAGTTTAGTCCTTAACCCTTAATAGAATCATAGGCATCTTGGTCTAGAAGATAGAGAGATAGTCAGAAAAACCTAAGTTCAAATCCTTCTTCTGATACATGCTAGCCATATGGCTCTGGGAAAATCACTTTCTCTGGGTATCTCTAGGAAACTCTCCTACCCATCACAAACAAGTATTTGTTAAACATCTAGTCCTGTATACTAGGAACTATGCTGGTTGCTATGGATGTAAATTTTTTAAAAAATGGAAACAATCTCTTTTCTTAGGGAGCTTACATTCTGATGGGGTAGACAACTACATATATAAGTATTTATAGAACAAATTAGAAGAGAATAAATATAGTTTGGTTAGGGAGGGAAGTAGCAGTTGGTGTGGTTGGGAAAGACTTCACATAGAAGGTTGTACTTGAGAAGTGATGTGAAGGAATGAAGGGATTCTAATTGGAAATGGAAGAAATGCATTCTGGACATGGGGAATGGTCAGTGCAAGGAGACAATATGGAGTATCATGTGTGAGAAAAGGAGAGAAGCCAGTTTGTCTGGATCACAGAGCATGAAAAGGGGAAGAAATACAGTAAGACTGAAGAGATAGATTGGGACCAGGTTGTGAGGGACTTTAAAAACCAAACAGAATGTTTTATATTGTGTTCTGGAGGCAATAGTGATCCGCTGGAGTCCATTAAGAGAAAAGGTGACATGGTCAGATCTTCACTTGAGGAAAATCACTTTGGCCATTGTATCAAGGATAGACTGGATAGGGGAGAACAATGAGGTCATTTCAGTGATCTAGTAGAGAGATGATCAGTGTCTAATCCCATGCCTGGAATGCTCTCTCTCCCAACCTGTTTCTTAGAATTCTTGCCTTCCTTTAAAGCATGGTAATCATCACCCTCTCCATGAAGGCTTTTCTGGTTACCCCAAATGCCAGTTCTGACCTCTGTAAAGCTACCACCCATCCACTCTGAATCTAACTTGGAGGGACTGCTGTTTTCTCTCCCCCTTTCAAATGTAAGGTCTATGAGGGCAGAGACAGTTTTTGCTTCTGCCTTGAATTCCTTTCATCTACCCCGACACATACAGCAAATAAACACTTGTTGGTTATTGGTCAATCCGCTACATGAATGGAAAGAAGGGATCAGATGCAGGAAACGTAGTGGGGGTAGAAACAGTGAGATTTGACAAATGATTTTGTACGTGGGATGGATGAGGGAGAGCAAAGAGTTGAAAATAAAGTCAAGGTTGTGAGATGCCAAGATGAGCAGAAGGAGTGCCTTGGACCATAAGTTGACCATAAATTGCAGAGAAGTTGTTTTAGTAAGTTTTTTTGAAAGTATTTTAGAAGTTTTGTTTCCTTCACTGGGAGCCCCTTTTCCCAATGCAATCATAGGACTGAGAACAGAAAGACAACAAGGAGGGGAAAAAAGCACCACATAAATGTAATATAAATTAGAATAATAGATGTACATGTTTAGGACTTCTACCTCATAAAGGACTTTCCTTTAGTACAAGCTACTGGATCTATTTGGATTTTTTTTTCCAAAATAATTGTTTATTCTGTTAGCAATATCTTTCAATAGTGATCATCTCCAGGGAGTTCAGGGCTAGCAGAATATTCCTGTGGGATGGCATTTCATTACTGGGAGGTAGAGAAAGAGTGAATTTCTAAGTGTAATGTATTTTATTACATTTAATTATCTTTTGATTCTGGCAACATGCAGTATGTGTGCTCAGCCTGTGTGACTTAGACTAGGGCCTTCTCCATTGTTTTATTCTGGGAAATATTATGGGAAGACAATATTTAAAAGCCATCCCCAGACTGTCTGGCTCATCGCTTCCTTAGAATTCCTCCCAGGAGCAATGTAGACTTACAAAGAATTACAAAGACTTCCAAGAAAGCAATAGGAGCAAAATTCCATGACACCCTCTTACAGTAATTCACTCAATTTAAGCCGAGGGATCAATGTATAATGCCCTCAGTGGTCCATAGAGGCTTTATTCTTAAATGAAAAGTTAAGAGTTTAGTCGCAGTGACTCTAAGCCATCAGTTAGAAAAACTTCTAACATTTAGGCAGATGTTAGACCCTCTGCTTAATTTTTCATTTATGTCTATCTTGAGTTAACCCTTGACCGTTTTGTGATTGATGTTAAATTCAGTTTATTGGAAGCATTTAGGTAAAGAAACAGCAGCTTTGTAGTATAATGTCTGTGGATAGAAAAGCACAAGGGAAACAGCTGGGAGAAGAACTGGCCTTTTTGTTTGGGGGTGGAGGAAGATTTCCCTCAGCCCAGGTCTGCTCTGAGGTGCCTACGATGGTGACTCTCCTAGATATGCCCCTTCTCTGCCACAGCTCACTCCTGTCTTTGCTCTCCAAGGGTGAGCTGGAATGCAGTACTTGCACTACCTTCTCAAATGAATATAGTTCTAACTAGCTTGGTAATTTATAGTTAACCACTGGGTATGGCCAAGTTTCTTCAGTCTATTCCAGCAACTCTTGTGCAAGGTCACTACAAGTCAAAAGATTTTTTCAGACATAGTCTAAAACCTATAACAATTTCAGTGTGTGGCTGAGGTGGAAGTGAAGGTGGCACTCCTGGCTGTTGTCATTGACAGCCCAGGAGGCAAGAGTATATGAAAGGACTTCCTCATGTGTATTGAAGTTCCCAGGAATGAGAGTAGGGTTGAGGGATGAGAAGTCTATGTCAGGAACTGAACTACGAAGAAAACTGAGGATGACATCTCTCGAGAGAAAGGAGGATTTTATGGGTGTTATATAGATGGATAGAAGAAATTTCAAAAGAGGCTGGTCAAGGTGAAAAGGAGCTAGAAATAGCAGTGGGGAGTATTGAATATGCCCACTATTCTACCTGGATCAGAGTGTCAGGGAATATAAGATGGATGTTCAGTTTTGGAGAAGAAGCTAAGCTGTCTTCAGGAGAAAACCAGGTTTCAGCTAACAGTGGAACTTGTTAACAGCAAAGCCGTGGTGGCTTCAGAGAATCTAGTAAGAAAGGAGACAGGGCATTGCAGGGAAAGTCTGAACAGGACAGAGATAAGAGCATAGGGCCAGGTAGTGGGGAGATGGGATTTTGCCTTAGAGATGGCGGCTTTTGAATCTTAGGGTTTGGGTTGGGAAGAGGTGTCCAAACTCATACAAGAGGCCTTCAGAATTATCGTGTGCAACCAGAACCAGATTAAAGTACAATTGGGGAATGTCTAGCAAAATAAATAAAATCACAATAAAACAGAGATAATGTCAATTTGTGGTTTTTCTAAACCAATATGTGGAGTTCAGGGCTCCATTTCAATTTGACATGGCTGGAGAAGATCATGAGGTAGAATTATGCCAGCCATGTGACTAAGTAATAGCCAGGAGAGAGAAGTTTATGGACTAAGCCTTTTATAATTATTGTTGGTATGAAAGAGCTTCAGGGGAAGAGAGGATTGGCAGTTACTACTCCAGGAAGTATCTTCTGAGATAAAGGATGCTTCTGTAGTCCTTTTCTCCAGGTCTAAACCCTTCAGATACTTTCATTTGATCTGAATGGTGAAGATAATTTAGGCTAGAATTTTTTGAGTCCTCTGAGGCTAGTTAAGTGCTGTGGGCCTAAAGGAAAAGCCAGGTGATCCCAAAGATATTCAATATTTTGATTTCCTACATGGAGCTCTAGTATTAGCCATACGACTGGTGAAGTATCAATTTCAGGGAATATTACAGCAATAATAATAAAATTATTACATCCTGCTATTTATACAGAGTGAAACTTTATGATTTAGCAACTTGAAATTGCACCAAGATTTTTAGGACACTCTGTGTATATTTCACACCTATAATTTGCACTTGAAGATACAACCTTCTGAGTCATAATTGGGAACATTCACCAATTTACCTAAGAAGAATTCTACTCAATCCAACAATCCTCTTACTGGAAAGTCAAGGGATTGAGCTAGGCAGCATCAGTGCTAGTCTGTAGAGATACAGAAATTGAAATAACACATTCGCTGCCCTCAGGAAGCTTTGATTCTGATGGGAAACTCATAGGTCATTCAGCCAGAATGTGTTATTTCTCTTAAATCTAGTCTAGGTTTAAGTCATTATAGAGAAGTATCTAATCTCCACAGTTCACAACCTTATACGGGGCATCTCAAAAGTTTTTGTTGTTTCTCAGTCATGTGCAACTCTTCATGGCCCCATTTGAGGTTTTCTTGACAGAGACACTGGAGTGGTTTTTCATGTCCTTCTCCAGCTTGTTTTACAGATGAAGAAGTCAGGCAAACAGAGTTAAGAGAGTTGCCCAGGGTCACACCACTAGCGAGTGTCTGAGACCAGACATTAACTCATGCCTTCCTGACTCCAGGTCTGATGCTCTATTGGCTGAACCCCCTCGATCAACTAATTAGCTTTTAATTTAATGTAACTTAATTTTTTAAATTGCTGCTAGTAAAGCTGAAAAACGCACTAAGACTTTTGGGCCATTGTGTGTGTGTGTGTGTGTGTGTGTGTTTACACACGTATCTACATATACATATATATTTGTATTACACAATTTGCATTATACATTTATGTATGCATATATATATATATATATTTGCATTATACTGTTAACTGAGATCACAATTCAAATATGCAATCCCTGTATATTAACCTCAACTATTAAGAAGCTTCATTGTCTGAGCTCAGCTCCTAGGGCTTCCTTTTTGGAGATCAGACCTAGATAAGACCTGGATTCTACTTTTTGGGGGAAAGGGAGCTAGGGGAGAAAAGAAGTTTGAACTTTGTTCCTCTGGGTGGAGTGGGGACTTCAGACCCATGACTGCCTCTTCATGGAAATGAAGCACTTCTTTTGTTTTGTGTATGTCAGAATCTTCTCACAGTAGTTTTACCCCAGTGAGAAAGAGTCAGCTTTAAACAGAGATGTCAAAGTAGAGGAACTTAACCCAAGAAACAGAATGGAAAATGCTTGTCTTACATGTAGAAGAACTTACTGATCAGCATGAAGTTGAAAAGATATGCATCATCCTGTGATGGATGGGGATATTCCCAACTGACATTTAGTTGGGAGGAATAAGAACATCTCTTGTACCTGGAAGGCTTAATAGACTTTGGTCCTAGAAGGGACTGGCCAATCCATCTCAGGGATTAAATTCTAGTCTCAGATCTCTAATTTCATCGTTCTATGGCTATGTCCTCCCCTTAAACACCCCCCTCAATAAAATAACCGCTACAAAGAGTAGTACCTGAATTACAACACAAAGAGGTAGCAGCCAGAGTCAACCAAGCCATTCCCAGTCCCAGATCCTCCCTGGTGAAAATGTATCTTCCAGTTATCAGAAGATACCCTTAAGTTTTCTGTAACTAGTTAGTCTTAGAAGTTAAGCTAATTAAAAAAAAATCTTGGATTTTAACTAAAAAGAAGAAGAGAAAGATAGCATAACTTCTTTTCTGAAGCTTATTAGAGATCCACAAAATAAAACCGAACTTTCCTCACAAGTTAAATCACCAGTGTTTCCATTTTTGATGGAAGGAATGGGTGGGAGCAAGGCTGGAAAGGGAAAAAGAGGACATTTACTACCTACCTCTCCACATCCAAGAAATAAACCATTCTGCCAATTAAAACCTAAACTGGACCAAGTATTTGGAGACAGAGGCTAGGTCAGAGTCAGAGCGGGGAAGAACAAACATGAAAAAGACAATTAGTATAGGAATTCGAAATGGCTAAAGGCATATGGAGTCTTCTCTCATCTGGTTGATTCTGTGATTTGTTTTTTCTCCCCCAGATACCTGCTTCCTGATACCACCAAAGCCACCAAGCACAAAACCCCTGTAATCAAAAAGAATGTTAACCCCCAGTGGAATCATACTTTCCTGTTTAGTGGCCTGAATCCCCAAGATATAAACAATGTTTGCCTAGAATTAACAGTCTGGGACAAAGAGGCTCTCTCTAGTAACGTTTTTCTTGGAGGCGTTCGATTGAACTCTGGCACTGGTAAGTGACTGGTCAAGAATGGCCAGCATCCTTATTCTGCTCCATGAGTTGGTATACAACGGTGGAAAAGTTGCCAGTTCTGTCGTTTTCAGGATTTTAAGAAAGCTCCCTCTAAATTTTCTAAATGAAAATCTTGTCCTTGCCCACTAATGCTGAAAATTCCCTTGGATCAGCACAGTTAGAGGGAAAACGTGGGGATAGGAGGGGTAAGTGAAGGATTTAGGTGGGACCGTGTACAAAAAACTGGCCCAGGATGATTCCACCCATGGTCATGCTAAGGGCAATGGCAAGGAGATCCTGACTGACTCCATCAGTGCTGAAGAAGAGGTAAGGTGAACAGATAGTGATGAGTTATAGGGATGGCGGGAGGGGAGCATAAGGAATTAGGAGAGTTGCTAGATATCCCTTCCTTGTCTCTATGTGTGTGTGTGTATATATATATATATATATATATATATATGTGTGTGTGTATGTGTATATATACATATATATACACATACATATATACATATATACACATACATATATACATATATATATACATATATATGTTGGGTTGTATGGTACCAAGATTAAGAGAGTTAAATTGAGTCATTTTAGACTTAGATTTAGGTTTGAATGTCTCCTCTGCAGCTTACTGACTACATATGACTGGTTAGATCACAGTCTCCCAGGGCTGACTTTAATCAGAGACCTTGGATTTGAATCCCACATCTGATACTATCCATGTGACCTTGAATAAATCACTTAACCTCTCAGTAGCCCAGTCTCCCCATTTATAAAGTGAGGGTGTTTGTCTCAATAAGTCCTGAAGGTCTTCTCCAGTCATCATTCTTTGAGAGAAATAGAAATGAACACAAATGGGGAATCTTCATGAGTTATCTGTGTGGCTTCTGACTGTGTTACTGCCGTTCAGAATACAGGTCATGCCCAAAAAGTCAAGAAAAAGAGCCAGAACTGAGAATATTCAGGGTATTGTATAGAAATTCCCTAGCTTCCAGTTCTACAGCCCATTGTCCTTTTAGAGAGATGATCCAGAGCACAAATTGTAAATCTTGCTGAGCAAACAACCACACAGTACAAGTGCCTTAGAAGGAAAGACTTTATTTCCCCCTAAAAATTTTACCAAGTGGGTAAAATAGTGGCAAGAAGCAATTAGAAGACCATTGTTCTGGCAATAAGACCTTTAGATGACTGATAAGTTACTGACTGGCACAGTGTGAAAGTTGACCCTCTTCCATTTTTCAGGTATAAGTCATGGGAAGGAGGTGGATTGGATGGATTCTCAGGGTGAAGAACAACACCTCTGGCAGAAGATGGCAAACAGTCCTGGGGAGTCTGTTGAAGGAATATTGATGCTGAGATCTAGCATGGGAAAACGTAGACCCTAAAAGGAGATTGATTCTGTCTAAGGATGAATCTCTAGTTGTCAGCCTGGCCTCCCTGGTCTCCTAATCTCCAGAAAATAGCAAGCCGGATTCCAGCAATTCTGTTCCACTAGCATTTTGCACTTATGGATATTGGGAGAGAAAGGGAAAGAAACCCATGTTTGGGTATTTTTGTTGTGTGACTTACACAACCCATATATCTAAATGTCCTTTACATGATCCTATTGTGTGAACATCAAGAGCCTTCTTTTCATCCTTTATTGTTGAAGAGCAATTCATCCTTGAGTTTCACACACTGGGAGATTCAAGGGAAGTGACGAAAGGGTATAGCTGTCAGGTTCCCAGACCTTTCCTGATGAGGATCTACTCTTGATTTCCCCCAAGTTACCTGAGGGTGGAAAGGCAAAGGCTACTGAATTTAACAGGCATGATTACTTAGGGAAGAAGATGTTGACCACCTTCGCCTCTCCACTAGGTGTTCCCATGAAGTAAAAGAAGGTTTGGCAGTCCTTAAAAGTCTTACACCAAAAGTCAGACTGGTAGTTTGTGATGAACCTGTTGGTGACCCCTGGCACAAATAGGTTTGCTGTCTATACTAACTCCAAAAGAGCCTAAAATGATATTGATGCACCTTTGCCCTTTTGTTTATATTTATTTTCTGGCAATGACTTTCTTATTAAATGAAAAGAATCTTTACTATCTGTTCTGTCCCACAGAACAAACACAGGTATTTGTCATGGCCCTTTCCACCTCCTTCTGCATTCTTAAACTTTTGGACATTACCCCCATGACAGATCCTGTGAGGCCATTGTGGATTGACCAGGCACCAAACATCACTGAGTTCTGAAACCTTAGAGCAGAAAGTCACCTCTGTAGTCACCTGGTCCATCTTACAGATGAGTAATTCAGAGGCAGAGGAGGGACCAGAACCCAGGGATTCTGGGACAAAGGATAATCCAGAACTTTTCCCACTTTACCAACTGGCATCACAGAATGATTCCCAGGAGGTACAGAAGGGTAGGACATCAGGGAGGTAGGTGGGTGAGTCCAGCTGTTTGAATTCTAAAAAGACGTGAATGTTGAGATCTTCAGGAGTCTTCAGATCTTCAGAAATGTTCACCGGTCTCCTCTTTTCACCTTTGCATTCGACACCATGCAAGCTTCTTTAAGAGTAGAGACTATTTCATTTTGTCTTCATTTCCCAACATCTACATATTGTATCTGACACATAGTAGATTGTCAATAAACACATGCTGAGTGATTAATTTGTCTGGTTTGGGGGGAGGGTGGAAGGGGAAGGGAATTAGCATTTGTTAAGTGCCTACAATGCGCCGGGCACTGGGTTAAGTGCTTCACAAATATTATTGCATTTAATCCCCACACCAATCCTAGGAGATAGGTGCTATTGTTACCCCCATTTTACAGCTGAGAAAACTGAGGCAAATAGAAGTTCAGTGACTTGCCCAGGGGGGACACAGAAAGTATCCGAGGCTCCATTTGGACTTCGTCTTCCCCAGTTCTCTATCCCCTGTACCACCTAGGTGCCTTACATGAAATAATGTAGAGTTCTTATGCCCTGTGGCAATAGGGATATTAAAAGAATACAGATATAAAATTTTGAGAAGGAATGGTGGTTGCATAAAATACAGGGATCTATTTTTATAGAGCAGGAAATGCATTAACAAAGATCAGCCTTAAAGGATGAAAATGAAAAATGTGTGTGAATACCAGCTAATCAGAATCCTTATTTATTCTGTGGTTAGTGCTAGGAATCTAAGTTCTCTTAGGGACACCTTTGTGCTAAGTATTTTATTGCCAAGAGCAGAGGATGATAAGGTGTGTGTGGAAGTACATAGATGCCTGACCTTGGAGTTACAAAGACCTGAGTTCCCATCCTGACTGTGACATCCACTGACTGTCACAGCATGACCACAAGACATTGAAGCAGTGTCCCAAGCCACTTTACAAAACTACGAGTTATAAAGAAGTTTACTGATCTGCATCTGTGAGGGGAATGTTTATACCAGGAGTTCTCTACTCTGGTCAACTTAGAGGTCTGGACCAAATAAAAACACTTATGGATTGTCTTAATGCATATGAAAGATGTGTGTGTACATGCGTGTGACATCACGAAAAAAGAAGTCCTTTCCCAGATACAATTTCAGCAAAAGCAGTGCTTGTCCAACAGAAAAAGAACTGGCTTAAATGTCAAGATTCCAGGGTTCTAGTCCCACCACTGTCCAGTTAAAAGACAGTCAAGTCACATCCTTCTTTTTCCTCAGTTTGTTTACTCATATAATGGGGAGAATAACACTTACCCTTCCTTTGTTGGGCTCCGATGGCTATGAGGTACTTCAAAAAATAGAGTCCATGCTGTACATATAAGATACTGTTATTAATTTGGCAAAGGCTAAAATGATTGTCAGACCCACTCCACAAAGTTATTTAACCTCCATATTCCTGACTCAACATTGAGAATTAAGAAAGTAACTGATAATATTTATGATAACAATGTCCTGAGCAATATCATCCAAAGACATATCTCTCGCTTCTGGAAGATATGCCAGCCTGCCCAACCTAATTTGCTTATTGGTTTTTCTAATTAGCTCACATCCCTACCTCTTCATTAAAGCAAAAGAAAATATAATAAAGGAAATCTATTCATTAATTTCTACATAGGAAGAATGATAAAGATAAGCTACTTTCAGACTTGATTAAAGTTACATAGATTTTTACTGGAATTTTTAGAATGGAGTGGAATCTGCTGGTTGGTAGACTACTTCAAATTATGCAAACAGAATTATCTCCTTCTATAGAGATAGGAGGTGGCAACTAGATGGCTCAATGGATGGGAAGCTAGGCCTGAAGTCAGGAAGGCCTGTGTTCAAATCTGGCCTCAGACACTTACTAACTGTGTGGTCTTGGGCAAGTCACTTCACCTCTGTTTGCCCTAACCTCCTGGAGAATGAAATGGCAAGCCACTCTAGCAGATCTTCACCCAGAAAACTCCATGGACACAATCATGAAGTCAGACCTGACTAAGCAACAACACAGGAATAGAAAAGGACTTGTGAAATGCATAATATTACTTTCTCATACCTATGTGGCAAGTAGGCAGGGAACATTTAAACTTAAATTAAGCCCACGAGAAAGCTTTGTGAGCCATAGCTATAAGTGGAGAGATGTTTCTGTATTGTGATGTTCATAAAATATCACTCAGTAGGTTTCTCTGTGCCAAGAAAATTTGTCAACTTTCTCCAACATTGTCTTTAAATATATTTGGGAACTATGTATACTACCATAGATCTGAAGATCAATCTGTCAGTTACTTTCAAAAAATAGAGCCCAATAGGAGACACTGGGAGTCATTGGACTAGCAGAATATCTGCGTTGGAATCTTGCTGAAGAATTACTTTACTAAAGTATTAATGCCTACTACCGGGCATTGTACCAGGTATTACGAATACAAACAAAATGAAAATTTCCAAGGATTTACCTTAGAGAGAGGGAGACAAAAAAGGACCAGAATCACAATGTGTCAGAGCTTGGAAAGATTTTATCATCTAATTCAGTCCCCTTATTTTACAGAGGATGATAGTGCAATCCTGGGAGATTAAGTAAATTGTCTTAATATTGCAAGATTCCAACAGATATTCTGCTACTCCAATGACTCTCGGTGTTTCCTATTGGGCTCTATTTTTTGAAAGTAATTGACAGGTTGATCTTCAGATCTATGGCAGTCTACATAGTTCCCAAATATATTTAAAGACAATATTGGAGAAAGTTGACAAATATAAAGAATAGAAATTATCTATTTTGATGGGACATTACATTAGATATGAAAGGCAATATGACATAGTAGAGAGAAAGCTAGCCTGGGAGTCAGGAAAAACTGAAATCAAGGCCCGCCTTCTGACAATTCTTGCCCCTGGACCCAGATGGCTCCAGAGGAGAAAACGGGACTGGTGACCTTGCACAGCCCTTCCTCACTTAAATCCAATTCGCTTGCAAGTTATATCATCATGTCACGGTCCTCTTCAAGAATGAAAGACAGACAACAATATGTAACCTCTTAGTGACCCAGACAATACTTTAAGACCATAAGCTGCTGTGGCTGATCTGTACTGGAGGAAGATTTCCTTAACAGAAGTTCCTAAACCATTGAAATCACAGGCCCAGATCAGCCCCACCAAAATCCCCCACCAAATTAGATTTTGAACGTAGTCCTTTTATCTGTTCTAACACCTTGGCTGGGCTTACTGGAAAGTATATAACTAGACTAGAAGCCATCAGGTTCAAATCCCTAGTGTAACAGATGAGGAAACTGAAGTGACTTGTTTACAGTGATATAGGGAATTAGCATTAGAGGGGGCATTTAAACCCAGGTGCTTTCATTCCCCAGGCAGGACTGACTCATTCTACTGTGCTACCAGGCTGTCTGTCCCCTCTGTAAACTGCTGTAAGATCAGATCATGACATCTGACTTTATCATGGATAAGATCTAAATAAGCTTCTTAATACAGTGCATCAGACTCCTAGAGGTAGAATTATGGTAGAGATGTCCTGAGGCTTATTTTGAAATTGTGTACTCATTTTTTTTGCTCCCTTTCATATTGAATCAATCCATCAGCAAGCAAGCATTCGTGAATCAGACAGATCTACAGAAGAGCAGTCAGGTGAAAGGCAATGTTGTCAGATTTAAGAGCATATTTTTTTTCAAATGTCCTTTCTGATAACAGAAATTCCTTATCCAACCTGTAAGCCTTGCTTTAAAAGGAAGGCAACATTTCACAACTTAGGCTATTTCTGTTACTCAAACTGTCCCTTTGAATGTCATGTTCCCATAAACATTAAAAACAAAGACATCTTCTGAAAATCAGATTTGATTCCTTCAACCTCTTTTTCCATTAAAAAAAAAATTAACACTTGGAATATGTGATCCACCAACCCCTAATTGCTCTTTGAATGAATGAATAAATCCTAAATCTGGCTCATTCACAGTAATATAAAATTTTGGTCAAAACATCTATGTCAAGACTGCTAGGCATAGTGTTGTATGCAATGCTAAAGGGAATGCTAGTAGAAGAAATATAAATGGTCTTCATTTTTAAGCACAATATAGACCTGAAGCCTGAATTTTTTAAAACATGCTGTCCTAATGCAGGACCTTGACCATGAAACTGCTTTTGAAAGTAGCAAGAAAACAGATGTGCATTTTACCAGGCAACACCAAGTAAACAAAGTTATGAATGTGAATCATTGAAAAGGGGAGAAGATACCTAAATCTATGTATAGGATACATATGTGTACTATGTGATGGTGGCAGTACATGAGAGAATACTAATTTTTGATCAGGTTAAGATTTGTGAATATGAAGAAGTGATCATAATTAAGTATTTGTTAAACTACCAATTTTAATCTTAGTTGTCACTGAAATTTATTATTTTGTTTTACCTAGTAATGATTCATATTACTGAAAGTTCACTTGAAAGGGCAAATACGACAGAAGTACATGAAAAGAATCTGGTTATATAAAATGTTCTCTTCTACATTTTATACCGACTGTGTGGCCTGAACAAAGTCATGCTCCCTCTCTCTGCCTCAGTCTTCTGGCTTTACTTGATGGATATTTACTTCCCCAAGACCATGAAAGTTGTTATATGTTCTGTGGAGTATATTGTTTGGATGAGTGATTCCTGCCTTAAAGCTGCAAACACAGGTAGAAAGTGGCACATCTAGCTAGAAACCCATAAACTCAAAAAGTTGAAAAATTTTAATGGAATAATAGCAACATGGAATAGTGAGAAATTTTGAGAAAACCTAACTTCTCAGTATCTATCTCTTGAATAACTACAGAAATGTTACAAACATACATACATAGAAAAAGAAAAAGGAAATTCCAAAAACAAATTTTAAAAGTCTCCTAAAACACAGAACATAACAAAGAAATAAACAAAAGAAATTCCAATTAGATGAATAAATATTATGCAACAAAGGAAACAAAAGCAAAGATTCCAGATGGAAAATAGAATGCATTAATATCAACAATAGTCTATAAAACTAAAATTATTTAAAGGTACATTCATGTAAATAATATGCACACTGAAGGAAAGAAAGAAAAATAAAATTGAAAATAATAAAATTCAATAGCCTGGATATATCAGTGGAGAATATAAATTAAACAGTAGACTAACTGAGAAATAGAATTATTTTTGCTGAAAGATAGACTGCTAGAAACAATGAAAGAACAAAATTAAACAAAAAAAACCTATCCAATTATAAAAATGCTTGCAAGCTTCATATGCAAGGTGATAAATCTTGATGACAAGTTTAAAGAAAAAAATCAGAGTTAAGATGACTCACAATAAAAATGACCACTCTATTTTAGAAAATAGTGCATGAGAAATTCTCCAGATTGATTACAATTAAAGGATAGAATACGGACTGACATAATTCAGAGGACACTATCAGGCAGAGCTTTAGACAACTCATTCAGAAATGTTATCTAACTCTAAAGCTCCAACAACAAAGAGATGATTATTTTTAGAAAGAATGAAGAAGCGGGGGGGGGGGGGGGGATTATGACAAAAAGCATCAATGTGAATTATAGGGTTTTTTACAAAATGTAAGAAACGGCAAAAATGACTGGAACATGGGGTTTTTCCCCCCAAATCAAGGAAAATTGAATTTCACTTCCAAACATGTATTTAGCAGAAGTTAACGTCCTTTTAAGACAAAAATATGGTCATTTAAATGCCAGTAAAAAATATCAATACTTTGTTCAAGTGAAAGAGCTTAGCACAGCTTATGACATGCCTAACAACGCAGCATTGCTCTAGAGTATAAAGCCCAAAGAGAACTTTATAACCAAGAACTATTAGTCCCTAATTTCATACATGTGAGGATAATAAAACAATAAAATGTTTAATTTACTGTCTATATAATTATAACAGAATTTTTCTATCTCTTTATTATTATCAACAGATATGTGCTCATCACATGCATTTTACAAAGTGAGATGACTTTGACCATCAGAATACAAAGATCTTTTAGAACTAAAAGTCACAAAGACAGTTAGAAAATCATAACTGTATCTAGAAATCTATAAACACAACCAGAAATATGGTAATTTGTCCAGAAAATTACAGAAAATTATAGAAAGTATAAATCTAGCCATAGATATACAAAAATTAGAAACATGGCTAGAAAACTAGAAATCTGTTCAGAAAACTAAAAATACATTTAGAAAGCTTCAAACATGGCTAGAAAGGGCTGGATCAGGTTAAAAGGTACAGAGATAGATAGAAACCTGTAAAACTAAGGCAGTAGAAGACTTTGTGATACAATTAGAAAACTGAGCATTGCTAGAAACCCAGAGACCTTGCTATAAAAGCTTCTATTAATATCACTAGAAATAATCTGGAAAGCTGAAAATATAACCATTTAGGAAAAAGTGATGCTAGTAAGTTGATGATCTAGTCAGACTACTGTAAAGAGGTAATTTACCATTCTGGGGACATCCATTGCTTAGAATATACCCTAATGGTACTTGAAGTACAGCATTCTTCAGTATTTCAGTGGATTGTATCTCTGAACATATTGACATGTCTTCACCTCCAATGATGCCTATCACCACCCATTCACTTTCTCCCTCTTGGTTACTCTTGCCCACATCCTCCTGTAAATCCTTGACAAGGGGGTGTCAACTCAAAGTACTAAAACTGCTAGATCTTTGACATTTCATGAATAGCAGGGAAGGCATGCAAAGTGGTCATTGGTAAACCTTCATTCTTGCCACCTGACAAATCCATTCTCATTGGGTAATGTTCTTTATGGTGCTTCTCATATGTCATCCTTCAACGGTACTATGCTATAGCCCACTACATCCACCATATACCTTCATATTGCCTTTTGGGTGACCCACGACTGTAAATCTTCTGAGACTGTAGTAGTAAATGACAACATGACCAGAAGAATATCAATACATGCATCTAGATCATCTCTATTGAAAGTATGAAGAGGGCAGGGCAAACTTTTGTGAATGATATTAAAGAACAGTCTATATGTCATTTGATTCGATGACATACTGATTCTATTAAGTGAAACATGCAACAGGGAAATTTATGTTCACCAAAGTAATATACCAGACCTTTTGACTCTTTAACCTTTTAAACTCTTTAGAATTTATTAAACTCTTTCTTAGGGCTCTAGTTTCTGAATTCAAAGGAGGAAGAAGAATATATTTTAAATAATATGTATCATTAATAAAGGGAAATAATTGAGTTGGATAAAAACATTTTTCTTCCATTCATTATTTTAATACAAGGGATTCATCTGCAATTCTTTTTTTCCTTGCTATTCAGATAGAACAGAGCTTGACAGTAGGTATTATAATAATTTACATTATAATAATTGAAATAATTATAAAATAAAAATTAAAAGAGAAACAGCAGATAGTTTGCTACTAAATAAATGCCTGTTAAAAGGGAAGAGAAACATATAGCTGGTTGAAACTGAATCAGTTAAAAAACTATTCTTTAAGTTCATTTTTCAGGAGTTGACTATATTTATTCCAAATTTTTTATTGATGCTTCAGTTATTTTCCAATATACCCCACTCTTCAATGAAACCTCTGTTGAGAAGGAAGAGGAAAGGAGGAAGAGGAGGAGAAGGAGAAAAAGAAGAGGAAGGAAAAGGAGAAGAAAAAGGAGAAGAAGCATCAACAAACAGTGACCTGCTCTTTCCATTTCAGTCACAGACTAACAAGATCTGTATCTCTAAGAGAATTTCACCGATAAGGAAGGCTCCGTGACTTGCCAACACCACCTAGACAGTAAATATCAAAAGCTCGACCCCTGCCCAGGTCCTCTGACTCCGTTCTTCTCTAAGGTCATTGTGCTTTTTTGGTTCAATCCATTCATACTGATGAAGCCAACAGTGACATTTGTTTTTAAATTAACACCATTGGGAAACAATGGTTAAATTTATTTCTTTCATTAAGCAAAGTAGAGGCATTGCTGTAAAAGCTAGAAGACTGAGAAAAAAAGGAAAAATTAGAGCATTTCACAATTCATTTTTAATCACAATGCTGACCCTGTTCCTCTTCTTGAGTCACACTTGTATGTAGATTCCCTTGACTGCAGGACTGCACTGAAATAGTTGATAATTTTTCAGAGACATTTATGTCTCTTTGTAGGATCATAGGATGCAAGTTTGGAAGAAATTTTATAGATCAACCTGTGCTGTCCCTTCACTTTATAAAGAGTCATTGACACCTGCATGTTTTTAATTAAGTTGGAAAGACACTGTTGCCCCATAGTCTTGGAGATGATAAACTTTTTGTAATATAACCAATATCTCCCAATACTTGGGGAAATGTTTGGCTGCTGTTGTGTTTCTTTGCTGTTACTTTGCTTTGTTTTAGGTGCAAAAGAAAAATTAAGCAGAAAATTTTGAGCAACACTATATTTTCCCCCTTATATGTACATGAGACATAATGTATCTGCTTCTCTTATTTTTCCTGCCCATTTGCTTGTCCCACCATGTATAAAACAAAGGCAACAGTATTACCCAACATGATGTAAGGCTAGTATTTCTGAAACTGTATGTAGTCTCTGTAATCTTCTTGACCCAACTTGCTAAGCCATATACTGTATTTTTTATAATGTGTAATTGATTTCCCTCTTGATTAAATTCACATTCCCAGTGTATCTCTATGACATGCTTTATTATTAATTATTTTAGGAATCCTTTGTGAAGAATAGTCTGTCACCTTGTACTCATGTTTTATATTCCTGGCCACCACAAAAATAACAATAAACTTGCTGATTGAGTAAAATGTTGTCTGGGTTTGAGCATTGAAGAATTAAGAATTCACAAGAATTCTACAATATGTCATTCCACTCTGTCCAGCTCAATCGTGGAGTCTTTGTCTCTGTCCTAGCTTTGCTCTAGGCTAGTGACCTTGCCACTGTTTTTACTGGTGGCAATGAGCACTTGGCATTTTGTGAACAGAAAATGTGAGTGGTGCCAAACCACCTGCTTCTTGTGGAATAAAAGAAGTTACAGAAATGGCCAGAGATGTGGCCCATGGGAGCCAGAGATGCCCACAACTATTTTAAGTTACAGCACAGGGAAATTCACATTCTCTCTTTGCGGAAGAAACCAAGTTATTTGCTGTGATGCTGGGACCCAGACCTCTGTTTTTGATGCCCTCAGTTTCTGTTCTCTCACTTTGTGTCCTTCTTCATTGTCTCATTGGTCCTAAAGGGCCCAAGGTCTCCCAATGCATCCTTGGTCATCTCCAGTCATCCTGAGGAATACCTGGTCACTAGATTCAGATGGCTCCAGAGGAGAAGTGAGGCTGGTGACCTGCGCAGCCCTCCCTCACTCAAAACAAAGTGCAAGTCATGTCATCATTTTTCTGATGGCGTGGTCTTCTTTGGCAACAAAGGATGAACATCATCCTGTTTCAAGCTCCTTTTTGGGAGATGTTTAGGAGTTTCTTCTGATCTTACTCAAATAATTTAATTCAATTAAACAAACATTTATTAACTATTTCCTATGAGTATGACATTCTGCTCAATGTTGTTGATACAAATACAAAAATGAAACTCCTAGTCCTCAATGGGCTTACGTTCTACTGTTACAATACGTACACAATAGCTAAGTAGATGCAAAGTAATTTCAAGAAGCAAACACACTAACAGAGGGCAGGGCATGTGCAGGGATCAGGAAAGGGTGGCGATGAGAAGTGACTAAGAAGAAAGTAAGAGGGGAGCACATTCCAGGCACAGGGGACAGCCCACACAAAGGCGTGTAGGTGGGAAATAGTATTTGTCCTTCATTCTTGAAGAGGACCAGTGCCATCAGGAGGGTGACATCTTGACATTGCAAGTGAGTGGGGTTTAAGTGAGGCAGAGCTGTGCAGAGTCATCAGCCTCATTGGCTCCTCCAAAGTCAATAGAATCCAGTGGCAAGCCATAGGTTAGAACTCCCGATGATAGCTCCCAATGAGAGATAGTATACTGAGTTCAAGAATAGTACTTGGCATTCAAAGACCTGTAACATCCAATAAAATAGAATTCCATAAGCATTTAGTCACTTACCATGTATATGGCACTGTTGTTGGGACTGAGAATGCAAGGACTGAAAGGAACACAACTCCAGCTTTCAAAGAAAGTCAACACAACACAACATAATATGATACAATACAAGGATACTACAATTGTCCACACTGGGTTTTTTTTAAGTCAATTAGTCACTTGCTTCTTTCTGATGTGACTTACTATAACTCTCTCTCTCTCTCTTTCTCTCTCTCTCTCTCTCTCTCTCTCTCTCTCTCTCTCTCATGATATGTGTGTATTTATAACTCAAAGGTTCAAGATGCCTCTTCCAGGATAAATTCATCATCTCTAATCTCGTCACTATGACACTATTTCACTCAGCCTCCTCTCCCCTCTGATCAGGAGGGCTAAAGGGGAATAACAAACTCCTCCCAATGCCTTCCTTTATAGAAGGTCCAAACTGAACTTTCAACTCATTCTACTGTGTTGCTCTGCCTGAATTCAATTCCATGGAACAAGAGGTACACTGAGCACCCCTTGGTGGTCTTCCTTCCCCACCACGCACCCCCAGCTACCTCCTTTTGTATGTTTCCTCTTCCTCATTAGATTGAAAGTTCCATGGGGGGTAAAAACTATCTTTCTTTTTCTTAATTATATCCTTAGCTCTTAGTACAGTGCTTAGCATATAATAGGTACTTAATAAATGTTTATTGAAATCATTTGAATATTATATCTAAATATATATGTATATATGTGTGTGCATGTGTGTGCATGTTGTTATTATATCATATATTACATAATCCTCTCTTTCCTCTTTCTCCCTCCCTATCTCCCTCTTCTATAATACACAAATATATCTATGTGTTTACAAATCTGGAGCAGCTAGTTGGAACAGTGGATAGACTACAGAAATTGGAGTCAGGAAGATTAATCTTCCTAAATTCAAATCCAACCTCAGACGCTTACCAACTGTGTGACTCTGGCAAGTCCCTTCAGTCTGTTTGCCTCAGTTTCCTCATCTGTAAAATGAGCTGGAAAAGGCAACAGCAAACCACTCCAGTGTCTTTGCCAAGAAAACCCCAAATGGGGTCATGAAGAGCTGGACACAACAGAGAAACAATTAAACTAAATGGTTTCTGAAGTCCCTTCCAGTTCCAAGATTCTGTGAGTCTGGAGCAAGGAACTTGAGTCATCCTAACAGGACTTCTATGTGGGAACACATTTCTGTCAGATTTGACAAGTAGCATATTTAGGGTCCAGCCTGTCTATAAGAAGGTCTACTGAGGTAAACCTGAAAACATTATATAAATACTAGCTGTTATTGTATTGGGTGTGATACCAGTTCTCTGAACTTTAAGACCAGGTGATGCTACTTTCCCCCTCCTTGAAAGTTTTTGTGTCTTTGCAAAAAGGTGTTGATTTTCTGTGACCCCTGAACAGAGTATGTAATCAAAGGGCCAAAGCAGCACTTCATGGAGAAGCAATTTATTGCTTTCCAAGCCACGATCGTGTGATTTCCTTTACCTGTCTGGTGGATATGCATGCTCCACAGGCTGCAAAATGGCAATGTTTTTCTTTCTGGAATTTTCAGTAGGTGAAGCTGTAGGTGACCCAATTTTGTCCTTGAATCTGGGGATATATGCCTGTTTTCCAAAGATGGCATCTTCATATTCTCTCTCTCTCCTTCTTCCTTCTCCCCTCCCTCTCTCTCTCTTTCTCTTTTTCTCTCCCTACCCCCAGCAAAATGTTTAATAAATTGTTGTTAAATAAAAAAAAATGAATGAATGAGCAAATGGAAAGCAATGAATATTGACTATTTGGTTAAGTTGAATTCTGAAAGGTAGCTTAGAAGATACCCAGATACCCAAGCGAGAGTCATTCAAAGGTGGACAGAAGGATGATTACCGCCTCAGTTCCATTTAAAATTCATTTATTCATCTCAGATCACTGCGACCTAAGTACAGAAGCCTTCCTGGAGGGGAGAATGACACTTCCCATTTATTCAGAGCACTCTAAAATGATTCTGAGCTTTATGCATAGAAATGAAGCTTCACAGACTCTTAAGATGGCCACATAACAAATGGCAAAATAAATCGTTAAAACCTTGGCATTAATTGAAATGCAACTAAAAAATCAAATTCATTGATACTTATTTTAATAAATGGCAATTCTTACTTTACACAGACTCCTTTAGTACATCACCATTTGTCAAATGGATTATTGATGGATAAAACTCAGTATTTTGAAATTAGTGCTATGTCTTTAACCTGTTTTTTAAATTCTGATTTGAGTATGGATCAGGGTTTTATAATAACACTTTTTTAGTTTCTTTAATAAAAAATGTAAGACAGATAAGTGGTGTAGTCAATACAGTGACAGATTCGGAATCAAGAAGACTCATCTTCCTGAGTTCAAAACCAGCCTTAGACTCTTAATAGACCCTGGACAAATTGCTTAACCCTGTTTGCCTCAATTTCCTCATTTATAAAATGAGCTACAGAAGAAAATGGCACACCACTCCTATACCTTTGCCAAGAAAACTCCTACAGAGGTCACAAAGATTTAGACACAACTGAAACAGCTGAACAATAAAATAAAATAAACTCTCCAGAAACTTGGTAACATTAGCTTGACCAGCCTTGTTTTTGTGTAGTTCGAATGACTCCACTACATGGCAGACCAAATTCCAGAACTTGGAGGGTCAAATCTCTTCTTTTTTAGTGTCTTCCATTACCTCACATTCTCTATTTCCTCATCCATTCCATTTCGTATTCTCCCTCAAAAGAACAAGAACAAGGACAAAAGCAAAAACCATGGAAGATTTTGCCTACAGACTTCCATGAATGACCTAGAACTTGTCCCCTCACCATGCCAAGTCCTTTACCTTTGTTCTGTCCTCTCAACCGACATTGATTTTAAAAAATACTATTTATTTATAACATTCATTTTTTTAAATTTCAAATTCCAAATTCTCTCTCTTCCTCTGGTCCCTCCCCACAAATTGAGAAGGCAAGCAATATATCCATTATACATGTGAAATCATAAAAAATATATTACCCTTATTAGCCATGTTACAAAAAAATGTTAAAAAATTATACTTTGATTTGTACTTAGACTTCATCAGTCTTATGTCTCTAGAAGTGGATAGTATTTTTCATCATGAATCCTTTGGAATTGGCTTGGATCATCAACAACATCGATTTTTTTAGCTCCACTTCCAGCCATACTTAATGGTTACCAGTAAAAGAAAATGCAGAAGTGTTTGTGTGGCATTTGTTTATTTCTATTTGTATTTTTTCTTTTTTGTTTTGCTTTTAATGACACCTGATATGTATAGAAGTCCAAAAGTTCAACAAATTATCTTGTCTCAAGAGAGGACCTCAAATTTTTTAATCTCATGCACTGTCCTGCCCCTCCTCCCCTTTTAATGGACTTCTCTCTAATCACTGATACTCTATCTGGAGTCATTACTCAGTAGTGACTGTTACTCCCCTCCCTCTATAGTCATGCTTTCCCAGGGATGCTGGACTTTCAGTAGCCAATCTAGAAACATCATTTCCCAGCCTAGACTCAATACTCTTTCATTAGCCACCTCTACCCTATGCTCTACCCTTATTGCCTTGCTCTAGATACCCTGGGTCCTTTTCCTGTTCCTTCTGGAATATTTGCTCCATAATCTACAAACTTCTGTTCATCTTTGTTTGTTTTACGTGTATTTTTTTACAGCCACTTATAATATTCCTACCATTCCTCTCAAATGGAACATTCCCAAAAGAAAAAAAGCACTTATCATAAACATTCATATCAGCAAAACAAGTTCTCATAATTATGTTACCAAAAATGTCTATCTTTGTCTGCAGGAGGTCGGTGCATGTTTCATCCTCAGGGTGCTGGACTTGCGATTTATCATTGAGTGATCAGGACTCTCTGGTTTGTCAGAGTTGTTTTTGAAATCATAAATTGATCTCCTAGTTCTGTTCATTGTTTTGTATCAGTTCAGAGAAGTCTTACCATTTTCCTCTGAAACTATTCTTTTTCTAACAAAAATGTAATAGAGCAATAATCCATTACATTCATATGCCATTATTTGGTTAACTATTTCTCACTAAGAGAATGAGCTCCTATATGATGCAGTAGATAGAGTATTGATCCTACAATCAAGAAGACTCATCTTCCCAAGTTCAAATCCATGTGCAAGTTTTCTTTCTAATTTTAACTACATTATATTTCATTATGTAAAATCTTTTAAATATTTTATAATATAAAAATTGTCCCTTATAGTTTATGTATTCCTATCACTTGTTTAGTCATGAAATCTTCCCTATCCATAGATCAAAAAAATAATTTCTCTTTGCTCCTTTAATTTATTGCTCTGTAATCTTTTACATCATGTGTCAATTTGGAGTTTATCTTGTCATCTGACATGTGAGTTATTGATCTAATTTCTACCAAACTGTTATCTTGTTAGCAAATTTATTCACATAATAAGACCTTCTCTCACTAAGTGGGGTCTTTGAGTTTCAGATACTATGCCACTCTATTTATTTGCTTGTGTATGTTGTATACATAATCTGTTCCCTTGATGTCTGTCTTTCTCTCTCTGCCATTACCAAATCATTATAATGATTACTCCTTTGTTATACTGATTCCCCCCATTTTTTTAATATTACATTTAAATTTGCAGTCATTTATTCTCCCATGTGAATTTTATAATTTTTCTAACTCTACAAAATATTCCTTTAGTGGTTTAATTGGTAGAGTACTGCATAAGTAAATTAATTTAAGTAGTATTGTCATTTGTATTATATTGGTCTGACCTAGCCATGAGCAATTAATGCTACTCCAATTATTGGTATTTATTTTTTATTTTGGAAAGCAAAGTTTTATGGTGCATCACAGTAGATACACTTCCAAATACTTTATAACTTCTACAGCGTTTCTTTTTAATGAGATTTCTTTCTGGATCTCCTTCTTGTGTTTTGTTGCTAACACACAACAATGAAAGTGATTTATGTGGATCTATTTTATATTCTGCAACTTTGCTGAATTTATTATTTCAGTTATTTTTTCTTGATTCTATAGGTTTCCTAAGTAAATCGTCATATCATCTGCACAAAATACTAATTTTATTTCCTCTTTTCCTATACTTTTCCTCCTCATAGTAATAGTGATAATGGGCACCTTTGCTTTACCCCAGATCATGTTGGAAAGGCCTCTACCTTCTCATTAACTATAATGTTTGTGCTTGGATTTAGATAGATAGCACCTAATACATTAAGGTAATATCTATATATTCCTATGTTTTCTGGAGTTTTTAAGCATAAATTTAGTTGATTTCTAATCTAACTCCAACCCAGTCACAATGTAAAATAAGTCTTCTATGTTGTTACAGCACACTTGCTCACATATTAAATATTTATATCAATATTCTATTAGTTTGCTGTTTTCTTTCCTTCTTTGCTTTGTCACTGAATGGTTTACATATCAAGACCATATTTGTGTCACAGAAAGAGATTGGAAAAGTGCTTTCTTTCATTTTTATCGCAAACAAACTATGTAATATTGGATTTAACTATTCTTGAACATTTGATCTAATTTACATATAAATGCATCTGATCCTGCAGTTTTCCTTTGGGGAGCTCATTTATGGCTTGTTCAATTTCTTTTTCTCTTTTTGGGTTTTTTAAATAGTATGGCTCTTCTCTTGTTAAACTAGATATTTTACATTTTTGAAGGTATACATGCATTTCCTCTAAATTATCAGTTTTGTTAGCACATAGTTGGGCAAAATCATTTCAAATATTCATCCATATTTCTTCTTCAATTGTTGTGTTTTCCTTTTTCATTTTTGTTGCAACTTTATTTTTCCCCTTTAAAAAATAATTTAGCCAACATTTAATCTATTTTATTAGTTTTTGATCTAAAAAACTCCTATTTTTATTTATTAATTCAGTGGCATTGTTGCTAACAGTTTTGTTAATCTCTAATACTAAGAATTTCCACTAGGTTGCTCAGCTGGGGGTTTTGATTTATTATTCAAGATGTTTTAGTTATATGCCCAACTAATTTTTTTTTATTCTGTCTCTTTTTTGTCTCTGAAGGCATTTAAAAATAAAAATTCCCTCCCCAAAGAACTACTTTAACTGTATTCCATAAATTTTAGAATCTTAACTCATTATCATTTTCTTTAATGAAATTTTTGTTTCTATATTTTGTTATTTGATCCACCAATTTTTTTAGAATTATGTAATTTAGTATCCAATTACTTTTAATTCTTTCTTTAAAAGCATTGTATTGAACATAGTTTTAATGAATTGTGATCAGTAAGTTACATATTCAGTATTTTTGTTTTTCTATATTTTAAAGGGGTCTTAATGTCCCCAAAACATTGTCAATTTTTGTAAAAATTTCATGTTCACCCGATTGGTATGTAAATTCTTTTCTATTACCTTTCAGTAATTTCCAGAGATTTATCATCCCTACCTTCTATAAATTTGCAATCAGTTCTTTAACTTAATTTATTGTTTATTTCTTGATGAGATTTGTCTAGGTCTGAAAGAAATACATTAAGTTTTATTATCTCTTTCTCCCTCAAATTTTAAAATTTTAAATATTTAGACGCTATTCTATTTAGTGCTTATGTATTAAGAATGGGGCTGGAAAGTACCCCTGAAGGGGGGACTGCCTTTCACCCAGAGTGGGTGTTTGTGGGGCATTCATATTGTTCATAGAGGAGCTGCTTCTAGGTTGGGGTTTCATGTGTAGCACAGCAGTTCTCTCACTGGAAATTATTGAAATTCAGACCTTGGAATTGGGGGTGGGGAGGGATCAGTTACGTGGCGCAGTGAATGGTGGTGGTGGTGGCCATTGTCCTTCATCCTTGAAGAGGACCAAAATGACATCACCATGACAAAGTGAAGCTTCATTGTGTCTGACTGTGACTGATCAGACCAATATGAGCTTGGGCTCATAGTCCGTACGAATGTTTGGGGTGGATACTCCAAATTTGCACATCCTACATTTACTTTGTGCTGTCTCAATTCTGCTTTGCTCATAGAGCACAGCACCCTTTCTGATGAGGGCACCCTTTCTGACGTGGGCACCCTTTCTAATGTGGGCACGCCATATTGAGCAATCCTGTGCCAGTGTCTCCCATGCTGCACAGTCAAATCCAGAGTTCTTGAGAGAGACCTTAAGAGTGTCCTTGTATCGCTTCTTCTGACCACCATGTGATCGCCAGTCCCATGTGAGCTCTCCATAAAACAGTCTTTTTGGCAAGTGTACATTTTGTATTCAAACTCCATCGGAGTTGTGCTCTCTGAAGCATAGTTTGAGTAATTGACAGTAAATAGAGTACAATGGATAGAGTGCTGGACTTGGAGTCAAGAAGAACCGAGTTGAAATTTGACCTCAGACACTTACTAGCTATGTGACTCTGGGCAAATTGCTTAACCCTGTTTGCCTCACTTTCCTTATCTGTAAAATGAGTTGGAGAAGGAAATGGAAAATCACTTTCTTTGCCAAGAAAACAACAAATGGGCACATGAAGAGTCAGACAAAACAACAACCTCAAAATATTAAGTATTGATTTCTTTGTTGGTGGTGCCTTTAATCACAATGAAATTTCCCTGCTTATCTCTTTCCATCATATTTAATCAACTATAGCTTTACGCGAAATGGTGATTGCTGCCTCTGATTTGGGGATTCATTCAAAGTATACTAGATTTTTCTCTAGCTCTTATTTCAATTCTATGTGAATTTTTATGTTTTGTGTATTTCTTGAAAATAACAGATTGTCAAATTTTGTCTTTTAATCAAGTCTGCTGTCTTCCATTTTATGAGTAAGTTCATCTCACTCAGTATTCAGTTATAATTATTAAATAAAGATTACTTTCCGTCCTATACTCTTGTATTTATTCACTCTGTGCTGCCACCACACCACCCAACTTTAACAATAAAATGGTGATGAAGAAAAGAGGGAATTTGTTTTACATATCTGATCTATAAATGACACAGCCTGTTTCCTCTAACATAGGTCTTCTCTTCTACTTGCCTCACCCTTTATCACCACTTTTTATTCTTTCTTTCTTTCCCTTTAATCCTTCCCTTCATGCTTTTAACTCCAACATTTGAGTTTGCTTTGCTTATGACTACCCCCTTACTATATGTACTATCCTCCATCCTTTATACCCCTCCCTTTCCTTTATGCATACAGAACAGAGTTCATTTGAAAAGAGAGAGAGAGAGAGAGACAGAGAGAGAGAGCGGGATGTAGCTATGGAAAGACCTGAGTTCAAATCCAACCTCAGACACTTATTAGCTGTATGACCCTGAGTGAGTCACTTAACGTAGATCAGCCTTAGTTTTCTCATACATAAAATGGAGATAATAATAGGATCTACCAGCTAGGGTTGTTGTAAAGATCAGGTGAGGTATTATTTGTAAAGTACTTAGCATAGGTGCTTAATAATATTTGGTTTTTTTCTTCCTCTTCTTTTTCCTATCTGGCTGCTCTTTGGGTAAGAAATAAAATACTGTTAAGGCTCTTCACAGTCATTCTCCACCGGAGATCAACAGGTGGCCAGTGAATCAAATCTCTGTCACTTTGCTTCTTTGTCTTTACTATTTCCTGCTTGTAGGTAAAGATGTATTGTGGACATCTATGAAATTGTGAACTTTGAAAGGTCAGAATGCCAAGCCACCAGAAGTCTAGAAACTGAAATTAATTTTGTAGCCATTCCAAATGGTGCACAGAACAGTCCCTATTGAGCTACCTGACCTAGCATAGACTGAAGGCAGCCAAGAGGGAGCTACAGCAATCTCACCATCCTGTGGTCTACTCCACCTCTACCCAGTCTTTCACTTTTATTATAACTTCCCTTTAAGGTCTACTCAGTGAATCGTGAACCACTGTATCATCCGTAGTTCCAGTCATGCTGCTTTCTTCCCTCCTACCTCATTTTCTGATCTGCTGGTTTCCTCCACACCAGCTGCTTTGATTCTGTGCATGTACTACTATCGTCCCTCACCTTTTCTACTTTATTATTTCTTATCTCATTAGCAGGTAGGCTCCTTAAGAGCAGAGACCATCTTGTTTTTATGTTTCTAGTGCTTAGCACAGGGCCTGGCACATAGTAGGCACTTAATAAATGCTCATGCTATCTATCTGTTCTATAGATATCTATCTATAGATAAATCTATCTAGTTATTCCAATGGCTACGGAGAATTGGGAAGTGAGCTTGATAGAATGAATGCTACGCTAGAAATGCCTTAAGTTTGACCTCCATCTCTTCAGAGACTGAGATGGTATAGGAAAAAATGTGCTCCCTGCTGTTGAGGATAATTGCCTATACTTCTGATCTTGCTGTAAGTTCAGAGCAATATCCCTTTGTAAAAGCAAATGAATGTGTTTGTTGGTTAAGTATAATTGAAGTATCCATTCCTGGCAGTTGAAAGTGAGCAAAACACATTGGAATGAGGGCTAAGGCTGATAGCATTAGAAAATGACACCCCACAGTCAAGTCAATAAATACTTTTAAGCCCCCACTATGTGCCAGGCACTTTGCTAAGCACTGGGGATATAGAAGGCAAATAAGATCCCTATCTTCAATAAGTTCAAAATCTAAGAATGCCTGGAGTGCCCCTAAAACTGTAAGGCAGAGAGGTAGTTTCTTTCCTCTAGAAGAGCAAGACCAAGGCAGCTATTTTACTATTCTACTCTTCTCTCTCTCTCTGTCTCTCTCTCTCTCTCTCTCTCTGTCTCTCTCTCTCTCTCTCTCTCTCTCTCTCTCTCTCTCTCTCTCTCTCTCTCTCTCTCTCTCCCTCTCTTCCAGGCTGCACTTTGAATATTTATATAATCAATGGTAAGTCTACACATGCAAACTAAATTTCAAAATACTCGATTCTGAATTTGCCACAAAATATTTTATTAATAAAAGTTTTAATTAAAAAAATACAATAAAAGAATTCTATTATGCACTGAATGAAATGTCCCAGATCTTTATATTGCCATAGTGTATAAAATTCTGTACAGGTCACTCACCTTAGTGAGATAGGGGTGGAAAGAAGATATTATGAGAATAGAGAAGGTTAGAAATTCTAAATTCTGTTATTAGTATGAAAGTTTCCAGAGATACCTAAAAATACAAAAAAAAAACCCATAATGTTCATGTTCAGATGCAAAGAAGTTACATAATAAAATAAAATTTTAAAATTACAAAAGAAATCTGTACATCAGTGACTTTTTAAAAAAGGCATGCTTTGGGTATTGTGCATGTAGGGAAATGGAATCCATTCACCAATCAGAAGTTTCCAGGTTTTGCCATCATCAGTTGCATGCCTGGCCCATTTCAGCTTGTATAACCATCTCTTCTTTTCTCAAGGGGAAAGTGTCAATCAAGTTGAAGAGGGTTACTGGCGTCACTATAGACATGTAGCGTTCTTTATCCATGCCATGCTTATCTACCAATAATATGCTAAAAGTGTTAAGAGGGATCCGCAGCAGCAACCTAAAATCAAACAATACATAGAACTGGGTTAGAGGTCCAATTGCCAAGAACCTTCTGGCGTAGTGTATACATATATGGAGACCAGGCCTGGAGTCAAGGAGGCTCATCCTCCTGAATTCTAATCTGGCTTCAGACATTTACTAGATGTGTGACCCTGGGCAACTTAACCCTGTCACTTAACCCTGTTTGTCTCCACTTCCTCCTCTTGACCTAGAGATGGAAATGGCAAACCACTCCAATATCTTTGCAAGAAAACTCTAAATGGGTCACGAACAGTCAGACATAGCTAAAAACAACTGAACAACATACATACGGGGATTGATGAGATAGATAACTGAAGCCATTTCACCAAAAAGACCAGGAAAAGACCCTTTAGAAAAAGGATATTTTTTCTGATTGCATTCACAAACACAGCCTAATTTTTGTTATAGCTGTCTGTCCTTTGATTCAAAAAGAACACAGAATATCATGAGAGTGATATCTTGACTTGCATGTGACATGGATTCAAGTGAGGCAGAACTGAGCAGTCATCCACTGCACTCTCTCCTCCAGAGTCATCTAAGGCCAGTGGCCAGACAAACGTCAAGATGACTGACTGTGGATGGCCCAGGATGCACTAGGCCTCAAACGGAGGCATCTTGACATATAATATGTCAAGAAACGATTTGTCAGTTTGTACTGTTGTAACTCTTAGACTATCACAAGGTGAACTGAAAATAAAAGGGATTCACTGGTGTGAACGAGAAAGGGAATGAATTTTAGGGAATAGCAAAGGAAAATGTATTTACTTGGGAAGAAAAAAGGTCATTTTCTCTTACCTGAGCTGTAGGGTGAGTGCTGGGGGCATGATCCTCATTCCTATTCTCCCTATGAGGGTTGGATATGTGCCAACCAGTTCAATAATGGTGACGTGTCGTAGGTCCAGACCACACTGTGATTGCTGAAAAGGTCAACATGAGAAAGAGGGATAATTTTTAGGAATAGAGGTCTTTAGAATAGAGGTCTCTATTTAGGAATAGAGGTCAAGAGAAAAATGGACAAAGAGAAAAGGTGTCAACAGAGGAAAAGAACTTTGTCAAGTAGAAGCAACCAATGAATTATTACTTGTTAACTGGCCACACCTCTAGGTGCCCAGGCATGAAAAGAAAAAGTCCTTGCCTTCAAGAATCTTTCATTTTATCAGGAGAGACAACAGATAGATAGATGATAGAGATAGATAGATAGATAGATAGATAGACAGACAGATAGATGATAGATAGATAGATAGATAGATAGATAGATAGATAGATAGATAGATAGATAGATGGACAGATAGATAGATACATACATATGATGAAAGCACTCATCCCTGATACCTTGGGAGTTTCATGGTGGTGTTTGGGATGAATATTTAAAGGAAGTAAAAAATTCTAAGAGAGAAGGAAGGAGTGCATTCTGGGCATGATGGGGCAGCCACTGCCAAAGCACAGAGTGAGGAGGAGTGTCCGTCCTTGTGTATGGAATAGTTTGGCTGGATCATAGAGTATCTGAAAGAGCATAATGAGAGTAACGAGAGGAAACTGGCAGGGACCTGATTGTGAAGGGTGGCTTTAAATGATAAATATAGAAGTTTATGTTTAATCCCAGAAAGTAACGTAGGCTCAGACCTCAGGTTTATATAATCCCTAAATACTTTCCTATGACCCATGGTGAAAAATACTGTCCACCTCCAGAGACAGACTGATGAACTCAGAGTGAAGATCAAAGCATACTTTTTAAAACTTTCTTTTTCTTGTTTTTTTGGTGCTTTCTTTTGCAACATGACTAATACAGAAATACATTTTGCATGACTTCACATGTATAATCTAGGTGATATTATTTGACTTCTCAAGGGATAAAGGGAAAGGTAGGGGAGAGAGATTTTGGAACTCAAAATTTTTAAAAATGAATGTTAAGAAAATTTACATGTAATTTGGAAATATTTGATGAAATTAAATATATTAAAATATTTTCCATGAATCCTAACATCATAGATTTAGAGCAGCAAGAGACCTTCAATCCTATCTAATCCAACTATGCTCATCTTCTATATTATATATATATATATATATATATTTATATATATATATATCTGAGGCCCAAAGGAGTTAAGTGCGCCCAAAATAACACTGATAATGACAAAGACAAAATATGAGCCCATGTCTTCTGCCTCCAAAAGCAGTACTTTTTTCCACTGGGATTCAAAGAAAATTTGACTTTTAAAGTTATTTTTATCCACAAAAAAATGATAACCTTTGTGACTATGTCTAAAATTGATGAAAAGTCCATGGAACCAAACTTTCTTAAAAAAAACACAAACCCAAGACATAAGGCTACCCTACAGAACTCTAAATTTGACTTGTAAAGAAAAAGGGGAAAAATTGTTTCCAAGTTTTCTGTTTGTTTTTTTTTTTAAAAAAAGAAGTTCCAATCACATGAGTTGGTCCTGGGAAAAAGACAGAAGAACAAAAGTCCGGACAGATTTTGCCAAGTACTCTGATGACCACCTTCCCTGGCAATGGAAAAGTCACTGAAGCAGCTAAAATAGATTTTTGAAAAGGAAAATAAAAAATGCCTTCAAGGAAATGCCATTTGTTTTCAGACCACATATATTCCCTCTTCTGGGCAGGAAGGTGTATGGTCTGCTTTGGAGACAGTCTCTGCTCACAGCAGGCCTGCCTAGAATTTCTGCATCAGTGGACTCCACTGGGATAAGGGCTCCAACGGGGAGCTCAGTCTCTAATAGGAGTGACACATTAAGCTATTAAGACTGGAATGAATGCAAAGTGCTTTTATTAAGACATCTAGCAACTTGAGACAGAGAAATGGTAAGCCTTGGTAGGTAGGGAAATAAAGAAAGAAGAGATCGGATCCTGGGATGTTGACAGAGTTGCAAATTTCTTTTGGATGCAATAATCCTAGGAGGTGAGGAGGGGGGTGGCAGGAATGATGGAAATGTGACAAAGGATTTTCTATCCTTTTATTATCTTTCCATCCATGTATTGGGAACCAAACATCCTCTATCACACACCTGCCTGGGGCTGGACCTGGCTCTGTGGAGGGTCCAAGAACCAAATGGAGTAAGGGGAGGGGATCTTTAAGTAGGTCATGTTCATCCAGTCACAGAACTCTAGTTGTAGAAGGGAAGAACTGCTGTGGCCATCCCAACAAAAGATCAAATGAAATCACCATTCTTCCCAGGAGACTTTAAATGAGAACAAAGTCACTGCTCTCAAAGGTAGCCCACTCCACATTAGGATAGTGAAGGACTATTTCTGCTTTGGCTATGGTAAAGTACATAGCAAGTAGCCTTCAAATGATCATTTTTTAACCAACTCCACTATTCCCCCAAACATAGCAAGCCTGTGGCACAGGCAGCTTTACTTAGTGGATAGCTATTTCTAAGACAAGTTCTGTTTTTAACTGTTAAGTTTATCTTGCAAATTTTGTAAAGAAAAACATTTTAAGAGATTGATTTGCAGGTATCAAGGAAAAAGAATTTTGCTCTCCATATCATTGGAGACTTGTGTGTTCTCTAGTCAATAATAACATTTCTGACACTTGTCTTCGACACTATTTGCATGTTGCTAGGCAGAGGAACCTCTTAGAGGTATTTGTTGTTTATTTGAAGGATGAAACTGTGCATCTAGATTTTGGCCAAGTCAGTCATGTACCATGAGAAGACCCCAACAAAGCAGGCGAGTGGCTGACTTAGGTTTGTTGCTTGGAGGAGAGTTATATTGGGGTGCCATTGCATCCTGAGTCATCTCCAGTCATCCTGATGATTATTTGGTCACTGGACCCAGATGGCTCTGGAGGAGAAAGTGAGGCTGGTGACCTTGCACAACCCTCCCTCCCTCAAATCAAAGTCAAGTGCAAGTCATGTTGTCATTTCTCTGATGTCACGGTCCTCTTCAAAAACGAAGGACAAACAGACATTTGCATAGCCAGACCAGTAGAATTAAGGCATTAGACTAAGGCTAAGGACTGGAACCTATAAACTCTAGGTAATGACTAGTCTATTCAGACTTTTGCTTCTAAAAAATAAAGAAGTCAAAGAAACATTGAGTATTCTGCTTAGTACTAAGAACTTGTGTTTAATGAATGACCGTGAACTTATGCATTTAAGCCAACCTAACAATACTATTTTATAGAGTAAAAACAATTAAAAATCTAAGTATAAACTTCTATTTGACTAAACCAACATTTACAAAGTAGCTAATAAGTCAGAGCACTGAGCTATGAGCCAGGGAAATACAAAGATAATTAAGACATTGTCTTTATGGACATGGAGCATATGAACATTAGAAATGGATAACATTTATACAGCGCTTTAAGATTCACAAAGCACTAGGTAATCTCATTTTATCCTTACAACAACCCTGGAGATAAGTACTATCATTTAATCTCATTTTATTGTGGGGAAACTTGTTGTTGTGTTCATCCTTCGTTGCCAAAGAAGACCATGGTATCAGAGAAATGATGACATGACTGGCACTTGACCTTGTTGTGAGGGAGGGAGGGCTGTGCAGGTCACCAGCCTCACTTCTCCTCCTGAGCCATCTGAATCCAGTGACCAGATACTCATCAGGATGACTGGAGATGACCCAGGGTGAGCTGGGAGACCTTGGGCCCTTTAGGCCAAGGTCTACGCAGGTAGTCACTTAGGGTGAGATAATGCCCAGTCATTGAATAGGCCTGTTTAAGAAGTAGCCAGAGCATGGCCCCTTTAATGAGGTAAAGAAAAAAAAGACATCAGGCTGGGAGGGAAACAGCAACAGTTACTACTGATAATCACTCTGAAGCCAGGAGGGTCCAGAAGAGCCTTAGGCAGGGCCCCAGGGGTGTCTGAGCTTCAGAGTACAGTAGGTTTAAGGTTTTGGGAAGGGGAAACTTAGCCACTCAGGGTTATACAAATGATCGGTATTTGAAATAAGATTTAAACTCACTTCTTCCAGGCTCTAGGTCCAAAATCCTATCCGCTCTACAAACTTGCTGTCTAAGGAAAGGAAATTAGGAATCGCCTAGTTCAAGCCTATACAGCCTGACTGCTTAAGGTCTTCTATATGTTTCGGCTGCCACCTGAAATCCTTTGGTGGGCCACAGGTTGTGCAGGCCTGATCTAATCCAACACACTTATTTTTTAATGAAGAAACTGAATATCCAAAGATTGAAGTGACCTGGCCAAGGTCACATAGCTAGTTAGTGGCAGAACCAACACTCCTGGTCCCTAGTCAGTGCTCAATCCATCATCCCATGCTGGCCCCTCGCTAGGGTTATATGACAGGAACACTAACGTCAGGCTGGGTGTCAAAGAAAATTAAGCTTTCAAGGCAACATCGAGTCAATCCTGTTGTCTCATAACCACTAGATCTGCTCCCAAGGCTCCTGCTTTTCACTTCTTCAATGAGTTGGGCTTCTAGGAAAAGAAGCAAAATGAATTTTATAAGTGAGAAGCAGCTCTTTGGAGGTTTGTGTTTCATTTCTGCATCAAGGGTGAAGAAAAAAATGTCATTCTAAATTATACCCTCACTGAGAGGAAGTGTATTATGTCTTTGAAAGACTCCTAATGATTACGCTTCGTGACACATCACCAGTTGGTCTTATCCAGAACAATACACGTTGATTGTAGCCCAAATTCTGGCTTCTACCTTCTGTCACATTGGCTATCCTCACCATACATCAACAGATCCAATTAAGAGCTACAAGTTCTTATATTTTCAAAATATTCAGGATGTGGTATCTCTTAGAGCCTAACAAGTCAAAGTCTCCACATTTCATAGCGGTGCATGATTCATCAAAGAAAACAGGCATACACACATTCTGCTTTGTATTCTATTTATGCCTATGTCAACAGTTGCCCTAAATTGCTAATTCCTTGTAGGCAGGAAATATATCATGTTTATCTCTTAATCTCTTCTATTTGCCACTAAAATTCTGTTCTGATGCCTCATTGTGGCATGCAGTTAACATTGGAGGATTCTGAAATCTAAGCCAGCAGAACATAAACTATAAAAGTTTTAGGGATGGGCCAATGGTGGAATGTGTGGTTGTCATCTGAGAACCGGTTCAAACTAATTTAAGAAAAGGTTATCACCAGGTTGGTTACAAGGTGAGCACTTCTTTCTTTGGTCGCAGCAAGTCTTGTAGTAGAAATATTTTGATCTTTGTTGGTACAAATAGTACCCACACTCAAGAAATCATAGATATTTAAAGTTCTAGAGTATTTTTTTATCCTCTAGCACAATTATTTGCTAGGGGGCACTTAACAAATGGAGAAATGGAAGGAAAGAAGGAAGGAGGGAGGGAAGGAAGGAAACAATGGAGAAAGAATGAAGGGGAGTGAGGGAAGGAGGAAAGGAAAGAGGAGGAAAAGAGAACGGGAAGGAAAAAAGGAGGAAGTCTATGTACTGACTTCATTCTTTGGCACCCACTTCACCCTTAATTCATCTAAATTCAGCAAATATGCATTAAATACCCAGAAAGATACTATGCCAGGAAAGGGATGAGAGAAAAAGTTTTGAGAAGACAATTGCTGCTTACATATCACTTACTGCCTCCTAAGCGAATCAACACAAACACAGAATGATAATACTAAACACATTTCAAATCCAACAAGTGTTTGTTAAATTGGTTAAGCACCTGCTATGTGTCAGGCACTGGGCTTGGGGACTGAAGACATGATGACAAGAATGAACTGTCCAACTCTCAAGGTACTTACATTCAATGGAGGGGATGGTTTGTATATAACAAGTGCAGAGGAGAATTGTGATTCCAAAGAGCAAAGTGCTGTGTCATGCTGGAGGAGAAATGGGTCATTCTTGACTTGTTTTATGGGAACAGGTGGAGGGGGATTTCAGGGAAAGGTTTTCCCCATCCACCTCTCTCCTTCCACCTAAGTGGATCTTACCTGAAGCATAGAAAGTTGTGCCCTGTAGAGCAAGTTACGGGCAGTGGGGGTAGACACAATGAGGAGCCTTCTCTTCTCATAAAACTGATCCAGGAGGGCAGCGGCAGTCCTCACACCCACGTTGATCTTCATAGCTGTAGTGGGAAAAGGATGATGAGTGCTTGGGGCACAGACGATCTGTTTCTGCTCAGAGCACTCTATCATTACAGGAAATCCATCCATGGATAGATATGAAGAGTCTTCTGTGAGTCAGTGCCATGCTAGTACTGGGGATAAAAACATGCTGTAGGAGCTTATCATGGATTGACAGCCTAAAATTGGCATGAAAGTGCTGGGGGAGAGGATGGGGTTAGTTAAGGATAAAAAGAGGAGGACATGGAGGGGAAAGTTCAGATCAACAAAGAACGTCACTCAGAAGGCTTCCTTTGTGTTAGAGTTGAAGGGAGCCATTTGTTCCAAGATGTGGACACTGAGACCCAGACTGGTTAAGTCTCCTTGCCCAAGGATTCAAAGATGGTGACAGAGGCAGGATGTCCCTTGACTCCAAATCCTTTATGGCACCAAACTGCTTCTGGGTAAAAAGATACTTAGTAAGAGAATAGAGATACACAGAACAACAACTGACTTCTATATAAATGTTTTAAGAATAACAAAATGTTTTCTTGGACAAGTCACTCTCCCCTATTTATTCTTTCATATTTCAAGTTCAGCATATTGTTGCACAGGTGGATAAAAATGAACAAACAAACTGGATGTTATTGTTGATGCTCAATAAATGTATTAGAATATAAACTCTTCTTGTGTAGGCTTACTGAATACATTCTCTGTACAGCTCCAGTAGCCCACAGGATGATAGGGAGGATTTGTGCCACCTCCTGCTCCTCTACGACTGATTTCTTCTGCCAGGGGTCTATATTTTGAAAGATTATTTTTTACCTAGCTTGGAGATAATGACTATTTGGTATAATTATATCCATTTAAAATGTTAAAATGGTGTTCTGAAGTTTTTATGGATCAGTGTTATTTCCAGATTATTGGGCACTTTGGTTTGACTGGTAATAATGCTCCAGTTTCAATGCATTTTAATGGTTAAGTTCACAAGCATATTTTTATTTCTGTATTTGCATTATGGGGATCTGTCAATCCACAAGAGTTTCGGATGTATAATTCTAGCCACCAGATTATATGTTAATAGGTATTAATAGGTAGGTGCTAATTTTTTGCTGCCTTTAATGATGTGTTGCACAATTTCTACCATTTCCTTATGTAATGTGCACCAATTGCTGCCTGAGCTCCTTAGGCATCAGAAATGCCTTCATTTCCACAAACAAATATGAATGATTCCGTTATTTGTTCAATACTTTTTGAAAATCAAAATATTGTTGGTTGAAGTAGATTACTTCAAAGTTGATCCTTGTTCTAGGGCTGATGCTATGATGTACTCATAATTCAGGCATTGAGTGATATCTTACCCAGTTACTGCTCAAAATTCTGAATTTAAGGAAATAAAAGCACCTGATCACTGTTTTTGTAGGTTACATGTATTGAATCAAAGCTCAAACCTATTAAATTAATGTAAAATGCAGAGATTTTCCCAACTAAACTAGGGAAAAGCTCAGTATCATATTTAATAGACTGAATTCATTCTTTCCAAAGATATTACTATAACCAATGTTGTAATAGGTTCAAATATGATAGCTGGAAAAATGTACATAACAGATGGCCAAATCTCCTTCACTTTCACACAAGTGTATTAACATTTACCCTACATTTATATAAATCAAAGACTTCCAAGGTGACCAAAAGGGGAACATGAATTCTTTTACAAATGGCAAGTTAACTTGGAGACCAAAAATCAGGAAAGAATATTCAGATGTGTGTGTGTGTGTGTGTGTGTGTGTGAGAGAGAGAGAGAGAGAGAGAGAGAGAGAGAGAGAGAGAGAGAGAGAGAGAGAGAGAGAGAGCGTGTGTATGTGTGTGTGTTAGATCAAGACAGAAAAAGAAGCAGAGACACAGAGGAGAGACAGAGACAGACAGACGGAAGCAAACATAGAGACAGAACCTGCCATGATCCCAGTGTCAGCACTCATTTCAGTAGCTTCGTCTTTCCAGTTCATTCTCCATTCAGCTGTCAAAATCATCTTCCTTTAGCACAGGTCTACGCCTGTCACAGACCCAGCTCTCTTCTTCTCTCTCTCCCAATAAATTCCTCAACTTGGTGTTCAAAGTACTTCATAACCTGACTTTCCCTTCATCTTTCTCATCTTCTTACATTTTAAATCTCTTCACATATTCTGTAATCCAGTGACATCAACTTCCTTGTTATTCCTCAGACAAGACTCTCCATGTCCCAACTCCTGGCATTTCCTTTAGCTGTCCCCCATTCCTGGAATGCTCTCTCTTATCATCTCTGCCTCCTCTGCCAAACAAAATCCCACCTTCCACAGGAAACCTTTCACTATTCCTCTTAATTCTAGTACCTTCTCTTTGTTGATTATTTCTAAATTATATTGTATACAGTTTGCGTACACATAGTTGGTCATGTTGACGCCTTCATTAGATTGAGCTCTTTGAGAGCAGAATCTGTTTTTGCCTCCCCAGCACTTAGCATAGTGCCTGGCTGTACACTGGTTTAGAGGGTCATGCCCTCAAGTTTTGAAAAATGTATAAATACTCTGAGATGAGATTTCACCTTGGGGCTTACTCATTGGAAGTGTTTGGCCAGACAAGACTGTGGGTAGCCACTAGGAAGTACCCTCAGCTTTGAAAACCTAAATTTTGATGCTTCTCTCTCTAGTAACTATGTATGTATGTAATGGTCACACAGCTGTATCTGTCTGTTGATCTGTGATGTATGTATTGCTTATGGTCAGACAGTTGGAAGCCCTATCTGTTGGTCTTTATTTTTCTACTTGTATTTTCTCTGTTGGTATATGTGTTTGATTAAAGTGATGATTGACCCCTTAAAAGTTATTTTCCTTTTAGAAAAGCAGATCTGAGAACCTGTACTGCAGGCCTTCCTATGTATGCCAAGGTCCTTGCTGACACACTGGCATATAGGAGGTGCTTAATATTTATTGACTGACTGACTGACCCATCAGTAGTCGAACTGGAAATTTAAATGTTATGGGTCACCTTGTATCTAACTGAGGGACCAAATTAACACAAGGGAAGTCAGTCTTCTATTGGAGATCATAATATCATTGATTGAGAGCCAAAAGGGATCTTAGAAGTGATCTAGTTCAACTCTTATTTCACAGATGAAGAAACTAAGGACCAGAGAAGCAAAATGACCCCATGGTCTCCCTACCCTAAGTGCAGCTGGGCATCAGCTCCTCTTCGTGACAGAATGCTGAAAAAGAAGGCACCCCTCTAACTGACCTTCTCTACTCTCTTCCACTAAATTTCTGTGTGAGTTTTTACTAATATGTCCCTTTATCTGGGCCTTGGCTCCATCAGCTATGAAATAAGGAAGCTGAACTCAATGATCGCAAAAGTCTTTGAGAGCTCAAACATGCTATTTAAATCAAGTACAGAGAAATAAAGTGAGATCCTTAGAGTTCCCTGTTGTCTTATACACAAAATCTATTTTATAGGGCCTTGAAAGGAAAGAGGAAATAAAAAGTTTCAGAAATATGGAAATCTACTATGCCTAGTAGCATGGAAGAGAAGGAAAGAGAAATTGGGTGTGTGGGGGAAAAGAGAGGTGAGAAAGAAGGAGAGAAAGAAGAAAAGAAAGAAGGAAGGAGGGAAGGAAGCAGGGAGGGAAGGAAGGAGGGAAGAAAGGAAGGAAGGAGGGAAGGAAGGAAGCCAGGCACTATGTTAAATACTTTACAAACATCTTATTTGATCCCTGCAACAATGCTGTGAGGTAGGTACCATTATTATTCCCATTTCATAGTTGAAGTTCAGTCTTCCATTTCCTAACCCACACCTCTGTCACTCCACCACCCTGTAGAAAGGGGCCACTGGGAGCAATGAAGATGAACATTCCCTGCTTCAGAATCTTGTGAAGCACCAGTCCTCATTCAGGCACAGAGGAAAGAAGGTGCTAAGGGTAAGGAACAAGGCAGGAAAGAGAGTCTCACACCGAGGAGGCTCAATGAAGCAGAGCCACATTCAAAGTCTCCAAAATAGAATGAACAGAAGCTCCATTACATTCCCCTGCACCCCATCCCTTTAATCCTAAACATATGACATCATCAGGTTCTCCAAAGTCAGTCCAGGAACCAGCTTGTCACTTACCTTTGCAAGTCGGGTCTGTGCCTGACCATGCCAAGTTGGACTGACACACTCTGGCTGGGCTACCTTGTAGCTCATAGCCTCCAATGCAGGAAAACTCACAGGTTGCTCCGTAATTATTGCCATCACTGGAGCATTTGATGTAGCCGTTCTCTGGGGCGTGAAGTTTATTGCAACGCTGGACTGTAAAGAGAGGGCATTAGGAAAATAAAGCCTTCTCCAAAACAATAGCTAGAGCCACAGGCAGGAATTCTGGTACCTGTGGCCACTTCCAAGAAAAGAGAAGGAAGAAGGGGGAGAAGGGTAAGAAAATCCAATGTCCTGTGGCTAGCAAACTGTCTTCTCTCTGCATTGCTTGAGTTGAGAGTCATTGGCTACCTCAGTGTAAACTCCTTTCCTGTGCTCTCCGGTTCAACCTTTAGCCCTTTCTTTCCACTGTACGTTTTGGAAACCCCATTGTATTGTTCACAGATTTTCCACTGTCAGACCTCTTCTTGCCATCTTTACTCTTGGAAACCTGGCTCCCCTTAGAACACACTGCAGCCTTGACTACCTCTCTAGAATGGATGCACTTGCTCTCATTTCTCCCAAAGCACTGGTCCCAGAAAGAGGAGGAGGTGGCTTACAGTTAGCTCCTTAGTACCATCTTCAGAACATCTGTCATATTGCCATATTCACATATATTCTCTCAGGAACCCCTCCTCATTTGAGGTTCACTTCATTTGTCTTAATATTAGCCCTACCTGTATCCTGATTGCCTTTACCTACAAGTGTCTGCATCTTTCTCCCTCTTCTCTCAAGTGTTTTCCATCTGGTTCATAGTATTTCTCTTTCCAAACAACTGCCCCCATACCTGCATGCTTCAATAAACATGTAAATGTACCCTTTAGTTCAGGACATTCAAGGGTAGATTTTATATGCATTAATGTAGTAACTTTTATAGCTTAAAAGCCTTTTTGAGATATCCTGTACTGATGTCTGACCACTTCTCCATGGATCAGTTGTCCCTATCCTCCTTCATGGGCACTACAGCTGTGCTTACCACTTATCCCTACATTGTCTGAGCACTATCCTGTTTCTGTCCAGACTGAATGTGATGAAAACAAGTCTTTTCATTTCTCCTGAGAAGTCTACCATCAAATCCTATCATGTTTTTCCCATCCCTAGACAAGCTCTTCCCTCGTCCCCTAACTTCTAGTTATAAGGAACTCTCTCCTATGGGTGGAGGCGAGTAAAAGCCTGAGGCTACTAAGGGCAACAAAACCTAGATCTCAATGAGGCACCATGATGGGGGACGTGAGGAATCTAAGAGAAAGGGAGAACAAAGAAAAGGGGAGATAGGCAATAGAGGATGATGGGGGAGGGGAGAAAATGGAGAAGAAAAACTTTACCTACCTCATAATGTACTTTTTTAGGTCTAACGCTTCAAACAGGAGGTGATAACAATGACAGCAGTTAACATTTATGTGGCAAGGGGTGGGAGAACCAGCAAAGCCACTGAATTTAAGAATCCTAGTTCTACTGTCTACTACCTGTGTTCCCTTGGGCAACTCAGATCATTTCTTTGGGCCACAGTCTTTCTGTCAAATGAGTGGGTGGAACTAGTTATCTCTGCTAACTTGCTCCAGATGCTACAGAATATAAGACTGTATGGCTGAAGTCAACTCTATCTCATTTAATCTGCACAGCCTTCTTGCAAGGTAGGTGCCACAAGTCTTTTTATTTCCATTTTATAGAATAAGGAGATCATTTCACAGAGGTTATTTGCCCAAAGTCACAGAGCTTGTAACGAGTGGACTTAGATCTTGGGAGCTCCATGTTTTGTGATCATCCCATTGCACAATACTGCATATCAGGGCTGTGGCTTTGAGATTTGGTCCTTCCAGACTCTCTGCTGGTTGAGTCCCTTCCTAAACTCAGGTTTTGGGGCAAGGTTGCCCATAGAATTCTTGGCAACTACAGTCTTTGATTGGGGACGCTTAGTAAGGAAAGGTTGACAGATGTTCCATCAGAACCATTCCTAGTCATTTCAGTTCTCTCCGGACACAGTCAGCCTGCCTTTGCTACAGTCCAGCTCTTACTGAGTGTGGCTAACAAGCTTCTGGCCTGGCTCTGCCCAGCCTCATTCATATTCCTTTATGAAAACACAAGAATCCTTTGCCGGCTTCTCCAAAGAAACAGTAAATGCTAGCATGTGTTCCACATAATAGTGGCTCTCATTTATATAATGCCCCATCATTTTTGCCGAGCAGCTTTCCCACCCAGAGAAATAAAGGGATTAGCCCAAAATAACACAGCTTATAAATGGCAGAGCTAAAGTTCCTGATGTTTCCAATGCAAAGTCCAGTCCTGCTTTCTCCTGATAGCAAGCTAGCATCATATAGTTTTAAAATTTGCAAAGCACTTTACAGACATTCTCATTTGATAATCACAATAACTCTGAGAGGTAGGTGCTATTATTAATCCCACTTTTACAAACTGGGAAACTGAGGCAAAGAAAGGCCATGTGACATCCAGAATTACATAGCCATTATTTTTATTACCAAATTGCATTTTTAATTTAATTTATGGAATAAAACAAGCATTTCCACAATATAGGACAGTAAAAAAGATGATTTAACATGAAACTGCTATATTACATAGTTATTAATTATTTGAGATGGGATTTGAATTCAGATCTTCCTAACTTACTAAGTCCAGTGTTCCAGTCATCGCACAACAACGACAACCTAGCAGCCAAGACGCTGCTATCCCCTGAAGCCCAGCACGTATGTGCCAAGACCCCAGCTGCCTGATCCACCCTGGTTTCTGTGCTTCTGAACTGAATCAAAGGGAGACAACCACAAACACAACTCTGCCCTCTCCCCTGCCCCACGCTCCAGAGACATTGAATAGTTCCTGAGGATAGAGAGGAAAAGGGGAAGAAAGAAAAAGCATGAGCTGTCATTCTTACCTCTGACTTTGACATGGAATTTACAAGTTCCTTTGTTTTCAGCTCTGTCATAGACAGTATAGTGGATCTTATGGTGTCCTTCTGGGAAATCTGACCCTGGAGGCAGGCCTTTCAAAATAACGCTGAAAGAAAGAGGAGAAATCCCCAAAGGGATCATTTTCAAACATTTATCAGATGGCTACTGCATTCAGACAACTGTGCTAGGGACTGGAGAAGCTGAAGCTACATCCTGTGGGTTTACAATCAACCTGGGAAGGCAGATTGGGTACACAAAATCACAGCCCCCAATACAGGACAGCACAAGCAATGGCAAATGAAAGAAAGTCAGTAAAGATGTGGGACAGGAGCTGACAGATTACTTAGGGTTGAAACTGTAAGGGGAGTCAATCTTCATAGAAGAAGTAGGACCTAAAAGAGCAAACTGAAATAACTGAAGGAAATAACTGAAAAATCCTGGATCAGGATTCTTCAGAATGTTCATGCAAAAGCACGAACATAGGATAGTCCATTTTGCATTTAGAGAATGGAAGTTTGGCTGGATTGGAAATTTCCTATAAGAAGAGGAGGCAAAGATAACTGTAAAAGGTAAGGTAGGGACAGAATGTGGATGGTCTTAATGCTGGTTTCATTTACATTGTTACAGAATCAAGTCCAGGAAGGCCTCCTAGGCTAGGATTCTATTTTTCAGCTTTTATAAGGAAAGTATTTTTCTCTGACTAATTAAATGTAGTATCAATAATTGTGTTTCACCGAGGGAGGTAAAGAAGGAAGGATGGAGAGATGGATAACTCCTGAGCACTGGAGCATAGACTACTTTCTGGAGGGCAGACCTGGGGGTTGGAGGGACTTTGTAGAAGGCGGCTTTAGGCAGCTACAGGTTGGCATGAGAATATTTTGTGCTCTATGAAGCACAGGATGGGAGAACCAGGAATTAGGAGAACTGAAAATTGGGAAGTTATCAAAGACAAACGCTTTTTACATCAAAATTTTATGAAGTCAGTCCTCTATGACAAAACCTTCTCATCCATAATTTCCATTATCTTTCCAAACATAGAAAGGAACTCTTTTGGAGTTTCTGTCAGTGGCACTATGTAACAAGATATCACTGGAAGACTAGCAATGGTCTAGTAATGTTAATTCTACTTTGCTGTGATAGTAGCCAAGGAGGCCTGAGGAGTTAATATAAATATAAATTAAATCTTCCTAAATCACAATTTAAAATATGTGATAATTATACAAGGAATTTTGCTCAGCGTTTCACACATGTAAATCAAGGGGTGAAAAAAGACTGCATTGTATATGAATTCTTGGAAAGTGTTATTAAAGAATTCTGCCTATCAGCTTTGAGAGTCTTGCTTTAGAGCGTTCTGGGTGGCTCCCAATAACAAGTGCCCTAATGCATCTCTTGGCCTGAGCTAAGTCACAGTAAAAAGTGTTAAAGACAATTCCCTCATGTGTTCTCAGAGAAGATCTATAGTCTACTGGATGGAACATATGGTTGAAGAATCAGGCACTTGGCACTGACCCCCACCATGCTCTGTGACATATATCTCTAGGTTCATGCTTTTCACAGGACCCTGATTTTTTTTGACTCAGAGCTGTGAGGAGATTGATAAGACAGAATTTCAGAACAAGAAAAGCAGAAAAGGATTTAAATAAACAGACTGTAAGATTGTTGGAGGCTGAAATTTAGCACAGCACCCTCTGAAGCACATTTCCCATTGGTCAACACATAATCATTGCTCCTTTTCAGGATAAGCTACCAAGTCATCACTGCAGGGCTTTCCTTCCTTCCTTCCTTCCTTCCTTCCTTCCTTCCTTCCTTCCTTCCTTCCTTCCTTCCTTCCTTCCTTCCTTCCTTCTTCCTTCTTCCTTCCTTCCTTCCTTCCTTCCTTCCTTCCTTCCTTCCTTCCTTCCTTCCTTCCTTCCTTCCTTCCGTGGCTCCCAGGTAGGTACCTTCCTCTCCAGCTCACTCTTACGTGCTCTCTTCCCCCTTAGAATATAAGTTCCTTGAAGACAGAGACTGTCTGCTTGTATTTGCATTCCCTGTGCTTTGCCTTCTACTTGGCACATATTGCTTATTGACTGACTGACAGCCTAGACAGCTGAGTTAACCAACTGATCAAAGGATTGTTTGTTTTGTTGGATTTTATGTATTTATTTTCATTTTCTGTGAACAGCTGATTCCCTGGCTCCCCACAGATATGGGACACAGAACATAGCTAGGAGAGAGGTGTAGTGGGTAGAGGGCTGGCCTTAGAATCACGTTCAAATCTGCACTCAGTCATTTACTCACTATGTGACCCTGGGCAGAGACTCTGGACTTAACATCTCCTGACTCTGTTTCCTCTCCTATAAATGAGGATAATAATGCCATCTCCCTCTCAGAATTGTTGGAGATCATATTTGAGACACGCTTTGCAGACTTTAAAGTGCTACAAAATGCTAGGTGTTATTATATTCGTAAAATGCTTTTCAAAAAGTGCTGTATGAATATTAGCTATTAGAAACTGGTGATAAGTCTCCCTAAACTAAGCTAGGCTGGTCTCTGGATAACATTGTCTACTTCTAGACCCAAGAGACTCTAACTCAAATACCTCTGGGAGGGACAATACTTTAATTGTCAATAGCTCACAATATCATAATTAATTTGGGTACAGATCTGTAGAAATGGGACTCCAAATTAGCCCCTATGTAGGTAACCAGAAGTAATGTGGGAAAGGGCAGCTATTTGGCACAGTGGATAGAGCACTAGGTCTGGTGTCAATAAGACTTTGAGATCAAACCCAGTCTCAAACACAGACTAATGACCTTGGTAAGTCACTTAATCCTGTTTGCCTCAGTTTTCTCTTCTGTAAATAAACTGGAGATGGAAATGACAAGCCACACCAGTATATCTGCCAAGAAAACCCCAAATGGGGTCCACAAAGTGTCAGACATGACTGAAATGACTGAACAAGGATCTCAAGGCTAAATCTCCATTTATCTCCCCATTTGGTAATGGTCCAGTTCCTCTCATTTCCACCTTGCTTAAAGCATCTTTTCCAAGTTCTGTATTGTAGAGTGCAGAACAAAGCAAAGCAATTGCAGTAGAAGGGAAGGGGAGGTCACTAAACTGCCCTTTAAAATGTCACCATTATAACCAGAGCATCCAGATTACCAATGAAAATGCCAAGGCAGATGCAGCTGCTGAACCTTTAAGAAAATACAACCCTTTAGTGACCCAGCCAAGTCTAGCTCAGTGTTAAATGCTGTCCTTACCATACTTGATTTCATTTTTCAGGTGCTACCCATTCTTGAACCCACCTGCTTCACTTCTTTTCTTTAAGAATTTGAGCAAGGCAAGTGGCCAGTGGTGAAAAAATAGGAAACAAATGACAAAAGGAAAACTGTCTTCTTTCAAGAGCATCAGGGAGGCAGAAGACAAAATGTGAGGTCAGGGACTATGTGTCAGTCTGCCACTGATGTGGTTGAGACAGCCCCAGGCTCCCGAGGTATGGCTAATGTAGAGGCAGGGCACTGACCCTCCCTTCCTAGCCACAGAGTTGCTATGGCACAGTTAGAATTAAATTTCCTGGGTCCCTGCCCTTCATTCTTCTTTCCTTATTAGGAAACACCGAAAACACCCCAATTTCAGTGGTCTAACCCACAGCGTTAGCCTCAAGGCCACATGTGGCCTTCTAGATCCTTAGCTGTGACCTTTTGACTGAATCCAAGTTTTACAGAAAAAAATCCCTTTATTAAGGTTAGACTCTAACCGTTGTTTTGGTATCATTTGCCAACTTCCCAGGGACGTGAAAACCACAATACTACTAAATGCAGCCTGAACCAGATTAAAAGGTAGCTTGGAAATATTTAACAAAACTTTAAAAATACAAGACAGAGATAACCACCATATGTGGCATTCTAAGTCAATTTGCAACAATTATTGTTGTTCAGCTGTGTTTGACACTTCATGAGACCTCATTTGTGATTTTCTTGGCAACAATACTGGAGTGGTTTGCCATTTTCTTCTCCAGTTCATTTTGCAGAGGGGGAAACTGAGGCAAATAGGGTTAAGTGACTTGTTCAGAATCACACAACTAATAAGTGTCTGAGGTCAGATTCGAACTCAGGAAGATGGGTCTTCCTGACTCCAGACTCAATGCTCTATCCACTGGGCCATCAAGCTGCCCTATGGGGATCTTTATGTAAGGTTAATTAGCCCCCATTTCTATTAGAGTTTGACATCACTAATGTAGACTACCTCACCACTTTTCAGTCTCCCATTACTGCCAAATTGACTCTTTGTAAGTTTGATCCCTGAGCAGCTTGAGGTCTTAGATTAAAATGCCCAATTTGTTGCAAGTCTGAACTGCTAGTCTGCCTTTGAAGCTGGGAACAGCAAGGGGAGGAGCGAATCCCTATATTGTTCCCCATTGCATCTGTCCTCTTCCTATAACTACCATTCCTGTGTGGCAGTACTGCTGTTTAGGAATAGTTCCCTCCCTTTTCCTCCTATATCAGGGGTCATCAAACCCCAGCCCAAGGGCCAAATCTAGCCAGTTGACTATTTTTGTATAGCTTACAAGCTGGAGTGCATAATGTGAAATTGGGATGCTATCTTAATACATAGACCCAAAAGTATGTCTGATTCTTTCATCCAACCACAAAACATTCTGCATGTAGTGTCATCTGTTTCTTCTTTCAAAATCAACTAAGGACTTATTCATACTTGGTTTACATCTTTTGATTGCTTGATTCAATCCAGTTACATGGGCTTTCTTCACTACATTAATTGGGGTAATACACTATTACATTATCATAAATCTTTCATTATTATTATCCGCACTTTATATATGGAGAAAAACATCTCCAGACTTGCATAGCTAGTAAGTGTCTGAGGTAGGATTAGAACTCAGGTTTTCCAGATTCCTTGTGTAGTATTCCATCCACTATATGATAATACAAGTCACTTGGCATCATTTTGTGTCATAACTTTGGTTTAAAGGGGACAACATAATGCAAGACAGGCTTAAAACTTGTCCCTTTCACTTAGAGGTTATGTGACTGTGATCTACTTCACAAGGCTGTTCTCTGCTTCAATTCCTTCATGGGCTAGTATAGTAGAAGTGAAATTTTCTCCCTCTCTCAAATGGAATCATCTAAGTAAAATGCTTTGTAAAATTTAAAGGGCCTTAAAAACATCAGGTATCATTGATGCGGCTATTGCAAGTACAAACCTATCACCAACTACAAGTAGAGCAATTCAGACAGGGCACTTGCCCTACTGACCAGGACTCAGCAGCAATATCACTGGATATGTGGAATAAGGAAATTTGTAAACTAAAATGACTGTTCACTTACTCAGTCAGAATGCCATCCGCAGTGTCCCTTCCCTCCGGAGTCTCCCAGAATACCCGCACGGTCAGCTTATTGGGTTCTGCTATCCGCTCCTTCACACTAGGGCACTGAATTCTAGGAGGCTCCACATCTGCTCAAGCAATCAAAAAATTCTCATGGTCATCATTGAGGGACAAGGCTTTTAAACACCCAAAAAAAATAAATATTTTTGTACAAATAGGTCCTTTTTTTCTTTTTTCTGATCTCTTTGGCATATAGACCTAATAGTGACGTTTCTAGGGCAAAGGTTATGCATAGTTTGACAGTCCTTTGGGCATAGCTCAAAACTGTTCTTCAGAATAGTTGGACTGATTCACAACTCCAACAACAGGGCATGAGAGCACTTATTTTTCTACATCCCCTCCAGCATTTATCATTTTCCCTTTCTGTCATGTTAACCAGTCTGATGGGTATGAGGTGGTACCTTAGAATTGTTTTGATGTGCATTTATCTAATCAATAGTGATTTAGAATATTTTGTATGTGACTATTGATATCTTTGATTTCTTCTTCTGAAAACTGCCTGTTCATATCCTTTAGTCATTTATCATTTGGAGAATGGCTCTTATTTTCATAAATATATCTCAATTCCTTATGCATTTGAAAAATATACTTAATATATTAATTAATAATTATAAAATTAATAACATAATATCTATTTAATATCTCCTTGGAGTCATGCAGACTCTAGGCCAGCCCCCACCCCAGGGTCACAGACCTCTCCTTCCAACCTCCTAAGGTGTCTTGGACTGGAAAAGTATCTCACCCTGACCTTTTGCTGCCTCTGCTCCTCCAGAAATCAATCTGAGGAGTTATTTAAAGTTGTTTGGAGGGGAATATTTGGAGAGTTTGACTGAGGTGCTTCCTCAACTCTATAATATTGGCTCTTCCCCCATCATTTCAGTTTTGACTAGTGTAACTTAAATAGACAAGTGTGGGTCACCAGAGGACAACTGGGCTTTGGCTAGCTGGCAATCTATACTTTAGGCAACAGTGGGTTTTTCAAGATCTAACTGAGAGTAGGGAGAGCAGAAAGACTATATATAGTATATCACTGTCCATCACTATCCTGAAAATTAACCTGGAAGTCAGATATCATGGAAATTATCCAGCCTGGACAGTAAAAGTCATTCAACTTCAGTGAATGATTTATACTACTAACCCATAAAATCATATGGCACAATAGGGCTAGTACAGATTTTTTGAGATTTTCTGCTTCACAGAATTTTTACCTGGGGTCTATGAACTTTAAAGAGAGACAGATAAATGGATAGATAGATATTAGATAGATAACTATATTTCAATATAATTGGTTTCCTTTGTCTTTGTATGGATTTTATTTATTCATTTAAAACATTATTCTGAGAAGAGAAAACAAGCTTGTTATTGTTATTATTGTATTAGGCACCTACTATGTGTGAAGTGCTTTATAAATATTATCTCACTTCATCCCAACAACAATTTTGGGAGACAGTTGCTATTATTATCTCCTATCTATAGTGCAGGAAAGGGAGGGAAGGAGAGAAGAAGGAAGGAAAGAAAGAAGAAATGAAAGAAGGGAGGAAGGAAGGAAAGGAAGGAAAATGGGAAGAAAGAGAAAAAGAAGGAAGAAGGAGAGAGGGAAGGAAGGAAAAAAGGAATGAAGGAAGGAAACCAAAGCACCAAATACCAAAACAAGGTATTTGCTTTCTTTCTCATCTGAAACATCTGATTTTCCCTTTCATTTTATCCTCCAGTAATAAAAACCAATTATTAAACACCAGTGGCGACCATTAGTTATGTAAATTACCACAAATTTCCATCAATGGAGTGAAATGTTGTTACTATAGAAACAGACATCCTTCAGGCTTGAGTCAGTGATGCCACTGGGCCAGATAATTTGAACACATTGAAGCTCTACGATTCTAATACTCCCTTGGATGCCACTACAGATGGCATATTTGTTGCATTAGAAATGAACTCCAAGCTGAAAGAGCTAACTGACATGTAGTTAGGGTCTAATAAAGTCTAAGCAGACTAGAACTGTGGATAAAATTAAATAATAACATAACAATTCAGTAAGATTAAATCAAAGTCTTACATTTAAGTTCAAGAAAGCAACTACGTAAGTATGAGATACAGAAAACTGTGGTTAGGTAACATTTCATGTGACAAAGATTTAGAGGTTTTCATGGACCACATAGTCAATGTGAGTCTATTGTATGAAGGGCAGCCATAAAAGCTCCATTCTGAGATGAAGAATGCCCAGGACTATCCATGTCTCTGTCATAGCCAGATCCTATCTTGGGTACCATGTTCAATTCTCAATGGCACATTCTAGGAGAGATATTAATGAACTGGAGAACTTCAAAAATAGAGTCAACAGGATGGTAAGAAGACCTTGACACCACATTCTACGAAGATCCATTGAAGGAACTGGATATAACAAAGATATAGTGGAGACATAGTAGTTTTCTTTGAAGATCTGAAAAACTGCCAAGTCAAAGGGAAGAGGGGAGGAAAAAGGGAAGAGAACAAGTATTAATTGCCTACTATGTGTCAGGCATTGTGATAAGTACTTTACAAATATTGTGTTACTCAATAAGTGAGATGACAACTTTTTTTCTTGGCTGTAGAGGGGAGAAGCAAGTGTAACAGATGGAAAGACATAGAGAGGCTTGATTTAAGAAAAATCTGAGTTTAAATCTTGGTCAGACACTAGCTGTGTAATCACAGACTAGTCATTTAATCTCTGTTTACTCATCAATAAAATTACAATAATAAAGACTAGCCTTCCTCCTTCACAATGTCACAAAGAAATCCCTTTGCAAACTTTAAAGCACTATATAAATGTGGGTTTGGGGTTGGGTTTGTGGTTGTTACTGTTTTTCATCACCCAGCTCCAAAATGGAGAAGGATGCCATTTCCCTGGTGCGCCTAAGATTCTTTTTCCCGGCTGCAACTCTGCTCTTAGCTCAACCGAGATGGCTATTCAGCTATTACCTTTATCCTTTCTCTCATCTCTTCCTTCTTCCATGCCATCTTCTTCTAGATTCCCCAATGCAATCATGCTCCCTCCCCTGCCTCCTTCAAATTCCTTCTCTTTCCCTTCTTTCATGAAGTTTCTCATGGATAGTCCCCAGATGTTAACATTGCCACCACCTGCAATTTTACATGGTGTAAGCTTGATTGTGGGGGGCTAATTTCAAGAATAGGAGGCAATCTCAGGACAGAGAGTGAGTATGGAGCCTTCCCAAGAAGACCATATGGCAGGGGGAGGAGAACTAAACTGAGATGAAAAGTTGCTTGGGTGTTGTTGGCTTTCCCTGGCACTTGGAACCTTTAGAAAGCCTCTGGCAGCTTCATTTGCTGTAGGCTCTCTATTACCCAAAGTTGCAAGGCTTTCCAAAAATGACTAAAGACACACATAAGAAAACCCATGAGAACTCCAAGAATAAAAGCCAGCATCCTTGACTATGCAGATATACAACTAGAACTTCATTAGCTTGAAATTCTCATTGTAGAAAGTCTTTAAAATATGGGCTCTACATGATCCACTGACAATTAATGTGAATTTAGAAGTGGTATAGTACCAATGACAAATTTTTCATTTCCAATGTGAATTAAGGAGACAGAGGCCATATAATCTTGTACTGATAGATCTGGAAAGGACATCTAGTTCATATGTCCAGAAAGTTACCAAATTGTGCATTCCCTTGACTGTTATGAGGCCAGTGCCCCAAAGAAATCAAAGAGAAAGGAAAAGGAGTTATGTACAAAATAGTGTACATATATGTATAAACATATTTATAGCAGACAAAAATGCAAATTAAAGGGGTCTCCGATTATGTAATACCTAAACAAATTGCGGTATATGAAAGTAATGGAGTATGACTGTACCATAAAAATGGTGAAATGGACAATTTCAGAGTATACTGGGAAGACCTCTATGAACTGATGCAGACCGAAGTTAGCAGAACTAGGAGAACAATTTATTGAATGACAACATTATAGAGAAAAACGATTTTGAAGGAAAGTTCTAATCAATGCAATGATAAATAAGAATTCTAAAAGAAGGAAGACGGAAACGTGCCAACAACTCCTTGACAGAGAAGTGATAAAGTGAAAAATGAGACATAAATTTTTGGACATGACTAATGTGGGAATTTGTCTTACTGGACTATATAGCTATATATGGAGAGATTTGGATTTTTTTTTCTGGTCAATGAGGGGTGGGGGAGTTGGAGGACAGATAAACAACAAAAAATACTTGCTACCAATTTCTTTTTTACTTCTAAGAAATCATCTAGCTCAACCATTTCATTTTACAAATGAGGAAACTGAGGCCCAGAAAGGTAAAGTAATTTGAATAAGGTTACCCAAATAGTTAGTGAAAGAACCAAGATGGAAACCAAAGCAGGTAATTATCATGGTAGCTAGTGTGTTGGCAGTTTGTATGCTGGACTTGTAATTAAGGATACATCAGCTTAAATTCTGCCTCAGATATTTACTAGTTGTATAACCCTACATAAGTCACTTAATCTCAGTCTTAGTTTCCCCATCTGTAAATGAGAAGTTTGGCTTTGAAGACCTTTCCAGTTCTAGATTTATAATCCTGACTCCTTGTCCACTCCCCTGTTAAACCACCCTGCTTTTCAACTGTCTGATTTTTGTATTCTAATGTACATTTGCCAAACATGACACAATCAGGCCTCGAGGATTTTTAGAGAACAATCTACCAGACTCAGACATTTGCTTTCAGCTCTAGTGATTTTTGCCTGTCCAAATGAATCTCTGCAAATAGCACTGTGCACCCCACACAAACTTCTGAAGGAATCATCATTTAACCCAGCATCATTAAGTCAATTGAAATGCTAAAGGATCCTCAATATCGCGTTATACACCACCTTCTAGAGGAAGCTCTGCTAGACCTTCTAGCTGGCTAGCTCCTGTCTTCTTCAAATCAACTTGAGCTAGATGGCTGATGCATAAATGTTGTATCCCCCTCTTTCCTAGGGGAATATAAACTCCTTGAGAGCAGAGGCTGTTGGGGATTTTCTCTTTTCCTTTCTGACATCTCAGAGATGTACCTCATAAGTGCTTAATAAATGCCTGTTGATTAAATTAATTCTAGAGCTGTATTGAGGTCACAAAAGTATCATTTATTCTGGTGTTTAAGAAAGACTCAGTGGGCACAAAGCAGTCCCTGAAACCAAGCCAATTTGTATACTTGCATTCCCAAGAACAATTAAATGTTTGCTCTGGGTATGATTTTTTAAGACACACACAGTTTTATTGCCTAAAGCTTTAAAATTTCCTTCAAAATTTCTTTTAAAAAAATCTTTTTTTTGGCTTGAGACAAAACTGCTGGGTTATATATTCAAAGCAGAGTTTCCAACCAAGTGCTTTTTTCAATCTTTGCTGCTTAATTATTCTTGTATAAACCAAAGGCATAGTTTGTTTAAAAGGATTAAGAACAGGGGAGGGAGAGACGGGAGGACTATGAAATAATTCCTGCTGAAGTCTAGGTCTACTTTTAACTGGCAGTAAAGATTGTAGCTGTTTATTTGTTTTGGTTTCTGAAATAACCAGGCATTTATGCAAGCTGCCAAAAGTGATCCTAAGTCTGTGTGTGGTTTGGATGAGGGAATTCATTTTAATTCGTGGCATTTTCAAATTATCCAGACCACAGGGCTGACCACCTCAGAGTACAAAACCAATCTCTTCTCTCCGTTTTGGACCTCAGAATGTGGTCCAAAATGTGGCAAAATGCATTGTCCACACTTTATTTGCGGAAACCTTGCAGCTGTACACAGAGCCATGATGTGTCAGCTCCCAAAATAGGTCCAGAAGCCCACAAAAAGAAAACAACTCTATTAGCCTAATTCCATATATTAAATTACAAAGAAACAAATGATTCCCTTGTGGAAGAGGGGGACAACAGAATTGGGAGTAAATACACTTCAGATATCTGTGATCAAAATCAGGAAAGAATCTGCCCATCTACTTTCTCATTTTCCATTCTTTCTCCAAGTGATTTTAATAATAATTATAACTGGCACACTTTGTGTTCCACACCCTTGCCAGATAGACTGAAAAGGCTATGAGCTGAAAATCAACCTCCCCCTGTAAAGCAGAGATGGCTCCTAAGTTCTCTCTTTCTCCTTGGTAATATTCCAAGGCCATCTGGTTAGTTTTAGGACATGTTTGCTTGTGTTTTTAGAACAATCAGCATTTTCTCCCTCTATTCTGTGAGCTCTGGAAAGCTGAACAGGACTGAGCTCAGAAATCTTCTTTGCCACAATTGGTGAGGCAGAAAGCTTCCACAAGCTCCCTCTCCTCCACTCCCTTTTGCCTAGGAGGGGAATTTCTACAATTACAATCTTCAAGATCTGAAGGAAAACTAGAATGCACCTACCAAGTCACAGAGTAGAAATTGAAAGCTATTTCCATGATGACAGACAAAATAAAGGGAAAGGGGGCACCATTTGGACCTCAACATCTGGACTTCATTCAGCTTTCTCAAATGAGCTACTCCTGAGAATGCTTGGCATCTAAAGCTTTTCTCAACATGGCTCCAACCCACCTTTCCAGACTTTGTGTACCTTGGCCTCCTTTGTGTATTGTATATTGTATGCTCCAAAATGGCTTTTTTGCCACTTCTCACACAGGACAGTCCATCTCTAGTCTCCAATGTCCCCCATGCCTGGAATGTTTTCCCTTGTTACCTACATCTCTATCCACTGAACAGGTTTTACCTCACCCTAAGCAAGTACCAGAATAGACCTTGACCTTAAGGTCCCAAAGTCTCCCAGTACATCCTGGGCCATCTCCAGTCATCCTGATGAATACCTGGTTACTGGATCCAGATGGCTCAGGAGAAGAAGTGAGGCTGGTGACCTGCACAGCCCTCACTCACTCAAAACGAAGTCAAGTGCAAGTCATGTCATCATTTCTCTGATGTCCTGGTCTTCTTCGGCAAAGAAGGATGAACACAGACAGACATCTCTTAGAATCTTTATGGTTATTGCTCAGTCATATACAACTCTTCATGACCCTGTGGGCTATACTGTCCATCGGGTTTTCATGGCAAAGATACTGGAGAGATTTGCCATTTCCTTCTCCAGTGGATTAAGGCAGACAGAGGCTAAGTGACTTGCCTGGGTCATACAAATAGTAAATCTCTAAGGCCATATTTGAACCCCAGACCAAAATTCCATCCACTGAGCCATCTAGCTGCCCCTTGGAATTGTAGCTTTCCTCAAAGCTCAGGTCAAATGCCACTTTCTACCTGAAACCTTTTCTCATTACCCATCCTCTCACTCCAGTTGCTAATTCTTTCCACCATACCCTCCTCCTCAAAAAAAAGTTTACCATGTATTTATTTTTTATAAATTATACAATTGTGCCTCTCTCTCTCTTCCTCTTTCTCTCTCAATAGAATATAAGGTCTTTGAAAACAGAGATTTCTGTCTTTGTATCCCCAGAACCTGGTACAGAATAGGTGCTTAATAAATGCTTGTTGCTTGAGAGGAACCATTCTACTTGTGTCCATCAATGACTTTTATTTAACCAGGAACAAATAGATTTCATCAAAGGTTTATGATGTTACCATTGTGGGAACCCTTCTACCAAGCTTACAGTCTAGCTATGACTGAATAGATCAGTTTCAGAGAATTGCTTGAGGCTCAGAGAGGCTGTTCATGCTCACATAGCTAGTACCTCTCAATCCACTGTTTTGTCCACTCTACTGAACTGCCTTTCTAGAAGTTAAAAATGATTCATGGAGAAGGGGAGTAAAACATTTTTTGCTTTTTTCCTGTCAAAAATGAAAGGAAATTGTCCACATTATTCAGTTAAATACCTGACCGAGGCTGTGAAGGAAACAACAATGGATCTGAGTGATGAATTAGGCCTGTCATCCACTTCTGCTAAACTAATTGAGGAGGTAATCACACAGGTCACCTGCACGAGCTCAGTGGTAGAGCTGTGACAGAAAGGTTCTGACCCTAACTTTGGGCCATGCCAATCACAAGGCTGTGGGATCAAAGCCTCCGACGGATACTCCCATGGTCAAAAGCAGAAGCTGCTCATTAGTCAGTCTGGCCGTACCTTACATAATCATAGATTTAGACCTGGAAAAATCAGAAGATCGTATATGAGCAATTATAGTGGATAGAATGGTGGGCCTGGAGTCAGCAAGGCCTAAATTTAAATCTAGGCTCAGATAATTTTTAGTTGTGTCACCCTGGACAAATCACTTTAATGCTGTCTACCTCAATTTGCCTACCTCCTAGGATTATTATGAGAATCAAATGAGGCATTAAGTGCTTAGCACAGTGCCTGGAATACAGTAGGAACTTAATAAATGCCTTTCTCCTTCCTGCTATAGAATCCTAGATCTAGGGTTTGAAGGGACTTCAGAGGGTCATCTAGTCAAACCCTCTCATTTTAGAGATGAATTAACTGAGGCCCAGAGAAGTTAAATGACTTGCCCGAGGACACATTGAGGAAGGCCTCAGCAATCCTCTAATCTGGACTCCTCATTTTACAGATGAAGTGATTAAGGCCCAGAGAAGTTGTCAGTCCATCAATAAATAAATATTTATTAGGCACCTACTGTGTACTAGGAACTTTCAAGAAAAGGGAAAAGACAGTCCCTGCCCTAAAGGAGGTAGTCTGATCCTATAGAGAACATGCAATCTACCAGGGGATGGCAGTGTCAGAGGTCTCAGAGGAGAGAAGGAGGCATATGTAGGAGATGTTAAAAGGTAAATTCAACAGGTCTTAGCAACAGATAGCATATGTGGAGTAAGAGAGTGAGGTGTAGAACATGACACCCAGGTTGAGATCACAGGGGACTGGGAAGTAGGTGTTATGACAAAACAGAGGCAAACAGAGGTTAAGTGATTTGGCCAGTGTTCTAAGTGTCTGAAGCTGAATTTGAACTCATGTCTTCATGACTCTAGGTCCACTGTTCCATGCACTGTGTTACCTAGCTGCCCCTGGAAGCAAAGCTACTGATAATGTGCTACACAAGTATAAGCTAAGTACAGTGCACAGAGAGCTAGATTTGGAGTCAGGAAGACCTTGATCAAAATTCTACTTCTAACCTTTCCTCTGTGGTTGTACAGTTGTGTCTGTCTCTTCATGACCCCATTTGAGTTTTTCTTGGCAAATATGCTGGAGTAGTTTGCCACTTCCTTCTCCAGTTCATTTTACAGATGAGCTAATTGTCTCTGTAGAGACAATAGCAGAGAAACAAAATATAAACCTATATCCCTAATGAACAGTGATACAAAAAATATCAAATATTAACAAAAAAGTCACAATAACATACTAAAAAAAATGATACATTATGACCAAGTTGAAAATATACTAGGAATGTAAAGTTCATTCAATATAAGGAAAATCTATTCATATAGAATAGACCTTATTAATGATGAAAATAATTTTAAAAGACATAATTATATCAATAAATGCTGAAAAACTTTTGACAAAATCCAGCACCCACTTCTCTTAAAAACACTAGAAAGCATAGAAATAAATGAACCTTCCCTTAATATGGAAGGTAGTATTTATTTAAATGTGAGAGCCAACTTTATAAATGCTGGAGAAAGAGGCCTTTTCGATAAGATCAGGGATAAAGCAAGGATGTCTACTTTCACTATTACAATTTTATATAGTTCTAAAAATACTAGCTTTAGCACTATGAAAAGATAAAGAAATTGAGGAGATAAGAACAGGGAAATGGAAAGCACAATTACTATTCTTAAAAATTATATAATCTACATAGAAAACCCAAAAGGGCTAGCTAAAAATTATTTAAACAATAAACTCATTAATTCAGGTGCAGAATATAAATTCACATAAACCATCAGCATTTGTGCATGTTATCAACCAAACTCAACAGGAATAGGAAGAGAAATTACATTCAGAATAACTACAGACTATACAAAATGTGTAGGAGTCTACCACAAAATATACTATAGAAATACAACTACAAAATATTCTTTAAAAAATGCATATTTAAATAATTGGATAGATATCAATTATTCATGGGTATGCCATGCCAATATAATAAAAATGACAATAATATTTAATAATTTTCTTTACTTATTCAATACTATACTAATCAAACTATCAAATGATTGTTTTACCAAGTTAGGGGAAAAAAACTAATTAAAAAATTCACCTGGAATAAAAAAAAATTTCAAGAATCTCAAGAGAAATGATGAAAAACAGTGAGAAGGAAAGAGACCAAGAAATATCTGATCTCAAGTTATATTACAAAGTAAAGCTCTTTTTATAATGGACAAACAAAAGAAAAGTTGATTAATGGGACTTATAGGTATACAAGATCCAAAACCAAATGAACATAGTAGCAGAACCATAATAAGCTGAAAGACCCTAACAATTGGTATGAAAACCCAACATTTGACAAAAACTATTGGGTAAATTGGAAAGCAGTCTGGCAGAAACTATGTTTAGATGAGCATTTCACATCATATACCATCATAAACTCCAAATGGATCATAACATACAGAAAAGTTTACATCATAAATAAGAAAAAAAGATGAAGTACTTTGAAACAAAAAGTCCTTGCCATAAGTTTCTCCAGTAATCTCTGATATCCAATATATATAAAGAATTAATTCAAATATATAAGAATTAGAATCAATATCCAATATATAAATGAATAAGGGATATGAAGAGATAATTCTCAAAGGAAAAACAAGTTATCAATAACTATACGCATATATACAGCAAATTATAAACAACTCCAATGTTCCACTAAAAACCCATCATAGTGGAAAAGATGACAAGAAAGGAAAATGGCAATTTTGGGAGGATCTCTGAGGAAAGAGGCACACTAACACACTGCTGTTCAATCTATGAAGTGGTCCTACAGTTCTGGAAGTCAATTTAACTACAGGCAAAAAAATCACTAAATTATGCATACCTGTTGATCTATTAAATATATTCCTCAAAGAGGCCAAAGAAAGATAAAAATATTCATAGCAGTAATTTTTGTTGGAGCAAAGGACCGGAAACTCAGAGAAATTCTCTCAGTTGAGGAATGACTGAACAAATTACAGTACATGAATTTAAATAGAATTCATTGCTCATTAAAAGATGACTAAGGGGACATTTTCAGAGAAACCTGGGAAGACTTGTGTGAAATAGTACAGAGTAAAGTGAGCAGAATTTTAAAAAAAATGCACAATGACTACTATACCATACTGAAAAACAACTCTGAAAAATTTGGGAACTCTCATCAAATACAGTTGTTCTTCAGTCATTTTCAGTCATGTCCAATTCTTTGTGACTCCATTGAGGGTTTTCTTGGCGGACATACTGCGGTGGACTTGCCATTTCCTTCTCCAGCTCATTTTACAGATGAGAAAACTGAGGCAAGTGGGTTAAGTTATTTGTCCAGGGTGACACAGCTAGTAAGCATCTGAGGTCAAATCCGAACTCAGGAAGATAGGTTTTCCTGACGTAATACCCAGCGCTCTATGCATTATGGTACCACCTAGCTGTCCAGACCAATGCAATGACCTACCACAACTCCAGAGGGCTGATGAAGCACGCTTTGCAACTTTTGGCACAAAGCTGATGAACCAGGGATGAAGAATGAGGCAAATATTTTCAGACATGGCCAGTGTGTGGACATACCAACTTATTGCAGTGGAGAATTAGTTTTTTGTTAAGATTTTGCTCGTTTTTTTGTTTTTGTTTTGGATGAGAAAGAATTCAGAGCAACAGGAAGCTGGGATTATCAGTGATAAAAAAAAGGAAAGAAGATCATCAATGAAGCATTTAAAGAAAATTCATAGAATATATCAGAAGGTGATTGAGAATTTAAGAAGACAAAATGAAGCAATGTGGAAGTAAGGTGATGGATTACATAAATACTTTAAAAATAACAACAATATAAGTGAGGCAATGGATGCAGCCAGCAGGAAGACCTGAGTCCAAATTCTGTTGTAGATGCCAAGTAAGATACTTAAGCTCAATAAACCTCAGTTTCCTAATCTGTCAAATGAGGGGTTGGATTCACTGGTCTCCAAGGTTCCTTCCAGACCCTAATCTGATTTTATCACCCCAAACAATGTTTAATATACTTTGTAGTTTCAAATACAGCCTTTTTCTCTTTCATACATATCGACATGTCCATTTTTGTAAAAACATGTCAAGAACAGAAAAATAAAAAATTATAAATTAAAATTAAACAATACCCAGATAAGAAAGAATATTGCCTCTAAACAAGGCATGTTATGCCTATACTTCTCAGAAGATTGAAATGTCTTCTTACCAACACACGTGGCTGGTCTGCCACTCCAGGACTTGTTGTCCATGCACACAACTGTGCGTTCTCCTTTCAGCGTGTATCCTGGGGTACAATAGTACTCACATCGGGAATTGAAGTATGCACCATCTATGCATTTAAATCCCCCATTAGCTGGCATAGAAAGTATTGGGCATCGCTTTTCTGGAAGAAAAATCAGATGTGAGCTATCTTTTGTTTTCTATCGAGTGATATCTCTTATGTCTAAGAATTCTACCAGCATTTGGGTGACACATTAGAACATAAGTCCAAATAAAAGGCTTAGATAAACAATGATCATGAATTTTTACCCCTTGAACTTGAACCTTTTCTCGACAAATATCATGGCGTTTCATTATCACGAACCATATTCCAATGATAGAACGTAGCCGTTTGATTTATACTCTGGCTCCTCCTGTCAAGGACAGTTTGGGGATTTTTTTTTTTTGGTTTGCTTTTTTTTTACTTTTGCAACTCGATGGTTTTTAGCAAAATTCCCCAATTCCTTACCAAATACACAGAGGAAGATGAATGAATACGTAAGCACCCAAAGAACTCAAAAAGGGATAAATGACTCACGTTTACACAGAACCTTGTCTGACCACCTTTTGTTTGTCTGGCAAGTCAGCTGGGAAGAGCCATGCAGCTCATAGCCCTTGCGACATCGAACATCACATCTCGTCCCCAAGACGTTTTTGTAGTATCCTCCGTGAGGCGCTCTGCAGTATACGTCACCATACTTGACTTTGATGGGAGAGCACCATGGAGTGTCTGGGAATACCAGAAACAAGACAGAGGAACACATGAAGAGAAGTTTTCTAAAATGTGCTGCTGCTTCACTATTATTACTGACCTCTCCCTCTGGACTCTTAAGTCTTGACTTACTGGCCAATCACTATTTAACTCCCTTCTAGACTGCCAGTTCCTTGAAGGCAGGGACTGTTTCAATTTTTTTCTTATTTTAGTTCCAGGGTCTGGCATAATTTTTTTTTAAATTAAATTGGAAAGTAAACTATTAACAACATGTGCATGCTTTATTCTCCCCAATGATAGTGAAAGCTCTGTGAAGACTTATATTTATGTAATTAAACCCAAATAGTTTATATGTAAAAATTATATAAGTAGGATAGTTAAAATAACTTAGAATAAGTAGATGTTAAAGTCACCTAGCTCAGCTCTCTCACTTTACACATAACGAACTTTCAGAGAAGTGAAGTCTCTGTTTTAGGTTACACATATAGCAAATGGCAGGGACAAGGTTCAAACCTTTAGCATCCTATGTTTAAAGCTAGAAGGAAGCAATATATTCATTTTTACAGATGATGAACTTGAGTGCAAGTGTGAATGAATGACTCATCCAAGCTTACTTAGTAGGGATCAGAGTCAGGATTTGAACTTAGGTCTTCCTGCTTTCATATCTAACACTCTGTCCACTAGGTCATATTATCTCAATTTCAGACCTCCTCCTTTTCAATTCCAGCCCTCTTCTCTACCTAATCACAATTTTGTACATGCTACATAATTCCAAGAACAGGCATTCAATAAACATTTGCTGACTGAGTGACTTTGGGTTTACTTTCAATATATGCAAACATCCTTTGAAAAAAGGCTTCATTGTAAATAGAAGGTTCAGCTTTTAGTTCGTGCCATCAAGTCATTTGGCCTAACTTCTTTCAGAGCATCATTGCTAGAGGAAGGCTGCCATGATTACATGATTACAAGTTCCTTCTGGGATCTTATACCATGTGAGCCTACACAGAGAGCTACAGCCAAAGCCTGCTCCCCAAACTCCACAGAACCAGAGCTTTAGGACTAAAAGGGGAAGAATCTAATATGTAGTAATCACCTAGTTCAACTCCCCCCCTTTTTAAAGAGAAAAGGAAGACCCTGAGAAGCCATGATTTGTCCATATCACCCTGATATTAAGTCACAGACCAGAAAGGTCACTGACAAATGAATGCCCAGTATTTTTTTCCCCTTGTTTGCTGACCATACAAAACCATGTCTTTGTTCCTGTGAACTTCCCTCAAATGTGGACAGGGGAAAGGAAGGGAGAAAACAGAACACAGCAATATTAAATGTGAGATGGAAAATGCCTCACTGGGGAATGCACTGATTCCAAATGATGGAGCTACCAGGGCAGAGGTCAAACAGCTCATATAAACCTGCTGACCCTTGCCTTCACTGGTCCATTTCAGCACTGACGTCTAGCTCACACCTGAGCTTTCTAAGGTGTGGAGTAACGGTGCCACCATGTGGACAGAGAGTGTGTAGAGAACCAGTTTTCATTCAGGAATGTCCAGAGGATTGGCTTTAACACACCTGCTTAGCAAGAGAAACCAACAACCTCCCCATCATGTGCAATGTTTCCTTTAGTGCCTTATGATTCCCCTTGGCAAACATAAGAACCCCACATTTTGCAGCAAGTAATTATTCCTGTGTCCCATACTCAAGTGGGAATGGCAATTTCAACACTTCAAGATTTAAAGTCAAGAGTTTAGATTACGGGAGACTGTGAACTTATACACACAGGATGGGTCCCCCTCTCTGTGTCAACAGTCCCATACAAGGAGACTTTTGTACCATATGAGGAGCAGGTGAAAAAATTAAGGATACTTAGCCTGGACATTAGAACACTTCCAGGGAATGTAAGAGTTGTCTTCCAGTATTTGAAGGGCTCTTATATGTAAGAGAGATAAGATTAACTCTGTTTAGCCCCAGAAGGTCTAACTAGGAGCCATGGGTAGAAGTTGCGTAAAGGAAAATTTTTGTTTGATTTTAAAACTTCCAAACAATAAGAGCTGTTCAAAAATGAAACAGATGGAAGGTAGTGTATTTTCTTCCTGAAAGACCTCAAGTAAATTCAGGATGACCTTGAGTATTTTGGAAGGGACTTTTTTTTTTTCCAGGTATGTACTAAGATTAGAGGGCCAGTAAGTCAATTCTAACTCAAATTCTGTGTTTCCAAAGTTTTACTCTGTATCCTTCTAAAGGTTAAATGCATAATATATATATATATACATTTATGCATATATGTGTGTATATCTGCATATTATATATATATATATATATATATATATATATATATATATATATATATACACATACAAATTTAAATTATGCCAGGGATGGAATTTATAAAAAGCAACATAGCATGGTAGAAAGATGCCTGGCCTTGGAGTTAGGAAGACCTCAGTTCAAGTCCTCAGTTTCTGCTATATTGTAGATGTATGACCAAGTCTCTTTCCTCTCTGTGCCCTAGAAACTAAGATTATAAATTACACAAAGTTGCTGAGTGGCATCAACTGGGAGTGTTTCCACATCAGGAATCCCCTCTATTGATGAAATCTAGACCCAAGGCAAAGTATAGCATAAATGGGCTCTTTCTTTACTGTAAATCTCAGTAGACAAGTGTCTGATTATACTAGAGATGCTGAGAGTTCTTTTTAATGCCTTAAGGTTTAAGTTCACATTCTAGGACCCAGATGAACTTGAATGCAGACTGGACCATGTGCCAAGTGCACCGGCTAAAGGTGCAAACTAACCACACTGGCTCATTTCCAAATCACCAGCTGAGCTGGGCGTGCTAAGCAAAGACTCAAAATGTCCTCTGGAGGACCCAAAGAAACACTGAAGAAAAGATCTACCCATCTTTCTTTTGCTCATTTATTCCTTCCAATGGCTTCTAATGGATCACATAAGAAAATACTTGTAAAAGCATTGAGCACACTACCTGGCACATTGCAGGCTCCATATAAATGCTTATTCTCTTTTTTCCCTGACCCTCCAGACTGAATAAATCAACTTTTATATTCTGGCTCCTCCCCTTCTACAAAGAATCTTTAAAGGAAAGATTAAAATGTGCCATAAATATGGTCATTGCAGGCAGGATCGACAGTTTGCTCCCTGTATTTAATTCATGCTACGCTTTATACACTTCTGCTAAACTACGTATAAAACTTTTCAGAAGATAAACATGCCTAGTACAGCATCCTACACTTACCCAGACATACAAGCCCAGAAATCTTGATGCAATTTGAACTTAGCAGCTGTCACACTTTTGGATGTACCTCCAGTCTCTCCTAGTGTTGATGGCAGCAGAACATCCAAATGCAAAGCTGTTTTTTAACATGCGTGAGTAAACCTCTGTGTTCTTTTACTGCTCAAAACTCAGCTGTCATCTGATTGACTTACTTTTTATAACGCAAATCTTTGAGATGATCTTTTTTCAAGTTACCAGCATTGCAATGACAGTAATTAATATTTCAACTGAATGATTTGAATTCAATTTCTCAAACATAAGCATTGGGACAAAGTGAGCTGGGAGTGTATTTACACACAGGTTAGTAGGACTTTCTTTTAAACAGACATATAAATCAAGGATAAAGTTAGAAAAATTCCTAACACATTCATATGTTGTTTTTTCTTTGTATTTTTATGAGAAATGGACAAATGAGCAAAATAGAAGCTCATTATATAGAGACAAATACACATAGATACATATGGGTATGTATATATATATATATTTATAGGTGTATATATACATATAAATACATATCTACACATACATATATTGCTATGCATATATTTATATGTGTATATGTATAAAATACAGGGTGGTTTGGGGGTTAGTATTCATTTGGACCAGTCTCCTATACTCTCTGTATCTCCAGTTCTGTACCATATGATTTAATGTTCAGAATCATACACTGAGATTCTTAATCATGGAGAAAAGATTCAATTATTTTCACCACATTGTATTTACTAAACACACAACATGTGCACTAATGTATTTTAAGTTTTTAACAACAAAGTTTCCAAAAACCACAAAAAGTTTTGTTTTTAATGCTTAGTTAATTAACAATAGTTATAATAAGAACTACAAAAAAAAAGGTTTTGACTTCGACTTCTTGGTTAATTAGGAGATGCAGCTAACCAGAACAGTCCGTCTAACCCCAAGACTTTCCTGGATTACCCCATGGCCAATCTACCGCATTAAATCGGGGATAGATAGATATTTAAACTTTTATTTGTTTTTATTCATTTAAAATTTTATTTATACTTAAAAATCACAACTTTATGAAAGGAATAATATGAGAAAGCAGTTTTGCATTGTTTTGTATCTGATTTTAACTTTATTTGCTTTAAGGAGTTTCCAGCGAGGAAACTCTCTTTACTGATGAGGACAGGCAAAAATTCTCTAACTTTAATTGAAAGTTGCTAGGGGCACTGAATGGTTAAGTGACTTACAGACAGATGGGGCAGAAACAGGATTTGAACCCAGGTTTTCCTGACTCTCCAGGTCTCTATATCCACCATGCCATACTTCCTCCCATAGTTTTTGATTTTTTTTTCCCCCAAAATGCATTTCAATCTATCAGAAATCTTGTGAAGCTCTGACTTGTGAGGTTTTACTTGTTTTGGAGCTAGCATGAGTTACTTTAATATCCCCAAGATGTTAGATTTAGCAGAACAGTGTAGTACACTGTCCTCTTGCCAAAATGCAGACAGGTTCCTTGGGAAAAATGCCATAGTGGAACATGGTTAACTAATTTTCCTCAAATTATCCTCACAGGAGAGGAGTCAGATTTGAGAATGCAAATACATATATTCTATCTTTGTCCCAGATCTCCTGAATTTTAAAAAAAAAAAACAAAACATCAAGCATTGCCTGCTATCAAGAACACTTACCTGGTCCTGGTGGTAAGAGGAGAAGGACTGAGTTGGAACTTCCTGAATTGTTTCTCTAATTTGAGGATAGTGTGGTTATTAACCAAGCTATATTTTTCCCTAGTAGTACACTTAATTCCACATTTCAGGGATTAAAATGCTACACAAACTCCTTAAGGGCAAGAACATTTTCACTTTAGACTCTGTAACCCCAAAGCCTAGCACAGTGCCTGGCATACAGCAAGTGCATCATAATTGCTTGTTGGTTGGGTGACTGATCATTGATAAACCAGTATTCTCAACCAGCTTATGAAAATCAAGTTTCCTTATTCCCAGTGCCTTTGCTGCATCACTTCCAGATTCCATTTCCCCTGACTTAGGAATTGTTGACCATTCCCAGTGGAACGTGGGAATTGGGGAAAGACACCCCTCAGCTTGATTTTCATTTCCAGAAGCCATAGAATATCCCAAATAGGATAAGAGTAATACAGAAGAAACTAACTTAGGAGAATAAAATGACCAGCAGGTGAGGAAATACTTTCATATTCTCCTCTGTTCTCCCTTGCGCATGTATCTCAACAGAGCTTTAAGCATACCCTGTGGTCACTTTATTTCTGTCTGCTCAGAAGGGATGAGAAAACATTTCTGGCACCAGCAGAACTATGTTAGCATACAAGCAAAGCATTCACCTTTCTGTCTAGCGTATGAAAACACATCTTCATCATCTTCTAGCGGTGAGTATCCCGAACCTACAATAAAACAAAGAAGAAGGAGGAAAACTACGAGAAGAAAAGCCATATGTTATGTATTTACATATATTCCATTCTGAAAGCAATGCTTTGGCATTATTCATGCAGGGAATATTAGGATGCAGAGCCAGGAGCCAAAGCTTCAGTGGCCATTCCTTAAGTCATGGTGGCCACTTGGAGTGAGCTCTGTCATGCTGGATGTCTAATAAAGGCCCATCCGAATGAGATTCAAATCGCTCCTCAGTGACCACATGCCAACTGCATTTCTGGATTCAGTAGGGAAAAAGTCAGGGAGAGATGGGTCTGTTCGAAGATGATGCCAATGTATACAGTCTACATGCCAATGAAACGCAGTAAAATGTTTTCCAGCCAACCCACTGCTCCTCTAGAATTAAAAGAAACCTCCAGGAACAGTGGGTACTTATGTTACCTGAAAATTGGCATATCCCATGAAATGAGTTTGGGTGGAGGAAAGAAAAAAGGAATCAAATTTCTTTGCTTGAATGTCAAAAGACATTGAAAATAAGCTACACTGCTGTATGCAGCAATTTAGAGAACCTAAAAGAGATTTTCTAAATTCTTTTATATATATATATATATATATTTATGTGTGTCTAGATATACATATATATTTATGTGTGTCTAGATATATATATATGTATATGTGCATGTGTGTGCATTTTTCATACATATGGAACTTTCTATATACATACACATATGTATATAAAATTCCATATATATATATATATATACATATATGTACATAGAACTTTTTTAGCTTCTGACAGGGAAATTCTCAGTAAGAGTGCTTGATAAATTTTGTGAACTCAACATTATTGTGGGGGGGAGGGGTGCCAATGGAGAGAAAGTAATTACCTCCTTCCTTTTTCTTTTATTTTCTCTCATTCATGTTTGTTTGTTTTTCCAGAACAACTAATTTGTAATGTGGGATTGTATTCTTTGAAAAGCATTTGAAAGTAAGCTCCAGGAAGTGGAGGACTCAATCCTCAGAGCTGCTATAGGTCTCTAATTTCACACAGCTCATCCTCGTTACATGGGTGAACTCCAGCCTCCAGTTTTCATGTATTAGTGTTTGTCTTGTTCAAGTTATGGTCATTACTAGCCACAAGAAATGCCTTCCACTGGAGGTGTCTGAAACTATACCATGTAAGATGATTCCTTAACAGTATGGTTATTGAACCCCTTTCTGGGTCTCAGGAATGAGCCTTCCGGTTCATCTTCCCCACACTTCTGCTTTAGATGAGAGAGAAAAGGGTTGCCAGAGAGAGAGAGAGAGAGAGAGAGAGAGAGAGAGAGAGAGAGAGAGAGAGAGAGAGAGAGAGGAGGGCGGGGAGAGGGGGAGAGAGAGAGTCAAAGAAGATGTGTAGAAATTGTGTGTGTTCATCCTTCACTGCCGAAGAAGACCATGTCATCAGAGAAATGATGACATGACTTGCACTTGACTTTGTTTTGAGTGAGGGAGGACTGTGCAGGTCATCAGCCTCACTTCTCCATAGCCATCTGAATCCAGTGACCAGATATTCCTCAGAATGACTGGAGATGACCCAGAATGAGGCAACTGGGGTTAAGTGACTTGCCCAAGGTCACACAGCTAGTGAGTGCCAAGTGTCTGAGGTGAGATTTGAACTCAGGTCCTCCTGACTCCTGCACTAGTGCTCTATCCACTGTGCCACCTAGTTGCTCCCTCAGTCGAAATTGTATGTTTCCCTTGTATGGATAGGAAGGAATAAGGCAATCCCCAGTCCTAAGCTGTCTTCCCATGGCTCTCGTCTTTCCCAATTGACCCAACCACCTCAAACTAAAGATGGATACAGATTTCAAAGTGTTCATCACGCCACATTAGAAAATGAACAAGCATCTCAAGAAAGCCCAGTACATCATCATCATAGGGAAAACTCCATGGAAGACTAAAAATAGTTCAGAATTTCCTCTTTTCCAATACACATTATCTTAGGAGCTAAATCTATACCCCTGAACCCAATGGTGGAAGGACTATAGGATCTTCCAACCCTGTGAAGCTAACTTACAAGTCCTAAGCCAGAAACCTATGTGGTAAATAGCCCTTATAAGGGCTTATAAACACTGCTGCTGTTGTTCAGTTGTTTTCAATCATATCCAATTCTACATGACCCTTTGGAGGGTTTTCTGGGCAAAGATACTGGCAAAGATGCCATTTCTCTCCAGCTCATTTTACAGATGAGGAAACTGAGGCAAACAGGGTTAAGTGAGTTGTCTGGAGTCACACATCTAATGTCTGGGATCAAATTTGAACTCAGGACTTCCTGAGTCCAGGTACTGTATTCTATCCACTGTTCCACTTAGCTGCCCCCCTCATAGACACACAGTCTATAAAAGCAGAGAGAAATATTCTTGATCCATCCCTGGAATTAAACAGGGAGAACATCTCTAATCATTTAGGAGTCAACTTAGAGTGTATAAGTTATTTTAATAGCAATAATAATAGTAACTGCCAACACAGTTATATAGCACTTTGAGATTTTAAAGGGAATATATATATATAACATATATTATATATATGTGTGTATATATACACACATATTAAATCTTTTTATCCTCATAATCCTGGGAAGTAGGTACCATCCTTATTTTACAGATGAAATTCAGGCAAACAGTAGCAAAGTGACTTGCCCAGGGTCACACAGATAATAAGTTTGAGGCCAGACAGGAACTCTGGTTTTCGTGACTCCAAGTCCCATACTCTATCTGTGACACCATGACTGCAGTAATGGAAATTTCCAATTCACTTTTAAGACAATGGGACTCCCGTTCACTGCAATTGTTCAGCTGCAGAGCAGCTGGATACATGGCCTTACTCTGTTGGATATCTGTTTTTAAAAATCAAAATCAATAAAGATAAGAAAGATAAGTCGTCTGATACAAAATTTCATAGAATCTAATTCTCCATTCCCTAGAAAAAACCCATACCCCAGTATGTTTTCTCCCCAGCAATTCATGCTGACATAAGAAGAGAAACTTGTGAGGAAAGAATGCAGCATTTTAAAGTTTAGGGTATATCTCTCTCCTGATCTACTCCCCACATGTTCACAAATAGGTCTCCCTGGCTTCCTTGAAAATGAATTTTTCACATAACCATATTCAGACTTCAGTCCATTTGCCTCCTAGTGGCATCAAGGGTAAAAGATGTTATAACACAAGCTCTGTACAAGTTCCTTTTTAAAAGGCCAGATTGTTTGCTCAAAGAAAGAAAACCTGAGACAGAGTTAGCAAAGTTAAATAGTCAACGGAGTGCTCACCACAAATTAAAAACCACATGGGTCCAGCAGATGGTCCAACAGTCATCGTCACTTTGGCACCAAGATTTTTTATTCTACCTGGAGAAATGAACAGTCTTTCCTTTCCCACAAATGTCCCCTCAACCATCTCATTAATTTGCACATTATTTAAGCAGAATTTAGTTAAAAGTTTTAGGATGTCTGAATCTAGAATCTAGAATCTAGTCTCCGCTTTGCCCACAGATGCTTTTATTAACTAATCAAAGGTACAAAGGTCCTGTGAAATGATCAGTAAGGCCATATTAATCCAAGTTGGAGAACCCTGGTGGTGGAACTCTCACTGCATGGGTCAACATTTATATTGGTGGATTTTTTTTTTCTCTTGTGTATTTATTTAATTGAATTACCCTGAACTACAGTCTCAGTGAACTTTGGGAGAAATATCGTACAAAACTAAAGTTGTTTCTAATGCACAGTGTATCTAACACATAATAAACTTTTATAAAACACTTGTTGACTTGATTTGGTGACTTTAGGTATGAAAAATATATCCAGAAGGAAAAATAAAAGTCCTTTCCTCAAAATTCCCCATAGATAGAAGTAGGAAATTTCAAAAATCTGCATTTTGTCTTTCTCTTGAGATTTTACATTACTTTTCTAGACTCTTCAACAACTATTCCAGTACTCTCTTAAATTGATAATTATCTTTTTGTATGTTTCCCAAACTGGGTTGTAAGCTCCATGAAGGAAGAGGTACAATTTATTCTCCCCCTAGAAGTCCAGCACACTAGTCTATTTTATAAGAGGCTCTCACTACTTATTTGTGGATAATGATACTTATAACACAATAGGAAAAACAGTATCAGACATACATAGTCCATGAATGTAATACCCAGAGCTATTGCTAGCAGTTTTGGCACCTAGAAGCAGGAAAGGTGTTTTTAAATTAGTTTGAAATTTATGATGGGAAAATAATGCAAAAAAGAAATTTGAAAAATTCCACTTATTGGGAGGGGAAAACGTGGGAAACTCTCTCCACTCTGGTTGAGGGCAATAGAAACCCTAGGCCACCACCCCTTCTAGTGAGAGATCTCAAGATACAGCAAGACCCTAGAGAAGGGGAAGATCAGTACCAAGTAGGGAACAGGGCAAAACATTCCTCGGAAGACATATGCTATCTGATAAACTCCTATTTTAGACTAATTATTCTTGCTAACTAGGGGCTAAACTCAGCTTCTGTACTACTAAAATAATGCACCTATGTCAAAATGTTAAATTTCAGTACTGCAGAATCTTTTAAAATAATTATTTTAATCTTGTGCCTTCTAAATTTCAGTGCCATGTGACAAAACCCTGATTGTCCTGTCTTAGTTATGGTTCTGATAACGCATTTAATTAAATGACTGCAAATCACCACAGTAAAAGAAAATCAGTCAAATTGCTTGCAGCTGCACAGCAGTGAGAGGCAGAATGACTTAACTTGGTGATGACCAAGCGATGGCAGCAGTTACTATATAACAAGAGTCCTTCCTCATCCTTGTGCTTTGATTCCTTCTCCATTTCTCATAAGTTTAAAAGCAGCCTAGCTTTTTGAACACCTCTGCCAGTCACATATTACTTCTGGTAACCTTTGAGTTTTAACAAAATCTTTTATCTTTTTAACATAATATTTTATCTTTGAGTGTTAACACAAATATGATAGGAGACCAAGCATGTATAAATCAAACATGGGTCTTTGAGGCCATAGATAAGCAAAAAAACCCGAAAAACAGCCTTTTAGCAGAGCGTGATTTTAATAAAATAGAAAACTTTAGGCTGATGTGTGTGTGTGTGTGTGTGTGTGTGTGTGTGTGTATGTGTGTGTGTGCTCAACCCTATAGATAGGGAAAAAGAATAAAATCCCGATTACCTGAAATCCATCTAACTAGAAAACTCATTAAGTAGAATTCTTTTCTCCCTCCAAATTTTAGGAAGAAGTGACACAAAAATAATTAAATGCTAGTCTTTTTTTTAATTCCACAGCTTCTAGGGAATACGCAAACGCTACCCATTTAGTATTAACTCGTGCAGTCGCAGAATGAGGGTAGCTCCGAGTCAGAAAGGACATCTGGTGCAACCCCTCAGAAAGGATTCCCTTCTGTATTAGCCCAGCTAGCAGTGCTCATCCAGCCTGCAGGTGAAGACACAATGCTGTAGAATAATGATTGTTGTAAAGAATGAAGGCTCTGGGACGCTGCAAGACGCGGAATCAACAGGAAGAGATTTAATCACCCAACATGCTATTTCCAAAAGCAAAAAAGTGGACCAGTACATTTTAAATTTTCAACAAAGAGAATTTTCAGCACAAAGGGGTCTTTAAGTAAAACCCTGTTCCCCAGACCAGGCCATCCAAATGAATGAACTGGCTCCCTGAGGCTTATCATAGTATTTTGTTCGTTCCCTGTGATGGGTGCTGTTCCGTGCTCTTCTTTTTCTCTACATTCTCTTTCTTGATAGCCTTATTGGCCATCTGAATCCAGCAATGGCTCTGGAAGAGGAGTGAGACTGGTGATCTGCACAGCCCTCCCTCACTCAAAACAAAGTCAAGTGCAAATCACGCCATCTTTTCTCTGATGGCATGGTCTTATTCGGCAACGAAGGACAAACACACACACACATAACCTCATTGGCTCTCACGGGGTTAATCATAATTTCAATTCAAAGGATTCACAAGTCTACACAGCTATTTCTAATACTTCAGTCCCACATCACCAACTGCCTCTTGGATATTTCAAACTAGAAGACCCAGAAACATCTCAAACTCAAACATTCATGTTTCCATTGGTGACCTTTCCATTCCTCAGTCTTTGAAATTCAAAGACCTTCATGTTATCCTTGGCTCTTTGTTAGATTATAAGCTTCTTGAGGACAGGGACTGTTGTTTTTACTCCCACAGCATCTCTCAAATAGGACTCCTTTTTTCTACCCACAAAGCCACCACTCTAGTTATATCTCATTTGGAATCTTGTAAAACATGCCTGTGATTTCTCTGCCTCAAGCCCCTCCCAACTCTAGTGCATTCTTCACACAACAGTCTAAGTGATCTTCCTTGGGTAGAGACCTGACCATATTGCTTTCCTATGCAATAAACTCTGGTGGCTCCCTATTGCCTCTAGAATAAAATGTAAACTCCTCTGTTGGGAGCTAAAAACCACAACCTGGCCCCATCCTATTGTTCTAGCCTGGTTATATGTGACTCCCTTTCTCAAACTCTACAATCCAGCCAAACTGACCTTCTCACTATTCCCCATTCATGGCATTCCATTACCTGTCTCTATACCTTTGCATTGGCCATGCCTGCAAAGTACTTCTATTTTATCTCTGCCTCAAAGTATAGCAAAAGCATCACTTTGTCTCCATCCCTACTCCTCACTTTCCAATTCTCCTTTATGTGTTGTCTTCTCCCTTGAGGAAATAGACTATCCTTTTTGCTTGTATCTGAATCCCCAACACTTAGCACAGTGCTTGGCACACAGTAAGCATTTAATAAATGTTCTGCCCATCTATCTGATCACACCAATAGCAAATGGCTTCTCTCCCTAATTATCTTATATTTAAATGTATTTCTTCTGTACATATTTATTTATGTGTTTATTTATGTACAAATTTTCTCCCCTAATTGAATATAAGCTCCATGAGAGAAGGAATGATTTCATTTCATCTCACTGCAGGATTGTAGATGAGAACTGAGGGAGTGAAGCAAGATGGAGGGAAGCAATATAGAAAGCCTCCAAAAAGAAAAAAAGAAAAGTCTCCACCAAACAGATCTAGAACATGCCCCAGACCAATTCCTGATGGGGAAATGTATAAAAAGTCATAGGGAATTATTTGTTCAGTCCCAGTCAGCGTAGAGAGGCAGACAGGTCTGTGGACACTGTGGATGAGCAGCACCCCAAAATACCACACTGGGCAAAAAAAAGCCTCAGACTCATACTAGGACACCCACTACAGAGACAAGTGCCCAATGGCAGCTTTGCCTCTAAGTATCCAGTTCAGGGTCACAAATACAGGGCAGACTGAGGAGGGCCAGGGAGGTATACTGAGAAAAGAGGAAGTTCAGAAACAAAATAGCAACAGTGTGGTCCAGACCCCTGGAGTAGACTGTGGATTCAGTTCCAATATCTAGCTTTACCTACAGAGGAATAACCAGGACAGGAATCCCAAACCAAAGCTGAAGCCTGTCCCACTGAACCCACAAAATTTTCCAGTTGGCTGATAAGGGCCGAGTTCAGCAGCTTTCTACTGTTTCTCAGAGCCAAATCTGGGTCAAGAATTTACAGATTTAGACCTGGATTGAGGGGGATTAAGGGAAGGGCAAGTGATATAATCAGTCTTTGCCCTTGATTGTAGATCACCTTGGGAGCGCTGAGAGTTTACAGATCCCCAGCCTGTCCCTGAGATCCTGGAATAACAATAAGTCTGAAGTCAAGAAACAGGCTGGAAGAATGAGCAAAAGAAAAAAAAAAAGAACCCCACCTTAAAGAGCTATGATACCATCAAGGAAGCTAAAGACACAAATGCAGAAAAGAATGACTAAAACATCTACAAAGTCTCAAAGCATAGCACAGTTTAGGCACAAATTCAACTCGAATTCTTGGAAGAGATGAAGCAACAATTTTTAAAAGAGTTTAAAATGTTTTTTATAAATGGAAGGGGAACACTTGAGGGGGGGAAGGGAAAGAAATGAGAGCCATAGAAAAAAATAATTGGAAAGGGAATTAACAGCTTGGCACAAGAGGTACAAAACCTTGCCTAAGCAAAAAAATTCCCTGAAAATTAGAACGGGCCACATAAAAGCCAATGATTGCATGAGACAATAAGAAATAGTAAAACAAAGTCATAAGACTGAAAAATTAACTGACCTAGGAAACAGATCAAGGGAAAAAAAAAAGTTGAAGAACCATTGGACTTTTGCCATGAAAGAACAGCAAAAAGACTAGGCATAATATTGCAAGAAATGTTAAAAAAAAAAAAAAAAAACTGCCCAGAAACAGAGGGTAAATTAGAAAGAGAAAGAACCCACCAATAACCTCCTGAAAGAAATCACAAAATTAAAACTTCCAGAAATATCACAGCCAAAATCCAGAGCTTCCAGGTCAAAGAAAATTTCTTCAAGCAGCTAGAAAGGAAGAATTCAAGCACTGAGGAGCCACAGTCAGGATTACACACAATTTAGCAGTCACCAGTATAAAAAAGCAGAGAATTGGGACTATGATATTTCAGAAAACAAATGGTATGGGCTTACATCCAAGGATAACTTGCCCAGGAAAACTGAGTATATTGCTACATGAGGGGAAAATGGATTTTTGATGAAATAAAAACCATCAAGCATTCCTGATGAAAAGTCAGAGTTGTACAAAACCTTGGAGTTCAATCATAAGAGTGATGAGAAATCTAGAAAGAGTAAACAAGAATAAACAATGACAAAGGACTAAATAAGATTTGAAATAACATTTGAAAATGAGGAAATGATACATGTGTCTCTGATGAGGTTATATTGGTGATGGGTGGACCCCAAAACACGGACAGTCCAGGTTGTGCTCGAATGAATCGCCTAATTGGGTTGCCTCTTAAGGAGCCTAAGCATTTGTAATGCTTGTATTCACAATCGGGCCAGATAGAATCCCAGTTAGACAGAGTCTGAGCTGGATTGAATCTGAGCGCCTTCATGGAGGCAAGGTGGGACTTAAATACAGAAAAAAGTATAGGAGGGATAGCGGGTGGGGGTGGGGGTGGTAGAGTGATGGGGGAAGAAGTTCAGGAGAGGACTCCAAGGAGGATCAAAGGCTGGAAACAACTGGAGGTAATCAACTAACATCAGACAAGGGGGTGCCTATGTGGGAAGCAGGTAGGGCAATCAAGAGATAACCCACAATGGTCACAGATTTGAGTATGAAAGGCCAGATTCTGTGAGGGGATACAGGGAGAGCTCAATTTGAGTATGAAAAGTAAGTTTAAATAAGGAGATTCCAGGGGAGCTCAAGGAAGTTCCCAGAGTCTGAACCCCATCATTTCCTTTGAACCCCTCTTATCATCAAGGGTCTATCTAATTAGATAGAGGCCTGGGAGTGGTTTTGTGATGTCTTGATGGTGTTAAGAGAGGAATGGAAAACAATGAAGAAGAGGATTATACTGGGAAAGAGGGAGAAAGGAAGGTTAGGAAAAATTCTCTCCCATAATCAGGGTAAACAAGTAGATATTTATACAAATAAGGAGGAACAGCTGAAACCTGACACAAGAAAAAATGCTTCAACTTAGCAGGCATTAATTAAGCGCCTACTGTGTGCAGAAGTGTTGTACCAGATGCTACAGAAAGGAGTCATAAAGTTTAGTTAAAATATTGTCCCCATGTTTTGGGAGCTTAGTCTTATAGGGATGGGGATAGGGGAGGTATGACACAAACAAGAATAATGCAAAATATTACATAATGAATATATGAGAGAGGTAAAAGTGCTTGAAAAGGCTTAGTGGTGGAGATGTCAAGTCAACAAGCATTTATTAAGTACCTATTGTGTGCGATGCATTGTGCTAAGAACTGGGGATGCAAAGAGAGACAAAAAACGTCCCAGCCTCCAAGGAGTTCACAAATGACAACAGCATACAAACAACTATGCACTCACAAGATACATACAGGATAAATTGGAGGTAATTTCTGAGGGAAAGCATTGGCATTCAGAGAGATCTGAAAAACTGTCATTTGAGTTGAGCTTTGAAGAATGGATGGACAGGATTTCAATAGGCACAGAGGAGAGGGAAAGCATTCTAGAAGAAAGGAATTGTGTCAGGAAAGGTATGGAGAACATAAAGTACAATGATGTTTCAGAAATGTCAGTAGTCCAGTTTGTATCATAAAGAATATGGAAGTGGTAGAGATAACGGGAAAATCATAACCAGTATTTATACAGGGCTTTCAGGTTTTCCAAGCTCTCTTTGCAAATACAATTTTATTTTATTTTCACAACATAGGGACATAGGTACTATTTTTATTCCTGTTTTACATGTGAGGAAATGAGGTAGGAGAAGATTAAGCGATCTGCCCAGAGTCATGCAGCTTGCAAACATCTGAGTTCAGATTTTAACTCAAGTTTTCCTGGCCCCGCATCTAGTGCTCTAGAACAATAGCTAACATTTATATAGTCTTAATTATATGCCAAGCACTGTTCTAAGTGATTTACAATCATTATCTCATCTGATCCTCAGGGTCATCCTGATCTATATCTTGCCATTGGACCCAGATGGCTCCCAAGGAGAGAATGAGGCTGGTGACTTGGCACAGCCCTGCCTCACTTAAATCCAATTCACTTGCAAGTCATGGCATCACCTTCTGGAGGTCGTGGTCCCCTTGAAGAAACAATAGCAATGATCCTCACAAAACAACCCTAGGAGGTGGATATTGTTATTATCCTGTTTTACAGATGATGAAACTGAGGCAAATAGCCATTAAATAACTTGCCAGTGTCACATAGCTAGTAAGTGTCTGAGGTCAGATTTGAACTCAGGACTGGCACTTCATCCACTGCACCACCTAACTGCCGTGGATAGGTGGATGGAAAGGAGAATAATTTTTTTTAGGATTGGGTAGTATATCTGTAGGCAGAAGGGAAGAAGCCAGTGGAGAATAAGGCTTTAAATTTACATTAAAAAGAAGGGATGACTGCAGGAGCAAGATCCTGGAGGAGGTGAGAGCAAATGAAATCAAAGGCAAGACTGAGGGATCAACATCAGCTGGTGTAGGAGCAGTTCCTTCCTGTGGGACCAGAAGGAAGGAAAAACACAAATAATGACACAGAAATGTAGAGGGAAAGACGAAGGGAGTCAAGGAAGCTGAAGTAACATGCCCTTGATCATCTCAGCAAAGTCAGAAGTTAAGTCGACAATTTTAAGTTGTGATAGATATCAAGTGCCATTCATTCCTGTTGTGTGCCACATATTGTGCTAAGAACTGGGGGTGCAAAGAAAGACAAAAGCAGTTAGTTTCTGCTTTCCAGGAATGCACACTAAAGATCTCCTCAGCTAGACTGTAACCCCTTCCCCTTCAGGCACAGGGATCACACCTTGAAAACTAATGAAGCATTTTAACAACAGAAGACTCTCCATAAAAATGTGATTAACTGAAAGATCTCTGTATAACTGGGCTGCCTCAATAAGTCCCACAAGTATCTCAGAATGAGACCCTGCTTTTGGTAAAGGCAGCGTTTAAGCAAGGACTGTGGTTATAATTCAAAGAGAAACCCAAATGGAGATAAGAGCTGGGTCTTGGCAGTTGACCGACCCTGTCATTGTGCTCTTTTCTTTTAAACTGAACCACAGAATTCAGGGAAGAGAGAAACTGAAAAAAGTAACACAACAAAATCATGTAGCAAAAATAGTAGTGGGTAAGCCTTTAATTACATATCTGTAGAACGACATTTTAATGTAGTAGATTACAAGTCTGGAAGAACAAGAAATAGTGAATGAAACACTACCTCCTGGAGACAGTCCCAACGGTGGCATCACTACATTGTCAGCAATTATATCTGAGAAATTACAGACTGCCTGCTGACTTGGGACCCTAACGCAAGATGGTACAGTGGGAAGAACATGGGATCGGGTGCCATCAGAAGTCCTGGGCTTACGTCCTGGCCCTGCTCTCACTGAGTCAAGAGACTCTGGACAATTCCCTTAACCTCCAGGTTAATATCTAATAGTTCCACAGACTCCCAAAATTGGAAGTGATTCAGAGACCAGCTAGTACAAATCTTGCCTAAAGAATTCCTCCTAAAATTTACCAAACAAATGGTTGAACAGCTTTTGTTTAGAGATATCCAGTGAGGAGGAAGCCACTATTTCCTGGGGGTCCCCATTCCACTACCAGACAACTCTAATAACTAAGGGTGGGTGTGTGCGTGTGTGTGTGTGTGTATGAGTGTGTGTGTGTTTCTTTTGTAAGAATTATATGGCCTAATACTTAAGCCAGGGAAGAATAAAAGCCAAGAAAGATTTATAGACCAAGATAATGAAACTGATTCAAACTTTATTCAATAAGAACCTAGCAAAAAATCTGAAACATATAAAAAATCATGATCAACTGGGATTTATACCAGGAATGCAAGGATGGTTCAGTATTTTAAAATTAACATCATTGATCATATTAAAACCAAAAAACACATCTAACAGGATGATTATGTCAATAGATGCAGAAAACTCCTTTGATAAATTAAAACACTCAAATATGCTAAAAAAAAAAAAACCCTCAAAGCATAGACATAGAACTCTTTTTAATATCATAAAAAAAATATCTAAATCTAAATTTAGCAACAGGTAGACTATACGCAGCAGGTAAAACACAAGAAGTTTCTTAGTACATACAGGGGTAAAGCAAGGACCATCCTCTCATTGTTATTTGACATAAGTCTAAAAATTCTAGTGATGAAAATAAGTTAAGAGAAACAAATGAAAGGCATAAAGATAAGTAAAAACTATCCTTCTCTGGTAACAACATTCTAATTTATTTAAAAACTGACCCCAGATAATCAGAGAATAAACTAATTGAGACAGTAACTTCAACATGATAGAAGGATAAAAAAATAAAACCACAGATGTTAACAGTTTTTCAAGATAAGAAATTTTGCTTTACCTCAAGCCTAAATGTGTTTTTTGCAATTCTGACCCACCACTCTTACCCTGTTCCCTCTTTTACACAACAGCCCTTCTGGTACTTGAAAAGTATTCATAGTATAATTGCTAAATAATTGCCTCTATAACTCTTCTCTTCCGCAGGCTAAACATCTCAATTCATTCAAATAAGTCACGTATGTCATGAACTCAAGCCCCCCTCACCATCCAGCACAGTATCCTAGGAGGAACAGCATGGGTGGTTGGTAACTCTTCAAACTTTTTCATTAACAATGTCATATCTTTGTGAAGCTGGGTTTTCACCTGCTAAAATAAAAGCAAGGACCCCATAAAAATCAATGCAGAATAGGAAACAAGGGTAGTAGTGTTCAATGGGATTCCAAGGTGTAAGAAGTTAAATTATTTCCAATAGGTACAAGCATCTCAATAGTTATTTAAGAAATAAATGAAAACATTATTTTTCTTTCAATTTCCTACTTAGTGACCTTATCAGCTTGGAAAGATTCAATTATCATCCCTATGTTGATAACTCTCAAATCTCTTTCTCTCGCTCATTTTTCTCCTGTACAATAGTCTCTCCTCATCTTGGTAGATGTCCTGTAGGCATCATAAACTCAATATATCCATTATATTTTCCCCAAACCCTAAACCTCTTGGATGTTGCCCTAATAAAGGCACCTCTGTTCCCTCAGTCAGCCACATTCAATTCTGAAATTCTCTGGAGAAGTTAGAGTCAGCATCTCCTCCTGGAGAAGTTCAGGAATTCTGCCATTTGCCAATGAGTACTGCCTCAGATTGAGGTTTTTGTACTGTTCTCAGGTGAGGGGTCTAGTGAATACATTAAAGACAATGTTTCTGTAAAAGAGGCGTGGCTGTGCTCCAAATCCTTCCTCTCCCAGGAATCCAAAGAGCCATCTCCTCAAGCCTCTGCAACTGAGGCAAGTTCCAATGGTTCCCACCTCCTTCAAGTTCTTGTGTCTGTTAAGTACCCTTCTCTGTGTGCTCACATCCATTCTATTTTTTAAATGGAAAATAAACATAAGGGATAAGTTTACAAACCACTTTATATGCAGTGTCTCATTGGATCCTCACACTGTGTGGCATAGAAATGCAAGCATTATTATCTCATGAGACAACAGGGACCAGGAGGAGTACAGTGATTTGCTCTAGGACATATCATTTATAAAGAGCCAGACCTGAACCAGGTCTCCTAGCCTCAGGGTCAGTGATTTTTCATAATACCAATATTCCTGCATAAAAGTGGAGGGTAAGTATGATTGCCCATCTTACTGTGAATATTCAGATATTAAGCTGGAACAACCAAATTTTGGTCTATTGAAGGTCCACATAAAACAGCAAAAACTAATATAGTATTGGAAGGTTTGCAAAGCACCTTGCCTCTATTATCTCATTTGATCCTGATAACAACCTTGTAAAGCGGGAGCTATCATTTTCATTCACCTTTTTACAGATAAGGAAACCAAGGCTCAGAAAGATAAAGAGACTTCCCTGGGTCACACAGCGATCTGAACCCAGGTCTTACTGACTTGAAGTGCAAGACCCTGTAGACTATTACTACTTGAAAAACATAAAACCATCTTCCATGGAGAAGGTGGAGTCAGAGAAGTTAATAATGCATGACCATTCAAATCTCTAAGGATCACAGTTGCAGACCATGTTTCTTATCACTGCATGAAGTGAGCATGGAAATATGAATGAAAAGTTTCAGAGCCATCAGTATTGTCAGGCTGGTCTTCTCTCAGCTTCCTTTGTGAATATCAAGTCAAGTAGACTTTCTATCTAAAATCGGCAACTTATCAATTTTCATTTTGCCATAAAATCTTGGATAGGATAAGTTGACTCCTCAAGAATAACATAGTTTAAGAATTGGTAAAAGGTTACATGGAACTCTCCGTTCAATTTGTCCAGTTGAATAAATTTTGAATTATTAGAAGTACCTTTGAAAAGATCAGTTTGAAAAAAAAATAGTCAAACAATGGACATTTGAAACCAAACTCTGACTAGATCTTGTAACCTGTTGGTGAGGGGAGGTGTCCAAGTTAGGGACAATGGGAAACACCATGGCTACAAGAGCCACAACATAATAACACAAATGGTTTTGTTGAAGAGATAGAAGCTCCAAAACTGTGAACTCCAAGCATCATGGGTTTGATGGTGAATTCACACACAGATTATTCCTGGCAGTAGTAATTTTTCATGTTTCACATATAAGTAAATATTCAAATATTCTAATGGATCTGTGATCTCACTGACATGTTTTCTCCAATGATGCATATTACAGCTACTCCATATTTACTCATTCCATGCTCTCTTGTCTATGTCCTCTCACAAGCCTGCCAAAGGGCAGTCATACAAAATATTGATGAAGGGGTAGGGGGAACTTCCTCACATTTTTTTTTGGAGACTGGGTTTCCTTATATTGCCAGGAAGAAAGTACAGCAGCCATCCGCAGGTCAGATAAAACCACTAATTAATATCGAAGCTTTGACCTGTTTCTGCTTCTGCTTCTACTCACGATATTGGTGCCAGACATCATAGAAATCAGTTTCAGTCCTTCTGCAGTTCAGAACTCCCAAGGTCAAGTGAACCTCTAGCCTTAGCTTCTCTGATAGCAGATTACAAGCATGTACCATCATACCTGACCCTTCTGTGTATTCTCTTGAGATCCCTAGGATATTCTCAGTTAGTCAACTGTTAGGAGGAATATCCACCAAAGTCCCTAGCCATATGGATTAGGCTAGTTCTTTTCCCTAAAGGATATTAAAACCTGATCTTAAGACTTAATTAGCTCATAGAACTTCAGGCTAAGCTCATTAACAGTAGCTTCTGGTCACATAAATACAAAAAGCTGGAAGTAACTCCTGGCAGGCTCTATCAGATGACCAAGGTCCAGCCAGGGATAACACTGAGTTGCACTCAGTTCAGTGAACTTGATATTCTCACTGTCTGTCTTTCTTAAATATCCTTACCCTGCTATGGCCAATCTCCTCTGGATAGGTGTCAGATCTTTTGCTAGTGTTTAATTTTATTCCATTATCTATGCCAAACTACTGGGAAACCAGCCTGAATTAGGTTTTTCTTGTAGTGCAGTATCAATTCTATTTTATTCATATGTTTCCTTAATGACATCTTCCACACATTCAAATGTAAGTTAGAAATGAAAGCCATCAAAGGAAAATAGGGGATATGGGGAAGAACAGGTTGGAATTTGGGGAAAGATGGTATAAGGTTAACTTTGGAACTCATGCTTTGATTCTGACTTATCCACTAGGAGAAGTATCTTCAAGCAGTGGGGTAGAGAAGAAACACTGAGGAATGTGAAGCTCAGTATGAATGAGGAGATAATAAGAACATATTTATTCTCCAATGTATGAGTGGTCCAAAGGATATGAACAAACTGTTCTCAGAAGAACTACAAGCTCTTAACAACTATATAAAAGAATACCCCAAATCATTAATAATAAGACAAATGCAAATCACACCCAGAAAATTAGCAAAGATGACAGAAGATGGGAAGAGTCAAAACTGTATAGGACAGTAGGGAGACAAGGATTGTTTATGGATCTGTGATTTAATTCAACCATTCTGAAAAGCAACTTGTAATTATGCAAAATAAAGTGACTAAAATGTCACTTTCCTTGGATCTAAAGATTCTACTACTAGGCAGGTCATTGACTAGGTGGGTCTACCACAAGGACGCCACTGCAAGAGGTCACATTTAGAACAACCCTATATGTGATAGCAAAGAACTATAAACAAAATATATGTTCATTGGTTGGGGAATGGCCAAACAAACCATGGTACATGAATGTCCTGGAACATTACTTGGCTATGCAAACAATGAATATTGTGAATGAACTGATGCAGTGAAATAAGTAGAACTAAGAAAACAAAACACACAGTGACTACAATGATTTAAAAGGAAAGAACAGCCACAAAACAATTCTAAGCAGATGTTACAGAATTGCAAAGAATAAGCATCAAAGATAAATTATGAGGAGATACCTCTCCCTACTCCTTTGCAGAGATAGGAGGTCCACAATGGAAAACATGGCATATATGATTTTCAGATTTTTTTCAATGCGATGACCCATTTTGATGATTTTTCTCCTCCTTTATCTTTTTTTAAATATTTTATAATATTGGATGAGTCAAATTTAGGGGCAGTTAGATGGCACACAATATAGCAACCCACCCTGGAGTCAGGAGGACCTGAGTTCAAATATGGCCATAGACATTAGCTGTCTATGGCCTGAGTAAGTCATATAATCCCAAATGCCTCAAAAAGAATGGGAGAGAGAGAGAGAGAGAGAGAGAGAGAGAGAGAGAGAGAGAGAGAGAGAGAGACAGAGACAGAGACAGAGACAGAGACAGAGACAGAGACACAGAGAGAGAGATGATTTAGGTAATATAAAAACAAAATACATCAATAACATCGGTTTAAAAAAGAAAATGCTTAGAGTCTTGAAATAAAATCATGACTCTATACTGAAAGGACATGAAAATGTCTTTGCAGCTATATTATTTGTAACTGAATGGAGAAGGGCAGATGTTCCAACTTTTAAAAAAAATACAAAGGTACAATCTAGAAACTATAGAAAAGTAAGATTGATATGTATTTCCTTGCAAAATTCTTGAAAGTTTATTAAACAAATTCTCTGTGAAATGGTAGAAGTAACTAGGTGCCATAGCTCTGAACTTTGACTACAACTCAAAAAGACCCAAGCCTGAATCCTGCCTGGAATCCAACACTTAAACTTTCTCAGTTTCAATTTTCTCACCTGTGAAATGAGAGGGTTGAATTGAATGTCCTCAAAAGTCTCTTCAAGATCTAATAAATTTATGATCCTATGATGATACCTAGAAAGTGCCACAGGTTCACTAAGAATAAGTAATCCTAAACTTCTTTTCTTTAGTGAATAATTACTACATTAGTTCAGGATTAATAAGAACTGTCTAAAAATTAGAGCTGTCCAAAAATGGTAGTAAGTTTCCCATCACCAAAAGGATTTAGACAGAGACAAAATGATCACCTGTAAGGATTGTTTTTTGAGATTGGCGTGTTCATCCTTCATTGCTGAAGAAGACCATGCCATCAGAGAAATGACATGACTTGCACTTGACTTTGTTTTGAGTGAAGGAAGGTTGTACAGGTCACCAGCCTCACTTTTCCTCCAAAGCCATCTGAATCCAGTGACCAGATATTCATCAGGATGACTGCAGATGACCCAGGATGCAAAAATTAGGGTTAGGTGACTTGCCCAAGGTCACATAGCTAGTGAGTGTCAAGTGTCTGAGGTGAGATTTGAACTCAGGTCCTCCTGACTCCTGCACTGGTACTCTATCCACTGTGTCACCTAACTGCCCCTTGAGAATGGTAGATCGGGCAACATGACTCCCCTGGTCCCTTTGAAACCTTAGGCTCTACAAACACTTTCAAGAAGGAACTGGACCTTTGAATTCATTATTATAAGGAACAATTGATGAGGAACTCCCTTCTGCCAATGTAGGTTGACGAATGTTTTCCAACTTGTAGTCTTAGAGAATTGTCTCGGACACTGAGAATTTAAATGACTTGCCCAGGGTCACAGAACTAGTAGATGTCAGAGGTGGAACATGAATCCAGGTCTTTGCGACTCAAAGGCCATCTCTCCACTAGACTATCTATGCTTGAAGGAATATGAAATTTATTGTTGAGTTGTTCTTCAGTCATGTCCTTCCTTCCTAACCTCATTTGAGGCTTTCATGGCAAAGATACTAGAGTAGTTTGCCATTTTCTTCTCCAGCTCATTTTACAGATGAGGAAACTGAGGTAAACAGGGTTAAATGACTTGCCCAGGGTCACACAGCTAATAAGTGTTTGAGGCTATATGTGAACACAGGAAGACCTCCAGACCTGGCACTCCACTGTGCCACCTAGCCCTGACAAAAAAATTATGTTGGTCCCACCTACCATACAACCTCACATTCTATTCAGGAAGTATTCATTAACTGCCGACTACATGCCAGACATTATGCTAAGTCCTGAAGATAAAAAGATAAAAATGAAAAAGCCCCTGATCTCAAGGAACTTACATTCAAATAAAGTAAAACTATAATTGCACAGGATAGACTTAATTCTTTCAAAAATGAGCTCAGGAAAATCATACAAATGGAGTCCTTTTCCCCGGCACCAGAGAGAAGGAAAGGATGTACTGCTTTTAGTTTATAAAAGTGACAGTTACAAAACTGGATCTCTGCCTCTAATGCTTGTAGTAAATGAAAACTGGGAAAGAAGCCCCAGACAGCCTAATTTTATGTGTTTCAGATTCAATTTATAAAGGGAGGACATAGAAGAGGCTCCAGTCCTGTCATTTAGAGAATGAGACAGCATTCTACTGCATGCACAAGCCTACATCCTGGCATTCAACTGCGCAGGGGAGGGATGAATGCAGGCTGCTCTGTGACTGCTTAGGTCCAGGAAAAAAAATGTTAAGCATAGAAGTTGCTTCCCAGACTAGTCCCCTGGAATTACTAAATTGCCATCCTCATTATTTTGTCCTGGCGCAAATGCCCCTTTGTGGGTGGTATGATACATCAAGTCCTCCAAAGAGCCTTCAGTAGAAAGACTGGAGAGGCCAGAAAAGGGAAGGCATTACTGGCATGGGGACCAGAACAAGAAAAGATTTGAGAAAAAAGAAAGGATATTCAGGAAAGATAAGGAGGCAGGAAGAGAAGTCATTTGGGACATAGTAAAAAGCAGTGGTTTCAGAAAACATGTTGGAGAACCAAGTAAAAATGTTTGGTGGACACTAACTTACTTTTCTTTGCATACCCCTGTGCCTGGTCCAGAAGACCTCGTTATCAGAGAGACTGGGGGAGGGGGTCTATTTTTACCAAGAATTAGGTTATGTTTAATAGAAGAGCAGGGACTATTTTTGGCCTTTCTTTATATCCCAAGTGCCTAGCCCAGTCCTTGGCCCATAGCAAGCACTTAATAAATGCTTTTTGATTAACTAACTGTGTATATCCCTGGGTTCTCAGGCTATGTACTCCCTAATATCATTATATTTTACCTTTCTTGTTGTCTTTGGTCAAGTCTGGATGTAATCCTCATTGCACTGTTCTCTGGTTGGAGGTCAGATTCATGTGTCTGTCCTGAGGAATACTGTTTGCTTTCTAAAAATCTCTTTATTCACTGTTAGGTTATCCCAGGCTAGAGTCATAAGTTCCCATTGCTACTTAGATTTTCCCAATTAGCAAACATCTAGTCTACTGTGTATCCCATATTTTGTAAAATCTTAGCCTGCAGAGGCAATGTCACAAAGAGAAACAAAACGTTGTTCCTAAATGTGTATATGCATACATACATGCATGCATATATATATATATGCATTTTGGGATGTATATGTATATATACACACATATGTACGTTTATAAACAATGTACATTTATATATTGTATATATATTGTATACATGTATATATACATGTATATATATTGTATACCTGTATAGTTCATTGGTCATATATCTTTACAATTTACAATTATTTCAGTTGATCCTTACCACTAGCCTGGGATGTAGGGTCTATAATTATTTGCATTTTATAGATAAGCAAACTGAGGCAAACAGGTTGAATGACTTCCCAAGGATCACACAACTAGTAAATGCCTGAGGTTACATTTGAACTCAGGTCTTCTTGACTCAATTAATCCAGCAATTAATCCACAGGCATATACTGAGTGTCTACAATGTGTCAGGAACTGTTCTAGGCACTGAGGATACAAGGACATAATAAATGAAACAGTCCCTGCTTTCAAAGAGGTAGAGACATATACATGTGAGTCTATGCAGAATCAATATAAGGTGAAGGGGACAGGCTCTAGAATATGAGGGGAGGGTCTAATTTAGGATGTAGCATTTGAGATGCACTTTGAAGGCTACTAGGGATTCTTAGAGGTGAAAGTGAAAAAAGAATCCCTTCTAGGCATGGGGTACTTATTGTCTATGACAAGACACAGGGAGAGAATGAGACTGTTGCATGTGAGAAATAGCAAGAAAGCCAGTTTGGCTGGACTGTGAATTGTGGGAAGAGGAGTGATACATAATGAAGTTGTAAAGCAAGAGTGGAGATAGTTTATGATGGACTTTAACTACCAACCCAAAGGAGGCTATATTTGATTCTAAAGGTAATAGGGAAACAATAGGGAGAGGAGGGGAAGTGACATGTTCAGATTTGTGCAACTGAGTAGATGACAGATTGGAGAAGGAAGAGACTAGAAGTAGGGAGACCAGTCAAGAAGCTATTATGACAATTCAGGGGAAAATGGATGAGAGCCTGAACTAGGGTGGTGATTGTGTGAGTGAAGAGAAGAGGGTGGATGCAGGAGACGTGGAAAGGACAAGTGAATGGCAGCTGATTGAATATAAAGGGTGAGAGAGAGAGCAGTCAGGGATAACTCCAAGTTTGTAAACCTGGGTTAGTGAAAAAATGATGCCCCCTATGGAAATGAGGAAGTTCATAAAATGGGTAGGTTTAGGTGGAAAGAGAGTAAGTTCTGTTGTGGATGTGTTGAGTCTGAGAATTTTAGTTCCATGAGAAATCCAATATTCTGAAATATCAGGTGGTATAGACATGAACTTAAAAGAGAAAGTGTGGTTTAATATATAGAGTTGCTAGTTATTTGTATAGAGTCGGCAATTAAACCCTGAGAGTTGATGTCAGTGAGTGTGAGACAACGACAGGATAAAACAAATCAGAGCTTTGGGGTGTACCCACAAAGTGAGGGGACAACATGGGCATGAAGTCAGCAAAATAGACGTGAAAAGACAAGAAGAATCAGAACAGTGGTGTCAAGAAAAACCTGGAAAGAAGAAAGTATCCCAGAGGAAAGGGTGGTCAATAATAGCCATTGCTGCAGATGGGGTTAGGAAGAAGGACTGAGAGAATGTCATTGTATTTGATGATTAAGACATCACTGGTAACTCTGAAAGAGTATCAGCAATTGAGTATCCCCTGTTGGCATATTTCTTAGCTCAACCTGAAAAAGCATATTGATTCTACAATAAGCTCAGCAAGATTAGAATGTAGGAAACATCTCCAGTGCCTAGCATAGTGTAAGAAAAATGGGAAATATTTAATCAGTGTTTATTGGAAGAATGAATGAATGACTTCCCCTGTACCACACTGTTCCTAGCCTCTCTACCCTTGAAATTAGATTTATTTGATTCTATTTGGCATCCTACCTGGTAACCAAGGCATAGATGCTGGTGGGTTCTTAAAACTCCCTCAGACATCACTTCTGTCATCATAGTCGAGTTGTCCTTTCTGCTCTCCAGAAGCTCTCTCAGTTAAAGTTCATGTACTTGGTGACTTTGATATGTATCCTGTCCATCTTATATAATTTTCCTTCCTTTTTCTTTCCAATTAGGATGCACAGTTCCTGGTACACAGAAGGCATTTAATAAATGTTCAGAGGTAAAGTCAAAATAGTGGAGCAGCAGGAAGCAGTGCAGCAAGCTCCTCCCATCCCTCCCTTCAAAAAAATAAAATAAAAACTCCAAACAGACCTAGAAAATGCATCAGACAAATCCTCATGGGGAAATCCAAGAAGAAAAATATCACACTGAATCATTTTTCCAGTCTAAGTCAGCACAGGGAGACAATGAGAGGTCTACAGATACTGGGAAAGGAATGTGGCCAGAAGTATGCTGGCAAGAAGCACTCTAGCATCCCGAAAGATTCTGTAAACCAGGATAAATGGAGGTCCCAGTTCCATTCTGGGGCAATGAGATGGGAAGTTTCGTTGACCACTACCCAGCTTTAAGTCACAGATGCAGCGCAGATTGAACAGGAGATGTGCAACCCAAGGGGGGCACTCCAGTAGAGAGATGGAAAATCCTGGGCAGCCTACAAGTTCAGAAGCAAGCAGCAGTGCGACTCAGATCCCAGACAGAGAAGAGTCTCTGTCCCAGTTTTGAGCCCAGTCTGTAGCTTATTAAATAACCAGGGCAGAAATCTCAACCCAAAAGAGAGTCAGCAAGTACGTCATGCTAAAATGGAAGAGCTTCCCAGCTGACTAACTGAGGCCAAGTTCAAATCCAAACCCAAGCCAATAACTTACAAAACTCAAACCAGGGATAGCAGTGTTCAGATTCTGCCCTGAATTAGGTCACTTGGGGAGCACTGAAATCTTGTGGGTCCCCAACCTGAGCTATCCCTGAGATCATGGAATAATACAATACTCAGTATGCCAAGAAAACAGTAGCAGAATCAGCTTGGAAATTGACTCTAGAAATGTGGCAGAGCCCAGTTCTGACACAAAATCTGAAATCAGGAAGGAGGCTGGAAGAATGAGCAATCAACGATGAAAATGAATCACGCCATTAAAAAAAAAGCTGGTATTATAACAGATCCTCAAGAGACAAACTCAGAAGAAGGAAGTGACTTCAAAATATCTATAAGCAAAGCTTCAAAAAAAAACACAGCTCAGGCACAGACTTAACTAGAACTCCTGAAGCAAGAGTTTGTTAGATTTTTTTTAAGAGGTAAAAATGTTATGTGTGTATACATGTATATATATATATGTATATGTATATATACATATACATATATATATTTAATGAAATGAGAGCAGTAAGGGGAAACTTTTTTGAAAAGAAGTTAGAGATAAGGAAGAAAAAAATGGAAAAAGAAATAAGAGCTTAGTACAAGAGGGACACAACCTTGCCTAAGGAACAAACTCTCTGAAAATGAGAAAAGGTCAAATCAAAGCCAAAGACTTCATGGACAACAAGAAATATTAAAACAAAGTCAAAAGGCCGAAAAAAATATAAGAAAACGAGAGATGCCCCATAACAAAAACAACTGACCTGAAAAGCACATAAAGAAAAAAAAAACCTAAAGAAATAATTGACTACCTGAAGACGAACAAAAGAGTGTAGACATCATATTACAAGAAACCTTAACCAAAAACTGTCTCAATCTTCTATAACCAGTGAATAAAGTAGAAACAGAAAGAATCCACTGGTCACCTTTTGAAAGAAAACCCAATTTTATAGGAAGTGTCTCTGATAAAAGCCTCATTTCTCAAATATATAGAGAACTGAATCAAATTTGTAAGTCATTCCCCAGTTGATAAATGGTCAAAGGATATGAACAGGCAGTTTTCAGACAAAGAAATCAAAACTAACTGTAATCATATTTTTAAAAGATGCTCTAAATCACTATTGATTAGAGAAATTAAAATTAAATTAAAACTTTTAAATTAATTTAAATTTAAATTAAATTAAAATTAAAATAACTCCGAGGTACCACCTCATCAGATTGGCTAAAATGACAGAAAAGGAAAATGATAAAAGTTGTAAGGGATGAGGAAAACTTGGACACATTCGTGCATTAGCACTGTTGGTGGAGTTGTGAATTGATCCAATGATTTTGGAGAGCAATTTGGAACAATGCTCAATGGGTTATAAAGCTGTACATGCCATTTGATCCAGCAGTGTCACGATCTATTTCCCAGAGATAAAAGAAAAAAAAAGAAAATAGTGTATTTGTACAAAAATATTTATAGCAGCTCTTTTTGTGATGGTTAAGACTTGGAAATTGAGGGGATGCTCATCAATTGGGGAATGGCTGAACAAGTTGTGGTATATGATTGTAATGAAATATAATTGTGCTACAAGAAATGATGAGCAGGATGACTTCAGAAAAACCTAGAAAGACTTATATGAACTGATACAAGGTGAAATGATCGTAAGTAGGAGAATATTGAACATAGTAAAAGCAAAATTGTACAATAAACAACTTTGAGTGATTTAGCTATCCTCAGCAGTATATGGATCCAAGACAACCTCAAATGACTCATGATGAAAAATACTGTCTTCATAGAAATAAATGATGTTGTCTGAATGTAGAGGCATACTTTTTTCGTTTCTTTCTTTTTTTTTGTCCAAGTTTTCTTTCACAAAGTGACTAACATGGAAATATTTTACATGATTACACATGTATAACCTACTTCAGATTGCTTACTGTCTCAGGGGGACATAGGGGAGGGATGGAGGGATAAAATTTGGAACTCAAAATTTTTTTTAAAAAATGAATGTTAAAAATTGCTTTCACATGTAAGTGGGGGAAAACAAAATATCATTTTTATAAAGAAAGAAATCACAAGATGAAAACTCCCAGGAGGAATATGGCCAAAATCCAGGTCAAAGAATAATTACTGCAAGTAGCTGGAAAGAATCCAAGTACTGTGGTTTCAGAGTCAGAATCACACATGATTTACCAGCCACCACTTTGAAGGAACAGAGAGCTAAGAATATAATATTCCAGAAATCAATGGGTATAGGATGACAGAGAAGAATAAACTTACCCCACAAAGCTGAGTATTATACTATGGGCAAGTGGGGATGGAACTTTAATGAAATGGAGGACTTACAAATATTCCTGATGAAAAGATCAGAGCAATATGAAAATTCTGAAGAGCAAATACAGGAGTTAAGAGAAATAGAAGTGTAACCATGAGGAATCAAATCAGAAAACAAGTATAAACTGCTTACATTATAATATGGGAAGATGATAAATGTGCTCCCTCTGAACGCCGTCATCCTTAGGAATCACAGAAGGGTCTAATATGACAAGATCTAGGAGTAATTCTGCTCTGTCTAGAAAATGGTAGAAGAATGGAAAGAAGAGAAATACAATGGAGAATGGGGTAAGGGGAGGTTAGGGGAAATAATTTTACATCCTCTTTTTCAAGGAGACATCTATGCAAACACTTTGATCTGAACTAGTCAACAGAAGGGAGACCATGCATCCACACAGAGTTGGGTACAGAAATACTTTTCACTCAACAGAGAAATAGGAAGGAAAGGGAAAAAGGCAGAACACAGAATTTGAGAAAGAGTAAATAAGGGTCAGGAAATACAGAAATATTTATAGCTCTTTTTGAGATGACAAATAATGAGAATATTAAAAAACACCTATAAATTGGGTAATGGATGAACAAATCATGGTATATAAATGTCATGGTATACTATTGTGCTGTAAGAAGGGATGAAAGGGATGGCTTAGTAGAAATCTGAGAAGACTTGTATGAATAGATACAACAGATACAGAGTGAAGTAAACAAAACATATTATACAACAATATGGTAAAGACAAATAACTTTATATAATAAGGAACTCTGATCAGTGTAATAACCAATCATAATTCCAGAGGACTCATGCTGAAATATGCTACCCACCTCCTGACAGAGAAGGGAAGGACTCAGAGTACAGGATGAGACATATATTTTTGGACATGGCCAAAGCAGACACTTGTTTTCTCTGACTATTCATGTTTGTCCTGGGAATTCTATTTTTCCTTCACACTCAATTGAAGGGTAGGAGAAAAGGATTTTTGTTGATTAAAAAATTATACATAATTGATTAAAAATACATAATTTTTAAAAAATGAATATTCCCTGATATTATTGAAGAAATTAAGGCTGAGAATTGTAGAAATAGATTCATGGACACTCAGCTAGTAAGTACTAGAGCCAGGAGCAGAACTCAATTCTCCTGACTGAACTTGGAACAAGAAATGTATAAGCAGCAATTTACTGGACAAACATGAGCTAGTGGCAGCCAGACTTCTAGGGCAGCTAGGTGACATCATACTGTACGGAGTACTGGGCCTGTAATAAGGAAGACTCATCTTCCTGAGTTCAAATGTAACATCAGACACTTACTGGCTGTGTGACCCTGGGCAAGTCCCTTAACCCTGTTTGCCTCAGTTTCCTCATATGTAAAATGACCTAGTATCTTTGCCATGAAAACCCTAAATGGGGTCCCATAAAAGTCAGATATGACTGAAACAACTCATCAACAATAGCGAAACTTCTGAGAAGGTAACAGTCTCTTTTCTGCAAAAGTTAAGTAATAATAACTAGTATTAACATAGTACTTTAAAGTTTATGAAACATTTTACAAATGTTATTTCATTTGGTCCTCCCCATGATTCTATGAGATAGGGGCTACTGTTGGCCCCCTTTTACAGCTGAGAAAATGGTGGCTGACAGAGGTTAAATGACTTGCTCAGGGTCACACAGTAAGAATAAAGGGGAACATGGTGGGGGAAAGGGATTTGAACAGTAGCCTTCCTGACTCAAGGTCTAACACTCTGTCCACTGTACCACTTAGCTGCACAATTGAAGCATGAATGAGATTTGTAGTCCTGGGAGAGAGAAACCTGATTAACAAAAAACCCTTTGATTTCCAACTATAGCAACATTGAACTATCAATCAACCCATAAGCATTTATTAAACACTTCACATGTTCCAGGCACTATGGTAAGTACCAATGCCAAGAATGAAACAACCCCTATTCACAAATATATTTATATTCTAAATAGGGAAAAGGGGGAAGGAAAATGACATAAAATGAAAGGACAGATAGATAGAAAAGTTGGCAAAAACATAGTATGAGAGGATGATTGATAAGTGGGAAAATGAGCCTGGCAGTGTAGGAATAAAGAAAGGAGTGCAGATTGGGGGAGCAGAAAGTTGTTTTAAACAGTACCACCAATGAGAAGCCATGGGCTTTCATTATTATCTCAATCATAATTAAATTCCTAGTTGTGTCCATGGATGTCAAAGCTGTAGCATTACCAGTTAACAGATGAAGAGGCAGTGCCACATGGAAAACTAGCCTCAAAATCAGGAAAACCTAGTTTCAAGTCCAAAGGGTGATGTCTCTTGATTCATGTGTAAATTGGATTTAAGTGAGGCAGAGTTTCATGAAGTCATTGGCCTCACTCTGTCTTCCAGAGACATCACAATCCAGCGGCAGGACAAAATGAAGAAGACGGGTGATGGCTCAAGATGCAATGGATGACCTTGGTGTCTTTGATGTCTAATCAAGCCCTAAGCCAGGAGTGGGGAACCTGAAGCCTGGAGGCCACATGTGGCCCCCTAGATCCTGAAGTATGGTCCTTTGACTGAATCCAAACTTCACAGAACAAATCCCCTTAATAAAAGGCTTTGGACTCATTCAAAAGGCCACACCAGAGGACCTAGAAGACCACATGTGGCCTTGAGGCTACAGGTCCTCACCCCTGTTAGTGTTCCATAGCACCTGCTTCAGCTGCCTTCATGGCCATTGGAACAAATTGTTCTTATCTGCCCATTCCACCAGGGAAAGTCTGCACATGCTTGGAGTAGACACCCCCCTAATTGAATGATGGGTTTGAGATCTCTCTGTTATCTTCAACCTGGTATAGCCACTGGGGTGTGGCTACTGTGCATGCTACAGTTTATTGGAGTCATGGGGGAAAATTAGCTGGATCAAGTGGACATCAAAGATAGAAAGTAGCCCTAAAAAAGACTCAACAGCCTTCAAGTACTGTGGACGTCATTTAACCTTTCAGGGCTCTGGGCAGTTTTAGGAACAGAGAAGGTACTACCTGCATTGGTAGAGTTTCCTCTCCCTGGAGTTTTCAATAGCAATGAAATCACCAATCTAATCCCTTCTCTTGATAATTAATTAAATTTTATTTTATAATCAAAGAAAGGGCTTCAAAAGGTCCATTTAAAAAAAAGAATTTGGACATTAAAAAGAAATTTCTTTTGTGAAACTGAGCCATCACTGGAGAACACTTATAGCTATTCCCATGTTTAAAAGTAATCGGTGTCAAACTGTGACTTGGAGAGCAATAGGGTAAGACAGTCCAGAGGGATCAAAAGTTTGGCTTAAATAAGAGCAGTACTGGGAGTTACAGGCAGGAAAGAGGTCCAGAGATGTCAGGAAGAGGGATCTGGAATCGAAGATAGAAAAGAAGTCCTGTAGTCTCCACTGCTGGATCAGTTGCCTGAGTCTAAGGAGATGTCATCAGCCAATTAGAGGACAAGAAGATGGGCTGTATTCCACCAAATAGTCATTCATGATACAAATACAACCACTAACATGGCTACCTCCCAGCACTCCCCAGTTCCTACCTCTCCTTCAGCTCTGACTCCCAGCCTCTTTCATGCTCTACACTGCTGCCAAAGTGATGCTCCTAAAGCCCAAGACTGACCAATAGATGCTAAAAACTTCCTATTGACCCCAGGATTAAATATTACTCCATTTTTATCTCATCCTTTTCTAATTTCTATTTATAAGTCTATGTACCTAAACATTAGAATTAAAGGACATGTATATGATTTATAAATAACTAAATATGCATACACTGGAGATATGCTCAGTTTTCTTAACCAATGTGGTACATGACCAAAAAAGTTTGGAGATCTCTAGACTAAGAAATAATGTGTGGGACACAAGCAAAGGTTCCAAGAAACATGGGGTCAAGGACTCAAGCAAAAATCCTGAAGGACATAGGGTCAAATAACAGTTCAAGTAACAAGAAGTCAGGAAACAGATGTGTTTGGGTAACAGAAAAGAGACCCTGGAAGCAAGAATAGTTTGATACTGAGCCAAACACCTTCTGAAAGAGGAGTTCATTTCATGCTTCCTGCCCACTATCACAACTGATTCCAAAACGTGGGTGGGCCTAATTTCATAGAGAGAGGCAGAATGGAATAGAAGGATGAAAGGAGAGAGAGAAAGGGACAAGGGGAAGGAAACATACTTCCAAAAAGTCTGATCTTTTATTCATGAGCCAAAAAAAAATACATTTATGTCTTAAAGCAGTCCATTGAAATACATCAAATGTGTAAGAAATTCTTCAAAAAGCTAGAGAGTCTATCTGTTAAGGCAAGAACACACTATTTAACAAAAACTGCTGAGAAAACTGGAAAGTAGTGTGGCAGTAACTAAGCATAAACAGCATTTCACACTGCATACCAAGATAAGGTAAAAATGAGGACATGACAAACATAAAGAGTGATATCATATGAAAATTAAGCAGATTCACTGATAAGGGAAGAATATTTGACCAAACAAAAGATGGAGAGGATCACAGGAGGTAAAATGAATAGTTTTGATTGCATTAAATTAAAAAGGTTCTGCACAAACAAAACCAATGTAGCTAAAATTACAAGGAAAGTAAGAAGTTGATATGGTGGGGAAGAGTTTACAGTAACTTTCTCTGATAAGGCTCTCCTTTCTCAAAAACATAGTGAACTGAGTCAAATTTATAAAAATAAGTGCCATTTCCCAATTGATAAATGATTAAAGGATATAAAGAGGTAGTCTTCAGAAGATGAAATCAAAGCTATAAAGAATAATTAGTGAAAACCAAATTAAAAGAACCCTTAAATACCACCTCACACCCATCAGATTGGCTAACATTACAGAAAAATGATAAATGTTGGAGAAGATAGGAAAGAAATAGGTACAGAATACACAGTCGGCAGAGTTGTGCAATCCAACCATTCTGGAGAACAATTTGGAACTATACCCAAAGATCTCTAACAGGGCTTCTACAATTTTTGCCTCTCACGGCCCCCTCTCATTTTGGGGCAGCTTTTGTTACCACTGTGGCAGAATTTATTGGTGTTGTATAGCCTGAGGGCATGCACAGTGCAAAGTGCACATGCTTTGTGTTCTGAACCACAGTTGCAATGAAGTTGTGTGATGCAACAATGGCAAGCACTGCTAGAAACACCCTGAATTTATTATGCATTTGATTTTTAATAAATTTTTGGTCACTGCATATTCAGAAACCTTTTACTGATGCCAAGTTTTTCAAGACCCCATATATGTTGTGATCCACACTTAAAGAAGCACTGGTCTATATCCTTTGATATAGGTCTCTATTTCAAAAACATCAAAGAAAAAGACCTATATATATACAAAGGTATTTATAACAACTCCTTTTGTGGTGGCAAAGAATTTGACACTGAGTGGATGCCCATCAATTAGGGAAAGGCTGAACAAGTTCTAGTTTATGATTGTGACATAATGCTATTATTATGCTGTAAGAATTCCAATCAACATTTGTTAAGTTAATGTGCAAGGCTCTGTGTTAAGCACTATAATAAAACAAAAAACAACCACAGAGCGTACAATAGGAGGAAACAACACAGAAAAGGATGTGGGAAAGTAGTAGGTTTTGGTCGGTGAGGGAGAAGGAAACAGAGACCAACTTGGGGTCATTTTGTTCAGTAGAGCTGAAACAGACTGAGTAGCAGATGTAGAAATCTACTCTCTGCCCTCTAAAAAGGAAAGTATTAGGAGGAATTTGATATTCCACCCTGCAGCCCTCTAATCAGAGGAGAGAGAAGGTGGAAGGAGATGGTGTTAATTAGCTGCATGGTAATGAGATTAAAGGTGATAAACTTACCCTGGGAGGAACATCTTGTTCCATGGAGTTGAATGGTTTCAGGAAAACCTGGGATGACTTAAATGGACTGATGCAAAGTGAAGTGAGCAGAACCAGAATATTGTATACATTAACAGCAGAATTGTAAGAATGATGAACTGTGATAGACTTAGAAATATAATGATCCAAGACAATCCAAGAGATCCACTATGAAAAATGCCATCCACCTCCAGAGAGGGAACTCTGAGATTGAAGCATATTTTTTCTTGCTTTTTTCCCAACAATGTTTAGCCCAACAATGTGGCTAATGTGGAAATATCTTTTGCATGACTTCATAGGTATAATGGATATCTTATTTCTTCCTTTTTCAATGGGTAGGGGAGAGATAGAAGGAGGACAAAAATTTGGAACTGAAAATTTAAAAAAAGTTGTTTAAAGAAACAATATAGTGCAGTGGATAAAAAACCTCAGAGTCAGGAGAAACTGAGTTCAGATCCTGTCTCTGACACATAAGAGCTGTGTGGTCCTAGACAAGTCACATCACTTCTCAGTGCTCTAGACCAGTGGTGCCACACTCATATAGAAAGGGGACACTAAAGTATGTGACCCTGCAAACCCAAAAATTAATCTTACTTATAATTTATTGCATTTTCATTTATTTTGTTAAATATTTACCAATTTGCTAGGGAGTATTGTAGGCCACCTGCACCTCTGCTCTTGTTAACTCTCTAAAATCTAAGTGTAAAATATAGAAGTTACCAGCATTTGTAGGAGGAGGTTTTTTTATCGGAGAGTTTCCTACATTAGCAAAATCACAGGTTTTTAAAGATGGAAAACAATAGCTTAATAAATGAAACCTAAGTCAAGGATGTACAGAGAAGTTCTGTGCTGGAGGAAATACAATTCTTAGAACATATAGGGAATCAATTCTCAAGCAAGCAAAGGAAAAGGGAAAATTTTGGACCTTACAATTCACCAGAAAAAAAAAAAAAGATGACCAAGAGAAAATATACTTACTTTTCCATCTATATAAAATTTTTATCAGAATAATTTATACATGCATTGAGATGATCCATAGAAGGGAACAATTAGATTTTAATGAGAGATGTTTCAATCAGACCACATCTTTACAATCACACTGGATAGTGATTAGCTAGAAGATCCCATCCTCTGTTTGTTGGCATTTTTAAAAAAATTAAAAATTCTGATTCACTAGAGCAAAAGGATCTCCTCCAATATATCTCTCATGAATATGTCAAAATTATGCAAGATTCTTTGAAAGACATAATAGCCAAGATATCCATGTTCAATGACTTCAATTACACATATCAAACAGGGAATAAAATAGGGGTCCAGTACCATATCTGACACATACTGGTTGTATGACCCTGGGAACGTCATTTAACCTCTTAGATCTCTAAACAACTCTCTAAGAGCCTAAGTTGTGTTGAAGATGCTGACCAGCACTAGTAGAGGCATTTTCCTCACTTGGAAGTTCCCTATATCAATGAAATCATAGGTCTAGACCTTTTCCCTATCTCCATCCCCTTCCCTATGCCATTTGAAGGAAGCCAGGGAAGCCAGAAAGCAGAAATGAGACAATTCCAGGCATAGGGGCAGTCAAAAAAATGCAGGAGCTGGGAGATGGAATGTCTGGTACAAGGAACAGTTAGAAGTCCAGTGTCACTGGATAACAGAGTAAGATTGAAGGAGACTGGAAAGGGGGAGGGGCAGGTTATGAAAGACTTTGAATGTCAAATAGAAGATTTTATATTTGATCCTGGAAGTATAGGGAGCCATTGGAGTTTACCAAATAGCAGGGTGATACATCAGACAGTGCTTTAGGATGAGTACCCTGACAGTTAAGGGGAAGATGGACCAGAGGGATGAGAGATATGTGGCAGGAAAACCAACCAGTAGACCACTGCAATGGTCCAAATGTCAGGTGGTGGTGGATGGCACCAAGGCAGTGGCGGTGTCAGAAAAGAGAAGGAACATAGAGAAGTTATAAAAGATAAAATTGAAGGGTCTTGGCTCCGGATTGGCTATGAGGGGGTGAGAGACAGTGAAGATTCCAGGATAACTCCAAGGTTTCAAATCTGGGTGATTGGAAGGATGGTGGTACAGTTAACAATAATAGGGAAGTCAAGAAGAGGGGAAGGTTGAGGGCAAGAGTTGGGGAGATAATGGATTGAATGCTAGACAATCAATCAGGAAGGTGCCCCAATCTGACCTCTTCCACTTAATAGCCCTGGCATCAGTCATTGATAATCTTCAAGTCTCAGAACAGAAATAACCCCCCTCCCCTTGACCAGAAGGAAGAAAAGATTCAATGGGCTCATGGTCATGCAACATTTTATGAACTCTCAGCTTATAAGTAGGGTTTTCTGCCATTGAGCAGAGTATCATTTTTCTCAGACTACTCCGCTGTATTTAAACTGGAACAGTCCACTCAGCATGATTGCTAAGTAACCACTGGCCACTAGTTATTTGAGGCAAAGAGTTTACAGTAAGCTGAAGTCAAACTGGGTGCTTCTGGTCAGGATTTTGCAAGCCTCTAGGGTTTTTAGGGTTTCCCAAAAAAATCTCATTATGACCTGTTTTGGTTTTGGGTTTTTTTTTGTTTGTTCGTTTTGCTAACTGTTAAGAGTATTATAGGGTCTCCTGGCTTCAAGCAAATTTTTTCATTCATTCATCTAGAACTCTCATCTCCTTTCAAAAAAATGCCTTCTTTTCTTTTTCTCCATCATTCTTGCATGGAGTCTCTTACTCTGATAAGCTTTTATTTATTTGTATCTTGAATATATCATTGACATATGTCATGGTAGATTATGTTTTATAACTTTATTTCATCACCTTATGGATCTGTGATTTCATTGTTGGAAACACTCCCTCCATCCATGCCAATCACCAGCCCCACTGTGACTCCACAGATGATCCTTGAGAGTAACTGTGGCCAAAAAACTCATCTTCTTAAAGACCATCTGGAGATGAGACTGAGTTCAGCAAGGCTAGTCTCCAGACAAGAGACATACAGCCTGTGCCTAAATTGTTTCCAACTTATTAGAAGTGCTAGGACAGTCTTCAAGAACCTGGGGACCCCTTCATGCCATAATGAAACCTCAGAGCAGGACCTTGGTTATGTTTTCATTGATTAAGCATATTTCCCTTCCACTAAGGTCCAGTTCTGGACCTTAGTTATAGTACAGAGGAATCTTAAAGGATAGTGAGACTGGCATAGTAGATAGAATGTGAAACTTGGAGTCAAGAATGCTTGAGTTCCAATTTTGCCTCAGATACTTATTAGCTGCATTACCCTGGGCAAGTTGCTTAAATTCGTAGCCTATTTCCTCATCTGCAAAATGAAGATAACGATAAGCACCTACCTCCCAGTGTTGCTATGAGGATCCAACGAGATAACATATGTAAGGCACTTTGCAAACCTTTAGGTGCCATATAAATGCTACCTATTAGTTACACAAGATAAGCATAAGCTCTCACAGGTTCTACCAAATCTAATGAAAATCAAATGAGATCCTATTTGTAAAATACTTAGCACAATACCTGGAACATATCCAACAACCAATAACCATTTATTAAGCACCTACCATATGTCAGGCACATAGACACTTAATTAATGCTTATTAAAGTTCATTCCACACCAAACTGGAGAGTTTTTGAGTGTAGACTCAGTGAGACTGTGTGTCTATAGTATGAGCTGACTTCCTGACTCAATTAAGGAAAGATTCATTGCCAGAGAAATTGTCATAGGGCGATGACTTTTGGGATCACACCTCCCCCCCAATCTGGTGAAGACAATCCACCGAGGTGTAGAAAGTTATGATCTGTGTGATTCACACCAATGAAACCATGGCTCCATCCTTAGAGTATTCTCATTCAGAGGCCTAAAGTTAGATGCCACACAGAGGTCTATTTAATAAGGTCATTGCATACTTGTGTACTAAGCTGGGAAATATTTTCAGTCGATTTTTATTGATAATAATAACTAGTATTTACATAGTACTTCAATATTTGCAAGGCACTATAAATATATCATCTAATCTGAATCTGGATAATGAGCCTCAGATGACCAAGTTAAAAATATCATTTAATTTTCCATTTTTATTAAATCTCCAAACCTTTTCCATGTGTCCAACATTCCAGGCATTCTTAAAAATTAAAAAAAGTATATATTAGCCATGAGAATACGCAAGGGATTTCAATAAAATCTCTGCCAATATTGTGATTGAGGGATGAGAGCAAGAAAGCAAAGTTATAGCATAAGGGCTAGTAAGCTAATTATAGAATACAGAAAAAAAATTCATACTGTGATTTTTTTTTGCACTTTATAGTATATTGTTACAAAAACCTTGTGACAGAAATAATAGGAGCATTATTATTGTCGGCGTAGGGTTTTTTTTCCCCTACTGCTAAAATGAGAGATAATTCAATGAAAAAAATATTTTTTAAAATCAGCAGTTCTGTAAATTGGAGAATACTTTATTTTACATTGTCTAAGGAATGGAGGAATAAGGAAAAATATATTATGGGTCATAAGGATTTACACATGGTAATTGTTATGATAAGAAACTGAAGCAAGCTAGACTTCACATGTACAACATACAGTATATATTCATATCACCAGACTTCAATAGAATTGTATTTATTTGCTGATGACAGAAATGCAAGGAAGAAATGGTATGAGAGAGACATTTTGTAATGAGGTCAAGGAAAAGAGGACATCTCTCTATACTTGTTGAGATACCCCCTTCTTGCACCATTCTTTCTGACTTTAAGGTGGCAAAACAGAGAAACAATCAAAAAACCAGCATTGTCTATTTCACAAGTTTGCCAGGACACCTTAACTATGTCTACATAGTTAGAAAAAAACTAAGTTTGTGTACAAGTTAGAAAAAAAAGCTAATACTCTTCATTTTACAAGTAAAGGAACTGAGGCTAAGGAAAAGAAATCAACTTGTAGACATTAGTTACAACAGAGTTAGAATTCAACCTCAGATCTAACCAGAAGTCAGCATTTTTTCATGACTTGGCATCTTTCCCTTAATCTTTATTCTAAATGAAGACAGACTAAACTATCAAATTAAACAATTGTGTAGATTCACAAATAGTCTAAGTATGCTACATGATGAAGTGTTAAACACAACAGATGGGGAAGTCCATCCTTAAATAGAAGTTACCTTCTCAAGTGAAAGACAGAAAAGACCAGCCATTCAAAGTACCCAAAGCAGCACTTTCTGTGGTAGCAAAGAATTAAAACAAATTCCAGGACTTAGCACAGCTCCTGGCACACGATAGGTGTGGCTCATGGACAGTTGCAGAACGACTAGACAAATTGTGGCACATGAATGAAATTGAATATTGCTATTCAGTCAGTTCAGTCACGTCCAGCTCTTTGTAACCCCATGCGGGGTTTCCTTAGCCATGATACTAGAGTGCTCTGCCATTTCCTCCTCCAGCTCATTTTACAGATGAGGAAACTGAGACAAACATAGTTAAGTGACTTGCCCAGGTTCACACAAATAGTAAGTATGTGAGGCTGGATTCACACTGGGGTCCTCCTCACTCTAAGGCCAGCACTGTATGTATCTGTCACTTGCTGCCTTCAAGTTCAGTAGGATGTCTTAATAATACTAGTTCTATGGGCAAGGCTATATGAGCAGTTAGCATACACATGAACATGAGTTGGTACAGAATCAATTTGAACCCATATAATAATTTCATGCAGTATGGAACAGTTAAAAGCGTATTGGTCTTAGAGAATCTTAGTTTGAATACTAGCTTTGACTTACTATGGAATTCTGGGCAAGTCACTGCACCTCAACTTCTTCTGTAAAATGGAGATAATGCCTATATCACCTACGTCACAGGGCTGTGGTGAGGAAAATACTTTGTAATCTTTTAAGCACTATGGAAATGAGAGAATTAATAATGAATGACCTAAGCTATAAAAAACATGGTATTTAAAAAGCCTAATAGCTAAATTTTTTAAAGTTTTATTAACTGCTTTGCTTTTGCATTGTGAACATTTCCAGTAAATCCAATAAATCTAGTAAAGCTAAGATTAAAAGGAAGGCAATTTACTGGGTGGGGAAAGATCTTTACAGCTGGTTTCTCTGATAAAGGTCTCATTTCCAAGTCATATAAGGCACTGATTCGAATTTATAAGAGATATTCCCCAATTAACCAATGGTGGAACCAGCTGTTCTCAAGGGAAAGAAACCCAGGCCAACTCTAGCCGTAGGAAAAAAAAAAGCTCCAAATCAGTACTGGTTAAAGAAACTGAAATTTAACTCACACTCATCAAAATGGTGAAGATGACAAAAAAATGAAAAGGGAAATGTTATTCAAGAGGCTGTCTGATGCACTGTTGATTGTGTCTGTCCTTTATTGCCAAAGAAGACCATGCCATCAGAGAAATAATGATATGACTTGCTCTTGACTCTTTTTTTGAGTGAGAGAGGGCTGTGCAGATCACCAGCCTCACTTCTCCTCCAGAGCCATCTGAATCCAGTGACCAGATATTCATCAGGATGGCTGGAGATGACCCAGGATGCACTGGGAGACCTTGACCCCTTTAGACCAAGGTTTATGCAGGTACTCATTTAGGGTGAGGTAATACCCATTCATTAAATAGGTCTGTTTAAGAAGTAGCCAGGGCATGGCCCCTTTAATGAGGCAAAGAAAAGAAAGACATCAGGCTGGGTGGGAAACAGCAACAATTACTATGGATAATCACTTGGAAGCCAGGAGGGTCCAGAAGAGAGCCTTTAGGCAGAGGGCAGGTGTCCCATGGTGTCTGAGGGGGAGGGAAAGGAAAGGAAGGGAGACTAGCCAGTAAAACCCAAGTCAACTGGGCATCTTTTGGTCATCCAAATTTACCTTCCTTTGGAAAGGAGAAAGAGAGGGAGGGGGAGACAGACAAGAGAGGAGGAGCTGAGTTTGCTCTTAGGTTTGTGTTCATCCTTCATTGCTGAAGAAGACCATGCCATGCACTATTGGTAAAGCTTTGAAGAGGTACAACCATTTTGCTGGAATATCTATATGAAGAGTTACTGAACGTAGTTTTGCTGAGTACTTTCTATTTTTATTTATAATACAATACAAAACAAAAATAACAATATTTCATTGTTAGAATATTTCTGAGACCAAGGCTCAGAAAGTCACAATGACTAGCTGAGGGTCACACAGCTAATAAATATCTGAATTAGGATTTTAATCTAGTCCTTCCTGCATCCAGAGTGTTCAGTGCTCAGAACATTCTGCCATACTGTCTCTCTAGACAGGTGCTTTCACATTCCTTGCTTTTAGGTGATAAAAACCTATTATTTCTCTTGTATGTCCCCAAAGCATTTATAGAGTGTGGACTTGAGAAGTCAAATAGTCATAAAATGCCTGCTTTTAATCAATCCAGGAAATGGTTTTTTGAGTGCCTGTTAGGTGCATGGAATACAGACCCAGCTGTTCAGGAACCTGGGGGGATGATGCAAAGATGTAACCAACAAGAATGCACAGATTAGTGAAATTTCAAAATTGTATTTGAGTAGGGGATATAACTGTAGAGTGGTTCATTTCAGAGGTACATGTGAACATGTCTGGCTACACATTCAACCAGACTCTCTTTTTGAACAAGGTGGAGGCAGCTAGGGAACCCCTAGCTAGAGCGCAAAACGTCAAGCCAGAAAGACCTGAGTTCAAATCCAGTCTCAGACAGGCACTTACTAATTGTGTGAGCCTAAGTAAATCACTTACTCTCTAATTGCTTCAGTTTCCTCACCTGTTAAATGGTGATAATAATACCACCTATCTCACAGGATCAAATCAGATAATATTTTTAAGTGATCTGCAAACCTTAAAGCATTATATGAATGTTAGCAATTGTTGTTGTATCATTTTTACTAGAATGACCCAGCTATAAAACTAGTAACATTGATCCAGGTGAAAACAAAAGGAGAAGAGGTGCGAATAGAATCATGCCATCTTAAAGCTGGACAGGACATTAGAAAGCACTAGACCTGGGGAAAGTCCTTCCACCCCCATGGCAGGTGCTTGAGCTGGCCCCTGGTCTGTAGCAGTAGTTGTGGCCAAGCAGGTCCTCTGCCCTGCCTCAGAGTTCAACCTGATTAGGAGCTTTACACCAAAAGGCATCAGTTATTGTTTTTTGAACTCCCACTGCCTTTAGGTTAATCACTTCCTTAAGTTCTTGATCGGGCAACTATAGAAAGGGAGTTGAATTATAAGAAGGTATGGTGCCTAGCCCTAGCCCAAACCATGAATTGATGCTGGAGATATGAGTAAACAGGAAAAGAAAAACCCAGCAAATCAATGAAGAAATACAATTGGCTAAGATATGTCTGGTCACAGGGATTACAAGAGTACTTGAAATTAATTAAACAGGAGAAGAAAATAAAGTAAGAACTCTGATGAGGGAGAAATGGAAGGAGAATCAAGATCTTAGAAGTAGAAAACTTTGATCAAATGATGGACTCCCAGAAAAATAAAAATGGAGTAAATAAAGCTTGAGGAGTCTAAGAGATAATAGGAAATATAAGAATTAAATTAAATTGAGTAAATTAAATCTAAAAAGTGAAAGGGAAAAAATATGAGATCTAATCAAGAAAACCAACCTAGAAAACACTATTTGGAGAGATCATTAAGAATTATTACACTCTATATATAATGGACTTCTGGAGAAAATTGAATGGGAATACAAAGGAGTATACTTTGTTCAGCTGTATCTAGCACCTTCACCAAAACTGGCCATATATTAGGACATAAAAACCTCCCAAACAAATGCAGAAAAACAGAAATGTTAAATGGACTCTTTTCAGACAATAATGCAATAAATTTATATTCAATAAATGGCTATGGAAACATAGATTAAAAATTAATTAAAAATTAAATAAATTAACCCTAAAGAATAAGTGAGTCAAAGAACAAACCATAGAAACAAACAATAACTTAAAGAGAATAATAACAATGAGACTGCATAGCAAAATTTATGAGATATAGCCAAAGCAACAGCTATAGGAAAATGTATATCTCCAAAAATGTATATCAATAAAAGAGAAAGAGTAAGTGAATGAATTGGGCATGCAACTAAAAGAACTAGAAAAAGAACAAATTTTAAATCCCTATTAAATACCAAAATAGAAATCTTGAAAATAAAAGGAGAAATTGATAAACTTGAAATTTAAAAAAAATTAAACTAATAAAACTAAGGAGCTGCTTTTATGAAAAAAAAAACAATAAAATAATTCACTGGTTATTTTGATTTAAAAAAAAGAAAACCAAATTACTGATATCAAAAATGAAACAAGTGAATGCACCCCCAATGAAGATAAAATTAAAGCAATTATTGGAATTATTTTGTCCAACTATATGCTAGTGAAACTCACAATCTAAGTGAAATGGATGAATATTTATTTTTAAAACATTGTCCAGATAAACAGAAGAGGAAATAGAATACTTAAATAACTCTGTCTTATCTCCCCCCAGAAAAATCCCCAGGACAAGATGGATTTAAAAGAGAATTTTATATTTAAGGAACAATTCATTTCAATGCCATATAAGCTATTTGAAAGAACAGGTAAAGAAGAAATCCTACCAAATTCCTTTTATGACACAAATATGGTTTTGATATCTAAACCAGGGAGAACAAAAATAGGGAAGTTAAATTATAGACCAATTTTCTTAATGAATATCAATGCAAAAAATAAATAAATAAATGAAACACTAGCAAGGAGATTACAGCAATATATCACAAAGATCATACACTATGACTAGGAGGAATTTATACCAAGAATACAGAGTTGATTCAATATTGGGAAAACTATAACTGATAATATCAATCACAAAAACAATAAATATCATATGATTACTCAATAGATAAAAAAATATCTTGACAAAATATCAATTTCTATTAAAAACACTAGAAAGTATAGGAATAGAGTCTTTCTCAAAATGATAATTACTATTTATTTAAAGCCAATACTGCCAACAAAACCCAACAGCAAGAGATAAAGAAATTCAATGTACAATACTTGAGAGGCTACCTGCCAAGACAAACCCGCAGACCATATGAACAGAATTACAAAACATTTTTCACACAAATAAAGACAGATCTGAACAACTGGAGAAATAATAATAGCTCATAAGTGGGTCAGGTCAAGATAACAAAAAATGATAATTCTACCTAATTTACATATCCAAAGTCATACCAATCAAACTTCTAAAGAATTATTTTATAGAGCCAGAAAAAATAATAATAAAACATTCATCTGGAAGAACAAAAGGTCAAGAATAACAAGGACATCAATAAAAAAATGTGAAGAAAGACAGCCTAACAGTACGAGATTTCAAACTACATTACAAAGCAGTAATCATGAAAACAATCTGGTACCGGCTAAGAAATAAAGTGATGGATCGGTGGAATAGATTAGGAAAATAATACACAGAAATAAATGACCACAGTAATTTAGTGTTTGATAAACCAAAAGATCCAAACTTCTGGGACAAGAACTTACTTAGCATTTGAAAAAATTTCTGGGAAAACTGGAGAGTAGTTTGACAAAAACTAGGCATAGAACAACATTTCACACTCTATGCCAAAACAAAAATAACATGTATAAATGATTTAGACATAAAGAGTGATATAAAATGCAAATTAGGGGGAGCATGGAAAAATTTTTCTGTCAGATAAGGGATAAGGAAAGAGTTCATGACCAAACAAGAGACAGAAAGGATCATGGGATGTAAAATGGATAATTTTAATTACAGTAAGTTTAAAAGGTTTTACAAAACAAAACCAATGCAACCAAAATTAGAAGGAAAACAAGAATCTAGGAAAAAATATTTACAGCATATTTCTCTGATAAAAGCCTGACTTCTTAAATATATAAGGGAACTGAGCCAAATTGATAAAAATAAAGAACCATTCTTGAGGGAGATGGAGCCGAGATGGCAGAGTAGAAAGATGCATATACTCTAGCACTTCCCCCACAGCCCACAAAATACCTGAAAAATGACTCTGAACAAAGTCAAGAGCAGCAGAAGCCACAGAACAACAGAGTAAAAGAGGTTTCCAGCCAAAGGTAAACCAGAAGGTCAACAGAAAAGATCTATCTCACAGGCCGCTGAGCAGAGTGGAGCACAGCCCTTGCAATGAAGCACTGGGAGGAACAGGACCTGAACAGACCTCCAGGCAGAGTTCCTAGCAGGGAAGGTCCCAGATACCTCAACCCACAAGCTACAAAGAAAGCTACAAAGGTCAGTGGAGGAGGGCTTTCCCAGCTGGGCAAGAGGGAACAGGGTTTCTCCAGCAATAGCCCTAGGTGACAGCAGAGGTCAGCAGCCAACTGTAGGCAGCTACAGAGGCAGGGAAGCAACCTCCATCTATTGTTCAGGCAGCTCAGCTTAAAGCCTCTGGTGGCAGGGAGAAGCAACTGATCTAAACCCCAGCCCTGAGTGATGGCCCCACTCCCACCCAAAGTCCAGGGGAACCAAGCAGCTGGGTCTAATCTCTTGACAAAGGATTCAGAAATCAAGTAACTGGCTGGGAAAATGCCCCAAAAAGGGAAAAAAAATAAGATCATAGATTAATTTCTTGGTGAACAGGTATCTTCTTCCATCCTTTCAGATCAGGAAGAACAAGACTTAGTATCACAGGAAGTTAATACCCCTGCCTGCAGGGCCTCCAAAGTGAATTTAAATTGGACTCAGGCAATAGAAGAGCTTGAAAAGAGAGTTAGGAGCTTGCTAAAGGAGAACAAAAAAAGTGCTGAGGAAAACAACACCTTTAAAAAGAGGCTAACTCAATTGGAAAAAGAGGTCCAAAAAGCCAATGAGGAGAAGGAGGAATTAAAAAGGAGAATTAGCCAAATGGAAGAGAAGGTTCAAAAGTTCATTGAACAAAATAGTTCTCTGAAAGAGAAAATTGAGTTCAGGGAAATGAATGACTAGGAAATAAACCAAGCAGTTAGAAAACAAAACCAAAAGTATGAAAAAATAGAAGATAATGTGAAACATCTCATTGGAAAAAAAACTAACTTGGAAAATAGATCCAGGAGAAACAATTTAAAAATTATGGGACTACCTGAAAGCCATGATCAAAAAAAGAATACAGACATTATCTTCCATGAAATTATCAAGGAAAACTGTCCTGATATTCTAGAACCAGAGGGCAAAATAAATATTTAAAGAATCCACTGATCACCTCCCGAAAGAGACGCAAAAAGAAAAATTCCTAGGAATATTGTGGCCAAATTTCAGTGTTCCCAGGTCAAGGAGAAAATACTGCAAGCAGCTAGAAAGAAACAATTTGAGCATTTGGAAATACAATCAGGATAACACAGGACCTGGCAGCTTCAGCATTAAGGAATCAAAGGGCTTGGAATAGGATATTCCAGAAATCAAAGGAACTGGGATTAAAACCAAGAATTACCTACCCAGCAAAACTGAGTATAATACTTCAAGGGAATAAATGGTCATTCAATGATATACATGACTTTCAAGCATTCATGTTGAAAAGACCAGAACTGTATAGAAAATTTGACTTTCAAACACAAGAATCAAGAGAAGCAAGAAAAGGTAAACAAGAAAGAGAAATCGTAAAAGATTTTCTAAAGCTGAACTGTTTACATTCCTACATGGAAATAAAATATTTATAACTCTTGAGACTTTTCTCAGTATTTGGGTAGGTGGAGGGATGTATACACACACACACACACACACACATATAGACAGAGAGTACAAGTTGTGTTGAATCAGAAGAGATGATACCCTATATATATATATATATATATATATATATATGTAAAATAAAAGGGGGTGGGGGAGGGAGAGATGGGGAGAAAAATTGGACATGTTACAAAGTGATGTAAAAACAATTAGTATTAAAATAATTGGCTGAATTAATTACTGAGACTAAATCAGAGACATCTTTAGTTTGGGGAAATGAATTTTTGTTTAAGTCTCCTAGCGGCAGGTAACTTTGGATAAAATTTGGCATTGATGGAAAAGTTAAGGTTTTAATGGTAAATTTGATTTTATAATTGTTATTTAAGCAGGAACTAGAACAGGTATAGAAAGGCATGTATGCCACTTAAGACTTGCCTCAAAAGATGTTCCTTAGCCAATATGAAATTATAGTCGTATCTGAAACCTGGTTATTGGAACTTGCTATTTTAAGATGCTATGGGACTATTAAGTGACTTCTTCTGAGTCTAACTCCAGGTATGGATAGCAACAAGGGCAGTCTGACCCTCCAATCCTTGATGCCAGTAAGCCTGTGAGATGCTGGTATGAACTGAAAAAGGTGATCTCATGGGAAAGATAGGAGAGCGGCTGTTCAGCCTAGGTTAAGGTAGGATGCTCCCAACTCAGTTTCTCCACTGACACCTGGCAGACTCTAAGCCTCAATGAATGCAAGTTAATAATCTACTCCTGCCTGGAACTGACATGAAGATGGGGAGATATTGTTTCTCTGCAATGTCCCTACTCTTAGTAGCAATTTCCTATAGTCAAAAGGTTTGTAAGCTTAATACCAGATCTATTAAATTATAGATTGTTGATAGGGGAACAGCCAAGGTCAAGCCTAAAATTAAGCTATTAGACTTTGGACTTTAGACCAACAACAGTAAGTTAGGGTCCTTTAATTCTCAGTAATAGAGTGGAGACAATTAGGTCAAGGGCTTGTGAAGTTGGCATATATAGTTATTATTTGTGTCTCACTTGGTTAAAGTTAAAAAAAAAATCTGTGGTCTATATTGTAACTGCTTTAAAAGAAATATCACCTGACCAAAAGTTGGAATTGTGTTATGTAATATGAACTGTGTTAAAAATGGAAAGAAAAAAAAACAATTCTCCAATTGATAAATTGTCAGGATATAAACAGGCAGTTTTCAGAAGAAGAAATCAAAGCTACTAATTGTCATATATGAAAAAAATTGTTTTCAATATTTAATAGAGAGATACAAATTAAAACAGCTCCAAAGAACCACCTTGTACCCATCAGATCAGCTAACATATCAGAAAAGAAAACAAATGCTGGAGGGGGTATGGAAAAAATTGAGATACTAATACAGTGTTGGTGGAGTTGACCCATCCTGGAAAACATTTTGGAAATATGCCTAAAGAGCTATCAAAGAAACTTTGACCCAGTAATACCACTACTAGTTATATATCTCAAAGAGATCAAAGAAAAGGGAAAATAATCTATTTGTACAAAAATATTTACAGCCACTCTTTTTGTAGTGGCAAAGAATTGGAAATTGAGGGGATGTCCATTGGGGAATGGCTGAACAAGTGCTATAAGAAATGACGAGCAGGCAGATTTCAGGAAAACCTGAAAAGACTTAATGGACTGACACAAAGTGAAGTGAGAAGAACCAGGAGAATATTGTACACATTAATAGCAACACTGTACAGATGATCCACCATGAAAGATGTAGCTATCAAGGCAATGATCCAAAACAATTCCACATGACCCACAATGAAAACTTCTATGTACCTCTAGAAATAGAACTAATGAATTGTGAATGCAGTTTGAAATACGCTTTTTTAAAAACTTAATTTTCTTATGTGCCTGTTTGTTTTCTTTTGCAACATGTCTAATATGGAAATATGTCACATGATTTCACATGTATAATCAATATCATATTGTTGCCTTTTTAGGGGGAAGGGCATAAAGAGAGGGAAATTTTAGGACTCAAAATTTTTAAAAATGAATATTTAAAAAAATTTTACATGTAATATGTAATGAAATAAATAAAAATAATATTTTTTCAAAAAACAGAATTATTAGAAACCCTGAAAACCATAACCAAACAAGAAACCTGGATATCATATTTTAACATAGAAGAAATTCACCAGTACCTTTAGGACCAGATTCCCTCGTATTTCATAATCATTTAGGTGACATGCCATCCCCACTCAGGCCATTATCTCCTCATTAGAACCTTACTCTGCCTATGGAAACACCCCAGGCTCTGACAAATCAGCTTTGACTGAATTTTGTCTATTTCCAAGCCTCCGTAGCATTTCCACAATGGGCTATCAGGCTTCTATCTACCTTTCTTTCCCTTCCTTCACCCTCAAGTCACATTACATTTTTTTTCCTCCCCTTACTTCCCTCAGCCTCCCGCCCCCCACCCCCCCACCCCCGCCCGCTTTAGAATGTATGTCTCTTGAGGATAAGGACTTTCTTGCTTGTACTTCCATCTCCAAAATTCATGACATGTATCAAGAGTTTAAGAAACATTTAATCTAGCAAGATAGCAATCCATCTATCAAACTAGCTTGACTCTTTTAAAGTGACTGAAACTTTAGTGAACACACTTACTAATTAATAGCTAGAATGAACTTGAGTTTTTTCCAAAATTATTCACCAAGGGGGCAGCTGAGTGGTACAGTAGTTATAGTGCTGGGCCTGGAGTTGGGAAGACTCATCTTCCTGAGTTCAAATCTGGCCCCAGATACTAGCTGTGTGACCCTGGGCAAGTCTCTCAATTCTGTTTGCCTCAATTTCCTCATCTGTAAAATGAGCTGGAGAAGGAAATGGCAAACTCCTTCAGTGCTTCTTCCAAGAAAACCCCAAATGGGGTCACAAAGAGTTAGAGAAGATAAGAAGCAGTATTAGAGAGCAGATAAAAAAGGCTACCTCAGAGGAAGGCAGCAAATCCTGGATTTAGGTTCTGCCTTTATAATGATTGTGTAAATGGGCAATTCACAGAATTTCTCAGTGCTCCTAGGCAATTCTCTAAGGATTTAAGTGCCTGGGTTTCCATCTAGATGAAATTCCTCACTAGAAGCTCTCTACAAGGGTTGCAAGACCAATCCCCACAAAATTATCTTTAATTAATTGTGCTGCATGGTAATGGTGAAAGGCTAGGTCATCATGTAGATACTATACTGTGAGTGAAGGAAAGAAGGGAGGAAGAAAGAGAGGGAGGGAGGGAGGAAAGGAGAGAGTTAGGGAGGGAGGAAGAGAGAGAAGGAGGGAAGAAAGAAGGGTATCCCAGAAGTTAAAGTGGCACTAGGCTATGCCTATGATAGCAACTGCAGGGTGCATCCCAGTGCCCAGGGGAGGTAGGATGAATGAATGGTTGGACAGAGAGAAATCCCAGGGGACCTCTGTATTGAGAGCAGGAATAAGGCCATCTAGCAATACTGTTATCTACTACCCAGTACTGGATCACAGTTCCAGTGCAGAGAGAAACACTGCAGGGAGTAGGGACCTTATCTATATAAGGACTAGGGTTGCAGTGCACAGTTTTCCCCAATCACACCCCATTGGAAACATGAAAAACTTACAGGTCCCCACTGAGTTATGAAAGCAGGAGAAGGTCATAATAGACAGACACTCAAGTCAGACATTCTCCTAAATCCTAGAGGTGAGAAGAACCCTCCTCTAATAAAAAGTCCAAAGTCAAAAAGTAGGCTGGAAAATGAGCAAACAATAAAGAAAAAGAACCTGACCATAAAAATCTTCTATGGTGACAAGAAAGCTCAAGACACATGTTTAAAAGACACCAATGACTTGCAAACACCTACAAGCAAAATATCAACAAAAAAATGCAGATTGGGCATAAGTCCAACAAGAATTCCTAGGAGAGTTAAAGATTTTTTTAAAAGAACAAAAAAATACTTAAACACCAAATAAAAACAATAGAAAAATTTAGAAAATAAATAAGATCAATGAAAGGGAATTTTGAAAAGAGAACTAACAGCTTGCTAAAAAAGAAGCACACAAATACCACAAAAATCAGTGAAGAAAATGACACCTTAAAAATCAGAATTGGTCAAATGGAAACTTGTAACTCCATGTGACGTTGAGACATAAGTTATAAAAAAGCTAACATATCACTATCCTTGTCTTGGAAGTGAATTATAGGCTCCAATGTTGCGGAATCATAATAATAAACAAACTCTGGTTAACAAGAAAACTCTGGTTAACAAGCAAACTCTTGTTAGTGTGTTTCAGGATAAAGTCTGCTTTTATGTCACTTACATCTGAAGTTCATGATGCCAAATAAGAATTATAGAAGACTATATCTAGAAGGTACTTCAAGATCATCTAATACATACACACACACACACACACACACACACCTCATTTGCAAAATGTAGAAACTGAGATTAAAGGAGTGTAAGCAAATTTCTTTTTTTTTTTCTTTTTTTTTTTTTAATTTATTTATTGAGCTTTTTACATTCATTTTCACAAATTTTTGGGTTCCAAATTTTCTCCCCTTTTCTCCCCTCCCCCCACCCCAATACCCCAAGCAATCTAATTTTCCCTATCTCCAATCTGTCCTCTCTTCTGTCATCCCTCCCTTCCCTTGTCTCTATCTTCTCTTTTCTCCTGTAGGGCCAGATGACTTTCTATTCCTCATTAACTGTATGTCTTCTTTCCTAGTTGCAACAACAATACTAAACAATTGTTCCTAAAACTTTGAGTTCCAAATTCTCCCCATCCCTCCCTCCCCACCCATTCCCTTTGGTACGGCAGGCAATTCATTATAGGCCATATCTGTGTAGCTTTGCAAATGACCTTACTGATAGTCGTGTTGTGTAAGACTCACTGAATTGCCATCCCTCCTAACCTGTCCCTCATTGTTTCTCTTCTGTCCTTTGATCCTGTCCCTCCCCAAGTATTGACTTTCAATTACTCCCTCCTCCCTTTGCCCTCCCTTCCATCGTCCCCCCTCAATATCTCCTTCTCCCCCGCTTTCTTATACTGTAAGATAGGTTTTCATACCAAAATGAGTGTGCATTTCACTCCTTCGTTTAGTCAAATGTGATGAGGGTAAACTTTTGTTTGTTTGTTTGTTTGTTTGTTTTTTTCCTCAGCTCTCCTCTTTTTCCCTCCACTAAGAACATCTCCTACTTGCCTCTTAAATGACATATAGTTACCCCCTTCCATTTCCCCCTCTTTCCTCTCACTACATTTCTCTCTCACCATTTACCTTAATTTCTTTTAAGGTATGGTCCCATCCTATTCAGTTCAATCTGTGCTCTCTGTCTCTGCATGTGAATGCATGTGTGTATGTGTGTGCATACGTGTACATGCGTATGTGTGGTCCCACCAACCACCCAGATACTGAAAAGTTTTAAGAGTTAGAAATATTGTCCTTCCATGTATGAATGCAAACAGTTCATTTCTGGTAAGTCCCTTAATACTTCTCCTTGCTGTTTACTTTTGCATGCTTCCTCTCATTCTTGTGTTTGAAAGTCAAATTTTCTTTTCAGCTCTGGTTTTTTCATCAAGAATGATTGAAAGTCCTCTGTTTCATTGAAAGACCATATTTTCCCTTGAAGTATTATACTCAGTTTAGCTGGGTAGGTGATTCTTGGTTTGAGTCCTAGTTCCTTTGCCTTCTGGAATATCCTATTCCACGCCCTTCGATCCCTTAATGTAGAAGCTGCTAGATCTTGGGTTATCCTGATTGTATTTCCACAGTACTGGAATTGTTTCTTTCTAGCTGCTTGCAAGATTTTTTCCTTGAGCTGGGAGTTCTGGAATTTGGCCACAATGTTCCTAGGAGTTTCTCTTTTTGGATCTCTTTCAGGTGGTGATCGATGGATTCTTTCAATACTTATTTTGCCCTCTGGTCCTAGAATGTCAGGGCAGTTTTCCTTGATAATTTCATGCAAGACGATGTCTAGGCTCTTTTTTTGATCATGGTTTTCAGGTAGACCCATAATTTTTAAGTTGTCTCTCCTGGATCTATTTTCCAGGTCAGTTGTTTTTCCCATGAGATATTTCACATTCTCTTCTATTTTATCGTTCTTTTGGTTTTGTTTGGTGATTTCTTGGTTTCTCAGAAAGTCATTAGACTCCATCTGTTCCATTCTAATTTTGAGAGAACTATTAAATTCAGTGAGCTTTTGAGCCTCTTTTTCCATTTGGCTCATTCTGCTTTTGAATGCATTCTTCTCCTCATTGGCTTTTTGAACCTCTTTTGCCAATTGAGTGAGCCTATTTTTCAAGGTGTTAATTTCCTCAGCATTTTTTTGGGTCTCCTTTACCAAGATATTGACCTTTTTTTCATACTCTTCTTGCATCTTTGTCATTTCTCTTCCCAGTCTTTCCTCCACCTGTCTAACTTGCTTTTCAAAATCCTTTTTAAGCTCTTCCAAGGCCTGAGCCCACCCAACACCCCCCTGGGGTGTCTGGGGTACTGAGGCCCCGCCCTCCACATCTTTCCCTGATGGGAAAAATACGTTCTCGTCCTCCCCATCAGATCCGAAGGTCGGGATCATTTTGCATTTGTTGGAAAAAACTCTCCAAAGTCTTATTTTTCTTCCCCTTTCCAGGCATTTTCCCAGCCAGTTACTTGATTTCTGAGATTCCTTTCCACCCCTGCCTGGATCCGCCCAGCTAGTGCTTGGCCTCTGAGATTCAAATGCGCTTTCCCGTGGCAAACTTTAGTTCTGGCGCAAGGGTGGAGGCAGGGCCGCCTTCTAAGCTTGGGCCCTCAGGGGCTTTCTGCAGAGACTTTCAGGAACGGAGCGGGTGGGGGTGGGGGGCCCCGCCTGCTGTGCTCAGTTCCCTTGGGGGTTTTATTCAGAGGCGTTCAGCAGTAGAGCAGGGTGGGGGCAGGGCCGTCTCCCCTACTCGGCTCCCTCAGGTTGGAAAGACCTTCAGTATTGAAGATCCTACCTGCTGCTGGGGGATTCCTGAGTCCCGGGCTGTTGCCGCCTCAGCCGCCCGCCCACGCCTCTGCCTCCACCGCTTCCTGCCCCCGTCTCTGCCGCAGCCGCTTCCTCCCGAGGGGGCCCGAGTCACGGAGGCGCTCCGCTCCCCTCCCCTAGCGCAGGCTTCTTTCTTACTGACCTGTAGCTTCTGTGGGCGGAGGGACTTTCCCGGCTGCCGGAGCTTCCCCCGGAGCTTTCCTCTCTGAAGTCTGCTGGGTCAACTTCTCTGGGTCGCGGCCAGGGGTGGGGGTGGGGTCCGCTTTCTGGAGTGCGATGGACCCCGGGGACGGCTTTCCAGGGTTCAGTGGAACGGAAATCTCTTCCCCTATGTTTATGCACCCCCTGCAGAGATTCAGAGTTTATGGGGATCTCCTTTTACCTCAATTCCATGGGTTGTGGGTTCGGAGCTCGTAAATGTGCGTCCTTCTACTCCGCCATCTTGGCTCCGCCCTGTAAGCAAATTTCTTGAGGTCACACAAAAGATTACTAATAAAATTAGGGCCAGAACGAAATTCTCCTAACCTCAGCTGAGGATCTTTTCCTACATTAGCATAACTAAAAGCCCCTTATACAACTAAAATCAAATGTCATCGTTTCCTGGAAAGATTCACATTAAGAAGACTGGAGTTGAGGTGTTATGGAATCCAAAGTTCTCAGAGCTATGATAAGTGCCAATACTAGATTCCTGTCTCTTCAGAAGCTACATGAGGAAGGAAACCCAAGTAATCTCACTCAGTCTCTACAAGTAGCCTAAAATGACCACCCTCTACAATGAGGCACTGGTATGAGAATGGAAATATTAATATGCATTCTTCTGAATATGATGAGATATAAAAAATCAATTATTCAGTTTAAGGGGACAATCAATCAGTCAGTAAATGTTTATTTAGCACTTACTACATACCAGACATTGGACTAAGTGCTGAGGATACAAAGAAAGACAAAACAGTCCTTGCCCTCAAGGAGCTAATGGGGCAGATAACATGCAAATAACTGTGTACAAACAAAATATAGACAAACAAATTGGAGATGATGCCAGAGAGAAGGTATTAAGGCAGACTGGGTAAAGTTTCTTACATGAGGTGAGATTTTAACTTAGAGTTGAAGGAAGGCAGGAGGTAAAGATGAGGGGGAAGAACATTCCATACATGAGCGACAATCAGAGAAAATGCCCAAAGCACAAAGAGAAAGAATATTTTGTTTGAGGAAGAGTAAGGATGAGAGATAACCCTAGATCATCCACACAAAAAGAAAACAGATCCATCATTCCCATAAACTTAGATGGAAAAAAACACTAACAGTGGACCAAGTACTGCATGCCACCCAACAAATGGGAATCGTTGTGTGCCCCTGTATGGATGAGGAGCAACAGTTCTCTGCTATCAGCATGCTCAGATACACGAAGTCATGTGAAAACAGAAGTAGCCACATCATCTGCAATGACAGAGGACCTCTAAAGTAGAGTGCAAAGTAGAGTAGGCCACAAATCTAGGGTCAGCTGCTTTTCAGTTCGTGTGAAAATCAACACCAGAATGTCATAGCTGTTGTTGAATATTCACACTCATCTCAATTTTCTAGGATAACCAAACCTTATTGTACTGTAACGAATGTGCATTTCATAGATGGCAGACTTAGACAAGGGAAGAAAAATGTTTCTGAATTCACAGTGATGTTGGCTTCCCATTTCTTTTTTTTTTTTTTTTATTTTTTTTATTTTTTATTATTTTTTTTTTTAATTTATTTATTTATTTATTTATTTTACATTCATTTTCACAAATTTTTGGGTTCCAAATTTTCTCCCTTTTTCTCCCCTCCCCCCACCCCAATACCCCAAGCAATCTAATTTTCCCTATCTCCAATCTGTCCTCTCTTCTGTCATCCCTCCCTTCCCTTGTCTCTATCTTCTCTTTTCTCCTGTAGGGCCAGATGACTTTCTATTCCTCATTAACTGTATGTCTTCTTTCCTAGTTGCAACAGCAATACTAAACAATTGTTCCTAAAACTTTGAGTTCCAAATTCTCCCCATCCCTCCCTCCCCACCCATTCCCTTTGGTACGGCAGGCAATTCATTATAGGCCATATCTGTGTAGCTTTGCAAATGACCTTCCTGATAGTCGTGTTGTGTAAGACTAACTGAATTGCCATCCCTCCTCACCTGCCCCTCATTGTTTCTCTTTGATCCTGTCCCTCCCCAAGTGTTGACTTTCAATTACTCCCTCCTCCCTTTGCCCTCCCTTCCATCATCCCCCCCCAATATCTCCTTCTCCCCCGCTTTCTTATACTGTAAGATAGGTTTTCATACCAAAATGAGTGTGCATTTCACTCCTTCGTTTAGTCAAATGTGATGAGGGTAAACTTTTGTTTGTTTGTTTGTTTGTTTTTTTTTCTTCAGCTCTCCTCTTTTTCCCTCCACTAAAAACATCTCCTACTTGCCTCTTAAATGACATATAGTTACCCCCTTCCATTTCTCCCTCTTTCCTCTCACTACATTTCTCTCTCATCATTTACCTTAATTCCTTTTAAGGTATGGTCCCATCCTATTCAGTTCAATCTGTGCTCTCTGTCTCTGCATGTGAATGCATGTGTGTATGTGTGTGCATGCGTGTACATGTGTATGTGTGGTCCCACCAACCACCCAGATACTGAAAAGTTTTAAGAGTTAGAAATATTGTCCTTCCATGTATGAATGCAAACAGTTCATTTCTGGTAAGTCCCTTAATACTTCTCCTTGCTGTTTACTTTTGCATGCTTCCTCTCATTCTTGTGTTTGAAAGTCAAATTTTCTTTTCAGCTCTGGTTTTTTCATCAAGAATGATTGAAAGTCCTCTGTTTCATTGAAAGACCATATTTTCCCTTGAAATATTATACTCAGTTTAGCCGGGTAGGTGATTCTTGGTTTGAGTCCTAGTTCCTTTGCCTTCTGGAATATCCTATTCCACGCCCTTCGATCCCTTAATGTAGAAGCTGCTAGATCTTGGGTTATCCTGATTGTATTACCACAGTACTGGAATTGTTTGTTTCTGGCTGCTTGCAAGATTTTTTCCTTGAGCTGGGAGTTCTGGAATTTGGCCACAATGTTCCTAGGAGTTTCTCTTTTTGGATCTCTTTCAGGTGGTGATCGATGGATTCTTTCAATACTTATTTTGCCCTCTGGTTCTAGAATGTCAGGGCAGTTTTCCTTGATAATTTCATGCAAGACGATGTCTAGGCTCTTTTTTTGATCATGGCTTTCAGGTAGTCCCATAATTTTTAAGTTGTCTCTCCTTGATCTATTTTCCAGGTCAGTTGTTTTTCCCATGAGATATTTCACATTCTCTTCCATTTTATTGTTCTTTTGGTTTTGTTTGGTGATTTCTTGGTTTCTCATAAAATCATTAGACTCCATCTGTTCCATTCTAATTTTGAGAGAACTATTAAATTCAGTGAGCTTTTGAGCCTCTTTTTCCATTTGGCTCATTTTGCTTTTGAATGCATTCTTCTCCTCATTGGCTTTTTGAACCTCTTTTGCCAATTGAGTGAGCCTATTTTTCAAGGTGTTAATTTCCTCAGCATTTTTTTGGGTCTCCTTTACCAAGATATTGACCTTTTTTTCATACTCTTCTTGCATCTTTGTCATTTCTTTTCCCAGTCTTTCCTCCACCTGTCTAACTTGCTTTTCAAAATCCTTTTTAAGCTCTTCCAAGGCCTGAGCCCACCCAACACCCCCCTGGGGTGTCTGGGGTACTGAGGCCCCGCCCTCCACATCTTTCCCTGATGGGAAAAATACGTTCTCGTCCTCCCCATCAGATCCGAAGGTTGGGATCATTTGCATTTGTTGGAAAAAACTCTCTATAGTCTTATTTTTCTTCCCCTTTCTAGGCATTTTCCCAGCCAGTTACTTGACCTCTGAGATTCCCTTCCACCCCCGCCTGGATCCGCCCAGCCAGCGCCTGGCCTCTGAGATTCAAATGGGCTTTCCTCCTGCTGGCTGTCAATCAGTGAGCTTTAGTTCAGGTGCTGGGGCGGGGCCAGGGCTGTCTCCGAGACTCTGATCCCTCGGGGGGCTTTATGCAGCGACTCTCAAGAATGGAGCGGGTGGGGGCGGGGTGGGGGACCCGCCTCCCAATCTCAGCTCCCCTGGGGGTCCCGAGCAGAAACCTTCAGCAACAGAGTGGGCTGGGGGCAGGGCCGTCTCTCAGGCTCAGCTCCGTCAGGTTTTATGCGGGAATCTTCTGTAATGAAGATCCTGCCTGCTGCTGGGGGATTCCTGAGTCCTGGGCCGCTGCCGCCTCAGCCGCCGCCCACGCCTCTGCCTCCGCCGCTTCCTGCCCCCGTCCCTGCCGCCGCCGCTTCCTCCCGAGGGGGCCCGAGTCACAGACGCCCTGCTTCCCCTCTCCTTCAGCCCGGCCTCTCTCACTGACCTGCTTCTGTGGGCGGAGGGACTTTCCCGGCTGCTTCAGCTTCCGTCTCTGAAGCCTGCTCCGATCCGCTTCTCTGAGGCCTCGGCCAGGGCAGCGCTGGGGGTCGGGTTTACTCTCCGGGGCGCGCCGGACCCTGGGGACGGGTCTTGAGGGCTCCCTGGGACGGAAATCTCCACCACTCTGCCTCTGCACACCTTGCACTCACCCAGAATCTATGGGGGACTCTTTCTACACCAATTCCATGGGCTTTGGTTTCGGAGCTCGTAAACGTGCGTCCTTCTACTCCGCCATCTTGGCTCCGCCCCATTCCCCATTTCTTTATAATCAAAGAGTCATTTCCAAATCCTCATTCCTTCTCACTTTCCATATCCAATAGGGTACCAGATCTTATCTATTGCATTTTCATAACATCTTTCACATACACTCTCTTTTCTCCTTGGACACTATTACCACCCTAATAAAGGTCCTCACCATCTCACCCATGGACCATTGCAGTAGCTTGCTGGTTGTTCTCCTTGCTTCAAATTGTTTCCCATTCCAGTCTACCTTCCTCTTGATTATCAAAGTTAGGTTCTATAAAGTCTTCCCTGATCGCCCATCAAGTCACCCCTCCATTCAATAAACCCCATTGGCTCCCCATCACATCTAGGATGAAATAGAAAATCCTCTGTTTGGCTTTTAAAACCCTTCATGACCAGGTCCCCTTCCTAGTTTCCAGTCTTTTTACACTTTACATCCCTGCCACCCTCCACCACAACCACCATGCCATACCCTATGATCAGTGTCACTGGGTCTCCGCTGTTCTTTGCATAGGACATTTGTAATGTTAATTAGAGAGTTAGAGATCTCTCCATCCATTGATGAGCCTACCCATTAAGGGAAGCTTGATTAGGGGAGGTCCACACCTTTTGCTAATTTCCAATGCACTAGTTCTGAAGGGTTGTGATGCCCTCTGGCTCTGAAAAGTATGAGGTGAGGTTTTACTTTGGGGATTACTCACTGGAGGTGTTTGGCCAGATGAGGCTCTGGGAAGCCACTAAGGAACTCCCCCCCTTAAAATCCAGATGTTGATGCTTCTCTCTCTGGGATCTGTCTGTTGATCTGTGGTATATGCATTGCTTACGATCAGGCAGTTGGAAACTCTGTCTGTTGATGGATTTTTGTTTCTCTGTATTTTATCTGAAGTTCAGAGTGCTGATTTTTTCCCCTGACCTAAGTGAATGGCATATGTGCTTGATTTAAGTAGACTGTTGACCCCTCAAAAGTTGCTTTCCTTTTAGAAATGCAGATCTAAGAATCTATACAGCAGACCCTCCTGTGTATGTTGGGGTCTTTGCTGTTACAACACTACATCTCCAAAGCGATTGCTTTTCATTGGCTGTCTCCCATGCCTAGAACTCTCTCCCTCCTCATCTCTGCCCTCTGACCTCCTTGATTTCCTTCAAAACCCAGATAAAAATCCCACCTTCTACAGAAAGCTTCTCCCAATCTCTCTTAAAAACCAGTGCTTTCACTCTGGAATTGTCTCCATTTTATCCTATATAGATCTCGTTCCTTCAAAGTTATTTGCATGTCTTTCACCATTATTAAACTGTAAGCTCCTTATGGGCAGGGACTATGTTTTGCTTTTCTATACTTTCCTAAAGCTTAATACAGTGCTTAGCGCAAAGCAGATGCTTAATAAATGTTTCTTGTGATATCTAGTGTCCACCTCTTCCTGTAATTTTATAGAAAGATACACTCCCAGAATTTGAAGGGACCAGAGAGTCAACTATTTAATTGATTCAATCTACTCCAATATTCAGCTTAAGCTTGAACCCTCCTACAACATTCTAAACAAGTTGATACGCATTTGAGAACTCACTACTTCCCAAGATCACCTGTTCTATTTTTGGACAGTTCTAATTATGTTTTAATTCATTCTTTTGAGCCCCAAATGTCTTTCATAAGAGTTAACCAAAAGGTTTTAATCCGTTAGTCTGTTTTACATTCAGGAGAGTGGAAATCTCCAGACAGAGATTCTGATTTTGAGAGTGAGTTGAGAAATCATATTGTATAAATCACTATAGACTTTCTTGGGATGGGATCTGGTCCCAGGCTCTATTGGCTAATGCATACCTGAGTATGACTTTCTGAAGCATTTCCTTTCTTATAACCAAAGAACAGCAGCTGGGGGGTTTGGGGGGGGGGGGGAGGATTGATGACATACGGCAAGAAGTATTCCTAATCTAAGTATTAGGTCCATGGCCCCAGTACCCCAAGGCACGAAAGACATCAAGAATTGATTCTTTAAATGTCCTAAACAAATGCCATATACTCAAATCAAATGAAAACATCCTTTTTGAGGATTACACTATCAGTCTTGCCAAAAACAATGTCTCACCAATGCTTAGTCACTGGCAACAAGTCTGATACAGTTCCTCTGAATAATGCCCATGTAAACCCCCATGACACCAATATGTACCACAGTTCCTTGTGGTGTAGATTTCTGTAAGAGAATCGAGGGGGTGGACTTGGTCAAATAGTACCCCTTCCTTACCATACCACACTGGGCATTGAGGTCTCAGCCAAACTGCCTGAAAATTCTTAACATAAAACTTAATGAGGCATTTAGACCACACTTTGTTAAATGACAATTCAGAATCACCATTAGAGAAGCCAGAAATAAAATCAGTATTGACATGATATTCACTGAAAATGAGTGGACTGGGAAAGTGAAGGAAATCCTCATCTATAAAATGAGAAAGCTAGGCTAGATGTCCCCCAGGTCCCTTCCAGCTCCTGATTCATGATCCTATAATTCTAAGAGATGATCCAGCAGTTGACATATGGGCTGGAGATGCTGCAGATGTGGAGGGCAGAAGAAATTCTGTGGACTGACCTCAGAATTCTTTTCAAATAAAGTGGCCCATCTGAGTGAACATTTCTTTCTGCCTTCCAGTTCTATGTTTGGGGCCATCATTTTTTATGTTATTAAAACAAAAACAATAATAAAGCCATCCAAGGATTCTATTCTAACCTAAACCTCTGGGTTAATCTGAGCCATCATGTTCAGAGTCATGTATCAGCTTCCCGGAGAGCACTGGCTAAAGAAGCATCCAGCAGGGCCTAAAGAAATGATGGGTGAGTGAATCATGGGGCTCTGGAATGAATCCCCTGAGGTCCAGAGCCCAGAGTGCTTTGTGAAACTAGAACAGCCAGGTGGAAACAATTACTTCTTGGAAAACGGGTGCTTAGCTATCCCAACAGTGAGTGATGTTCCTTACACAAACCTCTCTTAAATCTCCATCTGAAAATTCTGCTGAAAAAGTTCTAGAGAGTCTCTAAGTCACTTAGAATAATGCTCTAGCCTGTCTTGTTATCCAAGTTATCTCACAAATTAATAATACTGTGACTTGTTGATTGCCCAAAAGGAGCTTTTATTCTGCACATTACAGGTCTCATCTGGCACTCTAGTGTTATTTTTATAAGATTTTTAGTTTTAGCAGTTCTGAATATATTGAACCTTGTGCAAAGATGTAGTTTTATTCCATGATAATGCTCTACTTACTCCACCAATAAATATTTGTTATTTACACCTATACTAGGCAAGATGGGGCAGCTAAATGGCTCAGAGGACAGAGAGGCAGGCCTGGAGTCAGGGAGACTCATCTGCCTGAATTCAAATCTGATCTCAGACACTTACTATCTATGTCACCCTGGGCAAGTCATTTGATCATATTTTCCTCAGTTTCCTTATCTGTAAAATGAGCTGGAGAAGGAATAACAAGCCACTCCAGTATCTTTGCCAAGAAAACCCCAAAAGAGGTCATGAAAAGTCAGACAAGGCTAAGCAGCAAAATACAGAGAGGGTATCTCTAGAATTACTGTCCCGGCTACAATATTTAATTCAATAATCAACTTCTACATGGTGCATCCTAATGCTAAGGATTGGAGATTAAAAAAAAAACAAAACTAAAAAGGGAATGATTCCCGCCCTCAAGGAACTTATGTTCAATTATACACCAGATACTGTACTATAAATAAAGGACATACAAAGGTACATCAGAGAGAGAAATGTAGTTTAGTGGAGAAAGTCCTGAACTTAAAAGTCTGAACACCTGAGTTCAATTCCAAGCTTCATCTCTTACTAGCTTCTTAAGCCATGTCTGGGCCTTGATTTCCTTATCTGTAAAATGGAGGATATAATATCTGCATTACTTAACTCACTCAGTTGTGAGAATCAAACGATGTGTGCAGGCACGCGTGCGCGCGCGCGTGTGTGTGTGTGTGTGTGTTGATACCTTCTATCATTTTTGTGAAAATACAATCTCTGCCCAGAAGGAATTTGCACTTTACTTTGAAACTATGTGCCTTAAAACAAAACAAAACTACAGTAGGCAGGCATCATGGTGCTGTCCCTTAATGGATTACTTTTATTACCTCAGTTGAAGGGTACTTTCTCTAGTGAACTGCTATGGTGTGGCATTATTCATTCTCTTGCCTACTAAGTTCTTGTTTACTCACAGAATTCATGAAGAAGCTCTACAGAGGCTTCTGCCACTGCTATCTGGGTGACCTTGGGCAAGTCAAGTCATACAATCATAGACTGAGAGCTAGAAGGGACCTTAATAATTACTGAGTTCAGTCTGCTCATTTTGCAAGCAAGGAAGCTGAGACCCACAGAAGTTAGAATGATTTGCTCATGGTTACATGAGTAGTAACAGAATGAAGATTTGAAGCCAGGTTCATAGTTCATAGATCCAGAGGTAAAGGAACCATTACAGGACACCTAGACTAGAGTTTCTTACTTTGGGGTCCAGGATTTCAGGAGAGGGGCATGAATTTAGATGGAAAAAATAAATTTGTATTTCAATATAATGAGTTTCCTTTGTGATCCTATGTGTTTTACTTTATGCATTTAAAAACATAATTCTGGGAAATTGGAAATAGGTTTCACCAGAAAACCAAAGGGGTTCATGACACAAAAAAAGGTAAGAATATCTTATCTAGTTCAATGCTCTCATTTTATAGATAAGGAAACTGAAACCTAGAGAGGTTAAGTGATTTGCCAAAGGTTACACAGGTAATAAGTCCTGTAGATGGCATAAGAATCCAATCTCCTAAATCCAGTCAGCGTTTTCCCCCTATAATAGATGGCATAGTCAATTGAGTGCTGGATCTAGAGTCTGTAAGATCTGACTTCGAATCCTGCCTCAGGTATACACTAGCTGTGTGACCCTGGGCTAATTAAGGTAAAGACTTATGTCTGCCTCAGTTTCCTCATCTGTAAAATGGGAGTAGTGATAAAGCTACCTCCTATGAGGATAAAAAAGATAATAAATGAAAATCTTACTTATTATGTTAGAAATAGGCATTTGGATTCATTGATCTCTAACATCCTTCCTAGTTCTAAACCTGTGATTCTCTGTATGATCTCTGTCTGACATAACAATACTTTACAGAGTTTCAGAGACTATTAGAGCTGTAAGAGATCTTAGAAATCCAGTTAGTCTAACACTGATTCTTAGGATTAAGGAAATTGAAGTCAAAAGAGAGATAGTGATTTGCTCAAAGTCACCCAACTACTTAGCCTGGAATCAATATCCAAACTCACTTCTCCTGACTTCTGGGTCAGAGTTTTCCCCACTATGCCATCCTGCTCTCCTCCTTGACAAGAGATAGGGAATCAGAGCATGAAATTATAACACAAATGCAATTCCCAGCACAAAGAAATCCAGTCAGAAAAGTCATCTGGAAAGCTGACAGAGATAGCCCAAACAGCATGATGAGGCAGCTTAGTGTACTGGAAAAAATGCCAGATTGTCCTGTCTTTGCTACTTCCTGACTGTGTGACCCTGGGTCGGTCACATATATAGCTTCTCCGGGCCTCCGTTTCCTCATCTGTATAAAGAAGGGTTTAGGATGGCTGCTAACTTCTGTGATCTCATTTGCATAACTGGATAACCAATTACTCAAATACTGACAATCAACCCTGGGTTCCTTAAACATACAAGTTTAGCAATTAGCATACTCCCAAAATCAGTTGAAATTTTGCTGCCAAGATCCCTAAGACAGCAGCCCCCTCCCAGATGATCTTGTGCAACGATGATTGTGTTGAAACAATGCCAGTGAGACTTTGAAAAGTAAAAGTAAGCAGTATTAGCATCAGGCTTTTGTGATGAAAATATTCCTAGTCAGACAGTAAGAAAAAAAAAAAAAGGGAAGAGAGCAAAACGCTTAGGAAACTGCATACCTGCTCATGTAGCAGATCCATTGACTGGTTTTCTCAGGGCTAGACAACACAGGATGTAAAAGGAAGCTTAAGTGAAAGAGGGGAACCAAAGTGGAGGTCACACAGTGGAAGCTGCATGTTTGCTTTGTCAAAATAATTATTGCTTACAATTTAAAAAGAAAAAAACTTGCCACAGAGTTTGCCACTCTGTGGCTTTGGACAAATCACTTGACCTTTCTGGTTCTCAGTTTTCTCTTCTGTAAAATAAGTGGATTGGATTGAATTCTTTCTAAAAGTTCCTTTCCCGTTCTGTGATTCTATATTTCTAAGTCTATGGCAGAAAAGGAATTTCTGGGGGGGGCGGAGCCAAGATGGCGGAGTAGAAGGACGCACATTCACGAGCTCCGAGCCCACAACCCATGGAATTGAGGTAAAAGGAGAGCCCCATAAATTCTGAATCTCTGCAGGGGGTGCACAAACATAGGGGAAGAGATTTCCGTTCCACTGAACCCTGGAGAGCCGTCCCCGGGGTCCATCGCAGCCAGGAAAGCGGACCCCACCCCCACCCGTGGCCGCGACCCAGAGAAGCTGACCTGAGCAGACTTCAAAGAGGAAAGCTCCGGGAGAATCTCCGGCAGCCGGGAAAGTCCCTCTGCCCACAGAAGCTAAAGGTCAGTTAAAAAGAAGCCTGCGCTAGGGGAGGGGAGCGGGCCCCCTCGGGAGGAAGCGGCGGCGGCAGAGACGGGGGCAGGAAGCGGCGGAGGCAGAGGCGTGGGCGGGTGGCTGAGGCGGCAACGGCCCGGGACTCAGGAATCCCCCAGCAGCAGGTAGGATCTTCAATACTGAAGGTCTTTCCAACCTGAGGGAGCCGAGCAGGGGAGACGGCCCTGCCCCCACCCTGCTCTACTGCTGAACGCCTCTGAATAAAACCCTCAAGGGAGCTGAGCACAGCAGGCGGGGTCCCCCACCCCGCCCCCATCGGCTCTGTTCCTGAAAGTCTCTTCAGAAAGCCCCTGAGGGCCCAAGCTAGGAAGCGGCCCTACCCCCACCCTGCGCCAGAACTAAAGCTTGCCGCGGGAAAGCGCATTTGAATCTCAGAGGTCAAGTACTAGCTGGGCGGATCCAGGCGGAGGTGGAAAGGAATCTCAGAAGTCAAGTAACTGGCTGGGAAAATGCCTAGAAAGGGAAAGAAAAATAAGACTTTAGAGAGTTTTTTCCAACAAATGCAAATGATCCCGACCTTCGGATCTGATGGGGAGGACGAGGACGTATTTTTCCCATCAGGGAAAGATGTGGAGGGCGGGGCCTCAGTACCCCAGACACCCCAGGGGGGTGTTGGGTGGGCTCAGGCCTTGGAAGAGCTTAAAAAGGATTTTGAAAAGCAAGTTAGACAGGTGGAGGAAAGACTGGGAAGAGAAATGACAAAGATGCAAGAAGAGTATGAAAAAAAGGTCAATATCTTGGTAAAGGAGTCCCAAAAAAATGCTGAGGAAATTAACACCTTGAAAAATAGGCTCACTCAATTGGCAAAAGAGGTTCAAAAAGCCAATGAGGAGAAGAATGCATTCAAAAGCAGAATGAGCCAAATGGAAAAAGAGGCTCAAAAGCTCACTGAATTTAATAGTTCTCTCAAAATTAGAATGGAACAGATGGAGTCTAATGACTTTATGAGAAACCAAGAAATCACCAAACAAAACCAAAAGAACGATAAAATGGAAGAGAATGTGAAATATCTCATGGGAAAAACAACTGACCTGGAAAATAGATCAAGGAGAGACAACTTAAAAATTATGGGTCTACCTGAAAACCATGATCAAAAAAAGAGCCTAGACATCGTCTTGCATGAAATTATCAAGGAAAACTGCCCTGACATTCTAGGACCAGAGGGCAAAATAAGTATTGAAAGAATCCATCGATCACCACCTGAAAGAGATCCAAAAAGAGAAACTCCTAGGAACATTGTGGCCAAATTCCAGAACTCCCAGCTCAAGGAAAAAATCTTGCAAGCAGCTAGAAAGAAACAATTCCAGTACTGTGGAAATACAATCAGGATAACCCAAGATCTAGCAGCTTCTACATTAAGGGATCGAAGGGCGTGGAATAGGATATTCCAGAAGGCAAAGGAACTAGGACTCAAACCAAGAATCACCTACCCAGCTAAACTGAGTATAATACTTCAAGGGAAAATATGGTCTTTCAATGAAACAGAGGACTTTCAATCATTCTTGATGAAAAAACCAGAGCTGAAAAGAAAATTTGACTTTCAAACACAAGAATGAGAGGAAGCATGCAAAAGTAAACAGCAAGGAGAAGTATTAAGGGACTTACCAGAAATGAACTGTTTGCATTCATACAGGGAAGGACAATATTTCTAACTCTTAAAACTTTTCAGTATCTGGGTGGTTGGTGGGATCACACATACACATGTACACGCATGCACACACATACACACATGCATTCACATGCAGAGACAGAGAGCACAGATTGAACTGAATAGGATGGGACCATACCTTAAAAGAAATTAAGGTAAATGGTGAGAGAGAAATGTAGTGAGAGGAAAGAGGGGGAAATGGAAGGGGGTAACTATATGTCATTTAAGAGGCAAGTAGGAGATGTTTTTAGTGGAGGGAAAAAGAGGAGAGCTGAGGGAAAAAAAAAAACAAACAAACAAACAAAAGTTTACCCTCATCACATTTGACTAAACGAAGGAGTGAAATGCACACTCATTTTGGTATGAAAACCTATCTTACAGTATAAGAAAGCGGGGGAGAAGGAGATATTGGGGGGGGGGATGATGGAAGGGAGGGCAAAGGGAGGAGGGAGTAATTGAAAGTCAACACTTGGGGAGGGACAGGATCAAAGGACAGAAGAGAAACAATGAGGGGCAGGTTAAGAGGGATGGCAATTCAGTTAGTCTTACACAACACGACTATCAGGAAGGTCACTTGCAAAGCTACACAGATATGGCCTATAATGAATTGCCTGCCGTACCAAAGGGAATGGATGGGGAGGGAGGGATGGGGAGAATTTGGAACTCAAATTTTCAGGAACAATTGTTTAGTATTGTTGTTGCAACTAGGAAAGAAGACATACAGTTAATGAGGAATAGAAAGTCATCTGGCCCTACAGGAGAAAAGAGAAGATAGAGACAAGGGAAGGGAGGGATGACAGAAGAGAGGACAGATTGAAGATAGGGAAAATTAGATTGCTTGGGGTATTGGGGTGGGGGGAGGGGAGAAAAGGGGAGAAAATTTGGAACCCAAAAATTTGTGAAAATGAAAGTAAAAAGCTAAATAAATAAATTAATTAAAAAAAAAAAAGGAATTTCTGGGCTGTGCCCCGATTTCATTTTGAGAGAACAGAAGCTGCGTGTGGGAAGAAGCAATATTTCTATGTCCATGAGAGAGTCTCTGGAACCCAGCCTTATGGGAAAAAAATGGCAATGGGTAAGAATGGGCAGGACAGGTATCAGTCATAACCTAGAACAAAGGGATCTACAGAAGAAACTCCCCAAGCTTTTAGAGAGGGGAGAAAGTTTGTTTTGTTTTGTTTATGTTTGCTCTTAAATTATTATCCTGAAAGTGAATTCTTAGCTTTCTGACAAGCATAATTTTGTTGGAAAGATACTTGTTGATTCTCGCAGGCATGGGGAGCCTGAGGCCTTGAGGCCACATGGCTCTCTAGGTCCTTGAGTGTGGTGGCCCCAAGGCCTCAGGTTCCCCACCCCTGTTCTAGGAATATTTAAGTTACTTGCCTAATATCTTTCTCTCTTTCCACAACCAGTTTCTGTTGACTTTTTCAGTTCAGTTCAATGCATTTTTAAGTGCCTACCATTCACAGGGCACTGTGCCCCTTTGAAAGGGGAATTGGCACAAGCATCTCTGTGTTTAGCTAGAGAAACATTCAGCCTCATTGGAAGGGAATGAAGCAGAATAAGTGGCCAATAAAATAATAAATGCCAACTCCAGCTTGTGACTGCAGTCAGTTTCTCATCTTACGGCCCCCAATGGACTAACTGTTGCTTGAACAGAGTGTGTTCATGGCATGAAAATCAGCTTTGGGAGCCAGGAAGCCACAGCTCCTCCATTGCCCTGGATTCACATGGCACGCTTTTCTCTCTGTTGTGGTCACCAGTATCTGGTCCCTCCAACAAGGGGACTGGGGCCATCAGAATGGGAGATACCCACTGCTTCAGTGTCAGTCATTGCCAGTGATATACTGCATCCAAGTTGTCATCAGGAAATAGCATGATAGATGAAAGCCCCTTCTACCAGCAAGCCCTTTGCTCAGCGCTGGGGTCTGTGTCTGTGCTGCGGTAACAGGGTTTAAACACAAGACAGAAATTTCTAGCCTGTTGCAGGTAAGACTTTAATTGTATCTATTGAATCAGGTGCTCCCTCTCTAACGGCTACATCCAAATGTGTCATTTTGTAAAGCTGCTTTGCTATGATTTTGTTTTGTTAAAATAATAATCACAGCCCTCTTCTGTTTTCCTGAATTGCTAAACAGAGCAAAATCTGCATATTTTCTTCATTCTGGCAAGACTTTAGGAAGTCTCTCACGGACTGTAACAGCCTTGGACCTAGTCTGCATGCACTGGGGATCTGGACTTACCACTGGACAGGAGGTTGCTAGTATTTTATGTTAAAACAGGAAGGAAAGGACACAGGAATTTATTAGGAGCCTATTCTGTTCCAGGCACTGTATTAAACATGTTAGAAATATCTCATTCGATTCTCATAACAACCCTGGGAGATTACAGTTTTTTGACTCTATGGAATAAATATTGTGTAATATCCTGCCATAAGTATATAAAATTACTCACCTAAAATTCTTCTTTTCACAACCCCTTCTGTAGTCTTCTTCATTTTACAATTGATGAAACTGAGACAGCAGAGGTTAAAGGACTTGTATGGGGTCACATAGCTGGTAAGTACCTAAGGTTACATTTGAGCTTAGGTCTTCCTTACTCTAGGCTCAGTGCTCCATTATACTACCCAGCTACCTCGAAAAACACTCTTAAAGCCAAAGTAACTTGCATCACCCTCATGTAGGGGAAATGTCACCGAGGATTTTTCGGAGCCATAACTAGGAAAAGGTGACCAGGGATTTGTCCTTAGAGCACCAAAATCAAAGGGCAACCCACACATGACCACATTCTAGGTGTTTCTCTCTCCCTGGCTGTCCCTTCTTGACTCCCTTTACCCCAGGCATAAAAAGCCCTACACTGGAGTTTCCAAATGTTTGATGAGGACTCAGGATAGTGGAAAAGGAACTGGGTCGGAATGCAAGTGTTCCAGCTTCTAACCCACACTGTGACCCCTGCTCACTGTGAGACCTGGGGTAAGCCACCTACACTCTCTCTCTGCCTCAGTTTCCTCATCTCTAAAATGAGGATGGGACTAGGTGATTTCTATTACAGCTCTAATATTCTATAGTTTTAATGACTTTTATTATATTCTAAATATATCTTTCTCTTTTCTTTACAGAAATGGGGACCTATGCATGTAGAAAATTACATATACGGTCAAATTTAGCTGATGCATTGGTTAATTTTGCTAAACTGCTTGTTTCTCTATTTTTAAAAAATTCATTATTATAAGGGATTGCTCTGTGAGCAGGGAAGGGGAATGAATATATTTTTAAACATAAGTAATATAAAAACAAAAAACTGTAACTTTTGAAAAATGTAAAACTTATATTCTGTATCTCATTAAAGCCTTCAAAAATGGAAGAGAAAAACAAGGAAAACTAGAAGACATTTAAAGAAGCAGAAGTCTAAATAGAGAATTCACAAAGATGGGGAAGAGTTATTTACTCTCAGAACTGATTAAATGACATGGGGACTGTAGAGTACTAAAGTCACCAAATTGTATTCTCATATCTCTCTCTCTTTCCCCGAACATAATGTATACATACATATTGGCAATGCATAAGGGTATAACTGATTGTATAAGATCCTGTAGAAAGTTGGGGATGGAGGAAAGATGGTATCATGGGCACTGATAGAGGGTTTAGCCTTGTTAAAAAGTGGGCATTATACCTCTTCCTCTATGATTAGAAGGAAGAACTAGAAAATGCATGATAACATTGAGAAATGTTGAGAAGCAGAGCTCTTTGCGTATAGACATACACATGTATATAAATACACAGACATATTTGTATTTATAGACATATATACCGAACATATATCATGCATAATAATACTCATACATATGCACATGCATGTGCTTTTATATGCATATATAGTAACTATATACACATAATACCCTAATTCTCCACTTTTTAAATTTCTACTTCTAGAGCTAGCCACTATTTCATATCCCCTTACTTCTCCTCTCTTAATGGACACATTTACCAAGAATGATCACCAAACTATAGGCAATATTATTATTAAATGACTTTTACAAACATATCCTGACATCTAATATTCAGAATTAAAAGGCTGCTTATGTGGTTTGATATAAGACCCCAACAAAACATTTCCAGCTTCCTCAGGTGGGCTGAAAATCTTCCCCCAACTTTCCCCCTTGTTTCTTGTTTCAGGTATAAGCAAAGATAGATCTCCAAAAGCTTATATTAAAATACATATAGTCTCATCCCTGAACCATTGACTTCCCTGAAATGAGGGATAACATTCAGCTCTAATTCTCCTCTCCAAAACTTCTCATCCATGTCATCCATTTCCTATTTTTTCCTTCTAGTTACAGAGGAAAAGATATCCTCCCTACTCCTTAACAAGGCTCTATCAGTGCCTTGAGCCCTTGATTCCATTTTTTCTCCATTCCCACAACACCCCATAACCTTCCACAAGACTCCATACAATCAATCATTCCCTATCACCCATGCTTTGTGAGGGAATTCATCTTTCACCCATCACAGCTGCCAATCTTTCCTTCTTCCCTGGGACCTTCCCATCTACCTACAAAAAAGCTTGGGTCTCCAGAATCCTAGAAAAGTCTTCCCTCAGCTACTCTGAACCATCTCTTTGTACCTAATGCCACTTGTTCCCCAACCTCATTTCCTTCATTTTCATTTCAACCCCTTGCAATATGGCTTCTGCCCCTGCCATTCCAATGAAATTGTCTCTCCTTCGTTACTAATGACCTTTTCATTGTCAAATCATTTACCTCCATCCTCTTGACTATCGTATATAACTGAATATTCTTTTCCCAAATTGGCTTCAGAAATCACATTCACCAGATTACCTAACCACTCTTTCTATAATTTCATTGCTTCCTCCTCATTTTTTTTCCTTTTCTCTTTATATGGTTCCCCCCAACCTCAAGTGTCTGTTCTCGGTTCTCTTCTGTGGCTACTCTCTCTCTCTCTCTTTTTCTGTCTGTCTCTGTGTTTCTCTCTCTGTTTCTGTATCTCTCTGTTGGAATCTATCCCTGTCTCTGTCTCTCTTTCTCTGTGTCTCTGTTTGTCTCTCTCTCTTGCTCGCTCTCTCATTTCTATTTCCAAGGCTTCAACTCATTTGTGATCACCTTGAATACGACAGAAGACCATGAGAGCCAAAGAGATGACTTTTGGTAGGGGATGAAGAAAGAAGAGTATATGGTAATCATTGGCTAGGCATCTAGGAGACATGAAACATCTTTGGCCAGGATGGAGACTGGTCCAACATACATGCCTTGCATGTCTCATAAGGGCATCACCAATGGCCTGCCACTGCTCAGTGAGGTACAGTAAGATAAAGATGACTCTATCAGCTATTTCCTTGTGAGAATGTTCATGGTATTAGAGAATGCTGGATTTAGAATCTCAGATGTGCTGCTTACTGTCTGTGTGACTTTGAGAAGTAGTTTTACCTCCTTGGAACTCAATTTCTTCATCTGCAAACTGAAGGGTTTAGATCAGATGAAGGTCTCTTTCAGCTCTAAAGCTATATTTAACCACCAGGTGACTTTGATTGCCACTGTCAGGATCAGAAGGTTTGTTTAACCCATGTCCACTCTTGAGGTTTTTCCATGTCCTTGGGGAAAAAAGTGCTGAGCACACTCTCTTCTACAACTTATAGACGATGACCTTCTATCCCTCAGTTCCACCTCTCTCTATAGTAGGCCTGAACAACCTGCAGACACTTAGAGCCCACAGGCCTGGCAAAGGATTCCTAACGGGCCCTGGAAAACATAGAGGGTGTTTTCCTCTACATTTTTCACTGGCTGCGTGAAAACCTTTGGTAGGACACAGGTTGTGCAGGGCTGCTCTACAGGATGGCATCCAATCATATGAATTTAGCTTTGAGCTCCCGCTCATTTGCAAAACATTGCCGCCTTTCTTGATTTGCTTCATTTCAGTGAGGGCTAGTTATGTAACTTTGGTAGAATGAATTCTGTTCTCCACAAATAGTTGGATATGGTATAGTGTTCACTCTTAGCAAAATATGATCAATAAATAAAAAGGAAACAATATGGAATAATAAAATAGCCAGAAGAAAGCTGAAAATCTCAGGTTCTAGGTGAACTTGTTGACCCGTCTGGATGCCTTTTGTTGTCATCGACAAAGCTAGGTAAAATGGGCAGCACCCTGGAGTAACAAGCGAACCTCTTTCCATAAATAGAACTCAGCCTAGAACATGGAACTCAGGCCCAGATATCTTGTCCAAAAGCAAAGAGTTTCAAACTCTTCTTGTCTCATGGAACTGGGAAAATGGACCCAGTGTTTGGCCACAGTTTTTGTCGTTGTTTAGTTAATGTTGTTTTGTTTTTCAGTCATGAGTCTTCATGATAGCCTTTTAGAGTTTTCTAGGCAAAGATACTGGAGTGATCTGCCCTTTCCTTCTCTCATTTTATAGATGAGGAAATGGAAATCAACAGAGCTAAATGACTTGCCCAGAGACACACAGCCAGTTAAGTGTCTGAGGTCCTGGGACTATATCCATGGCACCACCTAGCTGCCTGCTGCAATTGTCACCGTTATTTAGCCATCCTCATTTCCTACTGTCATCCCCAATCAAATCCATATATCA